>WOVY01000766.1:0-27799 GCA_013436015.1 Rhipicephalus annulatus
ACTGCACGCGCGTCAAAGTTGAACCCGTGTGCGCAAGGATTAAGTTTCCGCGTGCGCGTAATGATACGAGCAACGAATGACGACAAAAAGTTAAACAACACCCCCCCCCACCCCCCCCACCCCCCACCTTTCCGTCTTCTCTTAACAAAAAGAAAATATAAAGGGAGATTGAAAAAAATAGAGTATGTCATGCGCGCACTGGTGCCACAGATAAACCCATGTGCGCACGCATCAAATTTTGATGGGCTAGTTTTATATGCTAATCTTCACGTGTGAAACTGGCAACCATTGACGTCGCAAGATTAAACAACACCCTTTCTCCACTTTCTGTTCCTTCTGTGGAAAAAAAAGTTCAGAAGTAAAAAGTTGCCATCAGCACTCGGTGTGTTCCCAGGTGGTCTCCCTCCCAAGTACTGACCGAGCCCAATGCTGCTTAGCTTCGGTGATCCGGACGAGAACCGGCGCATTCAGCATGGTATGCGAGTTTTTTTTTTCTTATTGCCTTGCAAATCATGACTGTTAACATTTTACATATTTACATATTGGTCCATATTCAAGTGCGCCACAAAACACACCCCACAGAATTCATTGAGGTACCGTCAGCTCTTGGCTGACTATTTATCAATACTTGGGCATTCGTAACAATCGCTCAATGCACCCAATCCAGTCTGGCACATCCTCTTGGCTTTTCAGCATTTCAAGAAAATGGCACACAGATTTGCAAAAATATTGGCGCACAGCTAGCACTTCTACATCCGCGTTTTCAAAGGCACATCGGGTTTTCCATATACTGTGCAGGCCAGAAGCATGATAAGATCATAAGGTACCTGCCTCGTTTTTAACCGAAAGAAAACGGATGCCATGTGGACTTAACGGTAATTCTTTTTTCAAGGTTCTTTGCAGTATATCCCAGAAAAAGACCCCGCTCCAGCAATCTATAAACACGTGTTCAATTGTTTCCGGTTTATTACACAAGTGGCAATTTGTGCTCCATGGCACGAATATCCCTTATCCTGCAACCACGTTTTAACTGGTAAAGTACCAGTATGTTATTTAAAGAAAAAGTTTTGACCCCTGGCGCTACAAGCATTCTTTTAACACGTTTCAGAACATCCTGTCCTGGGCCTGCACAATATAGCTGACGGTACAATGGAACGGGCAAGTAAAAACATCGACCAAGGTCTCTATACAATTTTTTACGTGGTACTTCAGCCAGATACTCTAACGAAAATCTTAGTGACAAAAGCGGAAAGACTAAACAACTTCTTTTAAATACCCTCGTATTGGTCCTTGCATATTTGATGATGATACGAGAAATCCCGGCAGCACTCTAGATAACCTTAGTTGTATAACAGTTCTCAAAAAGGGGTCATCCACAGCACGCAGAAAAAGGAAACGATTGACAAGTTGTCTTATGTTACAAATGAATAATCCGAGTCCACCATCTCTAACCTTTCTGAAAAGGTTTGTGCGGCTTGATCTTTCCCATACAGAGCTCCATATGAAAAATTGCAAATACTCTGTGAATTTCTGTACACTTATTCTACTGCAGTGCAAAACCTGCATTACGTACCACAGCTTTGCTCACCAGAAACAAGTTTGCATGTTGTGGCCCGTGCGAATATCGAAATACCCCAACCTTCCATTTTTCTACATCATTGCGCAATGTCCTGTGTTTCTTTTTTCCAATACGGTTCACTGTCAATGATAGACTCCAGCGGCACTCCTAAATACTTCACTGGTGTTTCCTGCCATTTAATGTTTAGAAATACTCTTGGCGTGACGTCCCATTCCCCATGCCAGAAAGCCAAGGCACTTATCCAGTTCACAGCACTACCACTCGCCTGGCAAAAAGTTTTCACGGCATTTACAGCATGCATTATACTCTCATAATTTGTACAGAAAACTGCAATGTCGTCTGCGTATGCGAGGAGGCTAACCTCAGCTTCATGCAGTTTAAAGCCGCTTATTGCAGGGTTATTAATTACACTTAAGCAGAAAGGTTCAATGAAAATAGCAAAAAGCAGGGGCGATAGTGGACACCCCTGTCTCACTGACCGCAAGCACCGGTATACGCTCACCCGCAGTTTTATTTAATACCATCTCGTCGTGCATCCAGTGTAAGCCATGCGCACTCCTTCGCTAATCAAACTCCCTACGTTAATGTGCTCAAGTAATGAAAGGAGCACGTCGTGCGGCACGCGATCAAATGCCTTTTCGAGGTCAATTTGAAGCATGGCAACATTTAGATGCATAACGTCACAACTTTCTAGGATTGATCGTGCTATGTTTATGTTGGTCATTATTTTCCTTCCCTTTATGCCACAAGTTTGGTGGGGCCCAATCAGTTTTGTCATAACTGTCTGGAGTCTTCTGGCCAATATTTTCATCAATATTTTATAGTCAACATTAGTTAGGCTAATTGGTCTATATGCAGTAACACTTCTTAACTTCGCGGGATCTTCTGTTTTAGGTATTAAGACCGTGTGGGCTGACAAAAACGATGGTGGAAGTTGTTTACACTTAAAAGCCTCGTTAAATACCTCCTCAAAATAGGTGAAACTACGTGTTTGAATTCCTTGTACACTGCAGCACTAAGGCCATCTGGTCCTGGAGACTTACCATTGTTTAACTTATCAATTGCTTTTTCAACTTCTCGCTCTGTTATAGGCAATTCTAAAATTTTCTTTCTTTCGTCATCAAGTCTTGGCATTAATGAAATGAAATCGCTATTAAAACGTTCTGCGTGTACACTGGTTGGTGTGAATAACTCTTTGTAATATTCGAAAAAAGCACTGGCTATTGCTTCTTTCGTATGGCACCTTGTTCCTTTATATTCTGTTTCTCTTATTTCATTCTTACAGGCATGTCTCTTCTCAGCTCCAAGAGCTCGTTTTGTTGGCATTTCTCCCGCTACCAAGTTTTCTGCTCGAGCTCGAATCAATGCTCCACGATAACGTTCTTGGTCTATCAACTCTAGCTTCTGTTTAGTTATGTTTATCTCCTCTGAAAATGTTCCGGCCTGAGTACATTCATCCGCTACTAACTGTTGCAAGTTTTCACGCAAACGCACTTCAAGTTCTTTTTCAGCATGTCTCAGGATACTGGCTCTCTCAAGTGCTTTCAGTTTAATGGTCTGTTTAAATATTTCCCACTTATGTCCCCAGGATTCAAGTGTTCTATTTGCTAAGTCTTCTATGCCCTCTAGAAAAATCCGATTAAACTCTTCATCCTTTAGTAGCTTTACATTAAATTTCCAGAGGTCCCAAGAGAAGTGTTTGTTATTCCTTTTATGTTTACCCATTGAGAATGAAACCAGACAATGATCACTAAACGTAACAGGTGTAACTCTGTAATCATGGCACGAAGGAATGATTTCGGAAGACACATATACTCTGTCAAGTCTAGCATGGCTTGAACGCTGAAAGTGGGTAAACATAACCCCTTTTCCACTGCAAAGACATTCACCCACGTCCTCTAGCTGAGCTTTCGCCACCATATCAATTAGAACGGCAGTGCTTAAATCTCTGTATGGCCTGGAACTTGATTTATCTATACTCGAACAAACGCAGTTGAAATCCCCAGCCAAAATTAGTTTACGTTCACATTTTAAATACACATCAAGTTTTTCAAAAAACTCCTTTCGCTCTTGAATCACAGTGGGTGCGTACACACAGATTACTCTCCATTTTTCTTTTGGTAGGGATAATCACATATAATAAAACGACCCGCCTCGCAGGTAGTTACAGACTCCACTTTCGCATTAAGGCTCTGCCGAATTAACAAGAGACAACCTGCAGACGCACCCACCGCGTGACAAACGCACACATCAAACACTCTCATGAAAGGCTGCACCATTCGCTCAGCGTGCTCTTCACTCTCTACTTTAGTTTCCTGTACAGCGACGATGTCCAGATCTTGTTCTATAATCAGGCGATAAAGCTGGTTTTGCCGCCGTTTGGCAGAAAGCCCACGTACATTTAGCGTCGCCAATCTAATCGTCGCCATCGTGATGAGAGAAAGCCGAGCGAAAGACGCTTACCTTACCAACACCTAAACAACTGTCCGGCCGACGCTCAAGGCGTCGTCCCGTCGCCGCCGCGTGAAAGCGACGACGAACGCAGGCGGCCAGCACCCCGAGACATTTTTGGAGCCAGCCACTCGCCACTGCCCTTGATCTTCCTGGGTCAGACGCTGCTGGGACGCCGCGTCTCCCTCATTCAGGCGTCGCTTTACTGGCGTAGCTTCAACTGTATCCATGTCCGAAGTAGCGTCGGACCCGATGACTGGTTCAGCCTTGTGCTGGGTTTCCATTTCAGTCGAACGCCGTTGCGTTGGAGTGCCCACAACCGTATTTTCATCTGTGCCTTGTCTTGCTTAGGTGTCTCCGTCTTTTCCTCGCTGGTCGCCACAGCATGAGACACCTCCTCTCCTGCCTTCGACGCCGCGGCCCTCTCTGCTTCCTCTTCATCCATGAGCAATTCACTGTGGTCGGCACTTGTTGCTCGACTTGCTGCACTGGCATAGGAACGAGTACAGTCCGCCTGCTCATGCCCAAAAGCGCGACAACCAGCGCACCTGGGCACCCTGCAGTCGCGACGAATGTGTCCCGTGTTCCGGCATCGCAGGCACAGCGGTGCTCTTCCTGGCACGACCACCAGTGCCATGCCGCTTCCGAGACGCATCTGGTGGGGTATGCGATCCGTAGTAACGCCTTCTTTAAGTAGTAGCCGAACGAACCTTGTGGTTGACTCAACTCCTTCGAAGTCTTCGTCTCTCCACTTGTCGCTGATAACTTCTTTCACTTCACCGTACTCCCGGAAAGCACGCCGTACAGTCTCTGCATTGACGTCAAAGGCTACCCAATGCAACTTGAGACGCACCTCTTGCCTTTCTGGGTCGACGACGACGCAGGGCCGGTCTTTCACGGAGAGTAGGCCAGCGTCCAGAAGTATCTTCTTGGCTTCATCTGTCTTCATTTCAAGAAGCCAGACGTGCGACATCTGATACGCTTCTATGCCGCTTACCTCTTGAATGATGCCTAGTTCTTGAGCGGCTTTCGAAAGTCATTAATCCCGTACGGACGCGCTGCGATATCGCAGTGCAGAACCAACGTGCGTCTGAGTCCTTCTCCTGTGGGCAGTGGTGGCAGAATTAAACGGTAGTCCTTGGGAAGCGTTGTGCACGAGAAACCGCGGCCAGCGTCGGCCGCTGTAACAGCTCTTGAGGAGCCTGCCATCCTGCGTCCGCACGCGTCGGTGACCAGAAGCAGAATGAGGCATGGTATGGCCGATGGCGAGAATAAGCCGTTCCGCAACACTACTCATAGCAAACTAGAGGCGATTTCCAACTTGTCAAGCTAAAATGACGCCTTATGCAACGCGTTAAATTCTCTTGGCAGAAAAACTTCGATGGTGCGTGGCTATACCCTCTGTGATTCTCCGACTGAAAGAAAGCTCTCTCTTTTCCTTCGTTGGGGCGCAAAAGCACGATTGCGCCAACCTTTACGCACGGATGTGTGTGCGCTTGCGGGCCGCCGCCACCGACCATGCTCGTTAAGGGATTTTCCGTAACTTCAAGAACGTCTGTTGCGTCGGCTTGGCACAACTGAGGCCGCACACGAGTGGCCGATATAAAGCAGGAATATTTGGAAGGCCCTGTAACCCGCCACGGTGGTCTATAGTGGCCTTGGCATTCGATGCTGGCCCGCATGTCTCGCAGGGTCGAATCCCTGCCTCGGCGGGCCGCATTTTCTATAGAGGCGAAAATGCTGGAGGCCCGTGAGCTTAGCTTATATTTGGCGTAAGGTAAAACAAACAAACAACAAGAACCCACGAGGTCAAAATTTCCGGAACACGCCAACTACGGCGTATCGCATATCACATGAGCATCATACCCCGACAAATATGATCTGTTCTTGAAGCTATTGTACAAACCGGCAATAAATACTGTCGAGTAGAGATAATCACACGATCGAACTGCCATGCGCGCCACAGTTAAGCACCACGTGTGCAGGCATAATGCACACGTATTAATTTCCTTCGTGAGAAACGAATGACGTGCAAAAGTAGGACAAAGCCCTCGAACTCTTCCCCCACCCCTTTGTTTTTTCGTCTAAGCCAAAAAAAAGCAAACATGAAGGCAGATTAAAAAAGAAGAATGTGCCATGTGCCCCCGGTGTTCTTACCGATTAGAGATATCGCAAACTCCAACTGCACGCGCGTCAAAGTTGAACCCGTGTGCGCAAGGATTAAAGTTTCCGCGTGCGCGTAATGATACGAGCAACGAATGACGACAAAAGTTAAACAACACCCCCCCCCCACCCCCCCACCCCCCCCCCACCCCCACCTTTCCGTCTTCTCTTAACAAAAAGAAAATATAAAGGGAGATTGAAAAAAATAGAGTATGTCATGCGCACTGGTGCCACAGATAAACCCATGTGCGCACGCATCAAATTTTGATTGGCTAGTTTTATGCTAATCTTCACGTGTGAAACGGGCAACCATTGACGTCGCAAGATTAAGCAACACCCTTCTCCACTTTCTGTTCCTTCTGTGGAAAAAAAAAAGTTTCAGAAGTAAAAAGTTGCCATCAGCACTCGGTGTTCCCAGGTGGTCTATCTCCCAAGTACTGACCGAGCCCAATGCTGCTTAGCTTCGGTGATCGGACGAGAACCGGCGCATTCAGCATGGTATGGCCGATGGCGAGAATAAGCCGTTCCGCAACACTACTCATAGCAAACTAGAGGCGATTTCCAACTTGTCAAGCTAAAATGACGCCTTATGCAACGCGTTAAATTCTCTTGGCAGAAAACTTCGATGGTGCGTGGCTATACCCTCTGTGATTCTCCGACTGAAAGCTCTCTCTGTTCCTTCGTTGGGGCGCAAAAGCACGATTGCGCCAACCTTTACGCACGGATGTGTGTGCGCTTGCGGGCCGCCGCCACCGGCCATGCTCGTTAAGGGATTTTCCGTAACTTCAAGAACGTCTGTTGCATCGGCTTGCACAACTGAGCCGCACACGAGTGGCCGATATAAAGCAGAAATATTTGGAAGGCCCTGTAACCCGCCACGGTGGTCTATAGTGGCTTGGCATTCGATGCTGGCCCGCATGTCTCGCAGGGTCGAATCCCTGCCTCGGCGGCCGCATTTTCTATAGAGGCGAAAATGCTGGAGGCCCGTGAGCTTAGCTTATATTTGGCGTAAGGTAAAACAAACAAACAACAAGAACCCACGAGGTGAAAATTTCCGGAACACGCCAACTACGGCGTATCGCATAATCACATGAGCATCATACCCCGACAAATATGATCTGTTCTTGAAGCTATTGTACAAACCGGCAATAAATACTGTCGAGTAGAGATATCACACGATCGAACTGCCATGCGCGCCACAGTTAAGCACACGTGTGCAGGCATAATGCACACGTATTAATTTCCTTCGTGAGAAACGAATGACGTGCAAAAGTTGGACAAAGCCCTCGAACTCTTCCCCCACCCCTTTGTTTTTCGTCTAAGCCAAAAAAAGCAAACATGAAGGCAGATTAAAAAAGAAGAATGTGCCATGTGCCCCCGGTGTTCTTCCGATTAGAGATATCACAAACTCCAACTGCACGCGCGTCAAAGTTGAACCCGTGTGCGCAAGGATTAAGTTTCCGCGTGCGCGTAATGATACGAGACACGAATGACGACGAAAAGTTAAACAACACCCCCCCCCCCCGCCCCTCCGTCTTCTCTTAACAAAAAGAAAATATAAAGGGAGATTGAAAAAAATAGAGTATGTCATGCGCACTGGTGCCACAGATAAACCCATGTGCGCACGCATCAAATTTTGATTGGCTAGTTTTGTGCTAATCTTCACGTGTGAAACGGGGAACCATTGACGTCGCAAGATTAAACAACACCCTTCTCCACTTTCTGTTCCTTCTGTGGAAAAAAAAAAGTTTCAGAAGTAAAAAGTTGCCATCAGCACTCGGTGTTCCCAGGTGGTCTATCTCCCAAGTACTGACCGAGCCCAATGCTGCTTAGCTTCGGTGATCGGACGAGAACCGGCGCATTCAGCATAGTATGGCCGATTTTTTTTTCTTTATTGCCTGTTTTCGGCTCACGTAAACAATACACATATTAAATGATACACAACACAATCCAAAACATTGTAAAAACCGTGGCTCAAACGATGTGACCACGCATCTGTTAAAATGTTTTTATCGTCGATAGTAATTCGACGCGCGGCAACCATTCTGGGGTGAATTCCTCCAACTTTTGTTCATCCACAAAATTTCTTATATACTCTTTGAAGTACTGGGTGGGTGCTCGTGCATCTACATCAAAGTGCATGGCTGCCATCCTGGATTTCCAAATGCTATGAAGAGCCATAAGCATTATCATGTCATATGGGGTACCATCGTCACTTTGTATTTGCAAATAGCGGATGCCATATGCATCAATGGGGAAATCTTTTTTGATCGTGCGCTGGAGCACGTCCCAAAGAAAAACAGCATCCCAGCAGTCAATGAATACATGCTCAATTGTCTCCTCCTTTCTGCATATTATGCAATGCGTGCCCCAAGGAACGTAAAACCCCTTTGCAGCCATCCAGGTTTTGACGGTCAGCGTACCGGTATGTAATTTAAAAAAGAAATTCTTAGCACCTGGCGATATTTTCATCGCCTTGACGCGCTTTAGTACAGTGTGGCCATGGCATACATTGTAAAGGGACCGATACAAAGGCACTGGTAAAAACACATCACATAGGTCCTTGTACAACTTTCTTCGTCGGACTTGACTCAAGTATTCCAGTGAAAACCGCACTGACAGAAACCTACAAGAAAGTACAACTTCGCGGAGAAAGCCATAAACACCACCAGGTACGCTGCAGGTTGATACAACCATGTTAGGCAAGTGTTGCCCCAGGCGAAGTTGACAGACAGTGCGAAGGAATGGGTTGTCTACGTCTCTAAAGAAACAAAATCGATTGACTACCTGTCTTAAAAACAAATGCGACAAGCCGAGTCCTCCATTTCGCACTCGAAGAAATAAATTGGTCCGACTCGATCTTTCCCAAAACGATTCCCACACAAAGACAGCGAACACACGGTGAAATTTTTGGATGTTTACCCTTGAACAATGTAAGACTTGTAAGATATACCAAATTTTACTCACTAAGAATATGTTGCAAATTGTGGCTTTAGAAAACATAGACCAATTCCAGCCATTCCACTTGTTCACTCTTTCCCGCAGGTTATCCACTTGGCTCCTCCAGTACGAGTCGCTGTCTTTGTAGCATTCGAGGGGGGCACCCAAGTATTTCACCGGTGTCGTAACAAACCTTATGCTGGCAAAACTGTCTGGGGTTTCTGCCCAGTCACCGTGCCAAAAGCCAAGGCATTTTCCCCAGTTTACAGCGCTGCCACTTGCAGCACAGAAGTTAGTAACGCATTTGACAGCATTTGCTATGCTGTCAGAGTCCGCGCAAAAAATGGCAATATCGTCCGCATAAGCCAACAGTCGGACTTCAACCTCGTGCAGCTTAAACCCACGGACACAGTCATTCTCTATGACACTCAAACAAAAGGACTCTATGTACAAACAAAACAATAACGGTGAGAGAGGACAACCCTGACGGACCGAACGCTTGACTGGGATGCGCTTCCCCACCACCTTGTTAACGATTAGCCCGCGTTGAGCAGTCTCGGTACGCCATGACAACCCCCTCTTTGATTATTTTCCCTAAATTCACATAATCTAGGATGCACAGCAGATTTCATGAGGCACCCTGTCCAAAAGCCTTCTCGAGGTCGATTTGCAAGCATTGCGACTCGCGCACCAATAGCGTCGCAACATTCGAGGATGCTCCGGGCTGCGTGTATATTCGTAAGGATAGTTCGACCTTTAATGCCGCATGTCTGATGCGGCCCCACGAGCTCCGTAATGACTGTTTGCCACCTTTTAGCTAGGATTTTCATGAATATCTTGTAATCCTCCATTAGTGAGGCAGATGGGCGGTAAGAATTTACTTTGCGCAGTGCAACGGGGTCTTCCGATTTTGGTATAAGAACAGTGTGAGATGATGAAAAGGACGGGGGTAATATTTTCAGCTCGAATGCCTCATTATAAACGTCAGCTAAGACTGGTGTTATTTCAAACTTGAAACACTTATAAAAGGCGGAAGTCAGACCATCAGGGCCAGGCGATTTCCCGGGATGCATACTTTCAATAGCACTTGTAAACTTCCTCTTCCGAACTGGGTTTCCTCCAATATTTCTTTTGTGTCATTGTCAAGCTTTGGCATCAGCGGTAAAAAAACTTTTTTAAAACGATCGACATCAACTGAGCTGGCGGCGAATAGACCATTGAAGTGCTCAAAGAAAGCACGCTCGATAACATCTGCGACATCGCTGACCTCACCCTCGTGTTCAATTTCTGTTATCTGATTACGACGCGCATGCCACTTTTCCGAGCCCAACGCCCTTTTGACGGTGCCTTCTGCCGTTATCAGTCGCTCGGCTCTTGCCCGAACCCATAAGCAACCGCGGTATCTTTCGACATCGAACCGCTCAATTTTACTTTTCAGCGCGCGAATATCTTCAAGAAACATGCCGGGCAATCTACATTCTTCGAGGAGCAATTTTCCAGGTTTCTGCGCAGGAGCTTTTCTTCTGCTCCTTTTTCTCTGCTTATAGCGCTCGAGCGTTCCAAAGCTTTCAATTTAACGACCTGCTTGAAGTTCTCCCATTTTTCTCTAAACGTCTTTTTACTGCGAACTTTCATTTTTTCAACTTCCGTCATTACTTCCTCCATAAATTTTTCATCACTCAGCAGATTCGAATTCAATTTCCATAGTTGCCACTCGAAGGCCCTTTTCGCTTCTTCGTGCTAGCTACTACAAAAGCTAACCAAGCAGTGGTCACTAAATGAAACGGCGTTAACACGGTATGCCTTGCAAAGCGGTACCAATTCTACACTCACGTACGCCCTATCTAGTCGGGCATGGCTGGCTGCCTGAAAGTGGGTGTACTGCATAGTCCGGCCACCACCGAGACATTCGGCCACATCCTCCAAACCATGTTCTCTTACTATATCGCTTAAGACAGCCGTACTTGCATCCCTGTAATGTCGTTCGCTAGTTTTGTCTTTGGCTGAAAAGGACGCAGTTGAAATCGCCAATAATGATTAGGAGCCTATTACATGTGGTATACTGCTTTAGTTGTTCGAAAAATATGCGTCTTTCGTCAGTGACAGTCGGTGCGTACAAGCATATTACGCGCCATTCCAACCCCGAAAACAAAAGATCACAAACAATGAGCCGACCAGACGGACATGGACGTTGAGGCTTCTACTTTAGCACCCAGACTCTGTCTGACCAACAAAACGCAACCGGAAGAAGTCCCAATGGCATGGCTAACTATAGCAGAATACCGCGGCAAGAATTGGCGCACCATGCCCCAGTTTTCAACGTCACCATGGACTTTAGTCTCTTGGACTGCCAGTATGTCAAGTTCGAGATCACTTACTAGCCGATAAAGCTGGCATTGTTTCTCCGTGAGGCCAGGCCACGCACATTTAAAGTGGCCACACGGATTGAATTTTCTATTCGGCACCATTGTAGGGCTACGAAAAAACCAGGGGGCATGGCGCTTACCTTACAACTGCATTTCCTTCCTGAACGCCTTGTCCCAATACAGTCCTTAAGTTGGCGAAGGCGGCGTTTCCGCCGTCTTGCGCTCCGACGAAATGTTTGGCCGTGGCCGGATGGTAGGCCGCCCGAGCGGGAGTAGTCTTGGCGGGTGGTTCGTCCGGCGAGGGCAGCAGTGGTGCCCTTGTCTTTTTCCCTTCGTCACGGGGACGCTTCCCCGTCACCGTGCCACTGTCGCTTTCAATCCAGTCATCGGTTCAGCCTCGGAGGGGGTCTCGTCTGCTGAGCCAAGGCACGTGTCGGCCGGGTGCTGCTTGCATCCACCTTTTCACTACTTTCGCCTACGCCTTCGTATGGAAGCCCGGCGTCGGGCTTACCTGGTGCTTCACACACGCCCTCTTCTTGACGGCATGACGACACCCATCTTCCACAGCAGAGTTCGGGTTAACTCCTGCTGTTTCTTCCGAGTCTGCTTCGTCCATGAGGTGCTCCAGTGCATCACTTTCCTGCGCTGGTCCGGTCACACTGGCATATGTCTTCGCGCAGTCGGCGTCATCGTGGCCGAAGCGGCGACAACGACTGCAGCGGGGTACTCGGCAGTCGCGACGTATGTGTCCGGTACTCTTGCACCGTAGGCACAACGGTGCACGGCCCGGAACGACAACGAGAGTCAGCTCTCCGGCAATCTTGAGCTGGTGCGGAATGTCATCCACCTTGACGTCGGAGTGCAGCTTTAGACCCACAGACCGCGTCGTTGAGCCCTTTTCTGTGATGCCCGGTGCTCGCCACTTCTCCCGTTTCACTTCGAACACTTTCCCGTAGGGAGTCAAGGCAACACGCACGTCTTCGTCGATCACGCCGTGCAGCAACCAGTGAAGCTTCAAGCGAACCTCGCGGTTATTTGGGTCAATGAGCAACATGGGCGATCCTTTACCTTCACATCGATGGCGGAGAGCAACTTCCGAGCAGCCTCAGCACTCGTCAGTGTCACAGCCCATACGTGGTTCATTTGGTACGCCCCCAACGCCAAAACGTCGTCGAGCGCACCAAGCTTGGCCAAAGTGTCCTGTAGTCTTCGACGCGGTAAGGCCGGGCTCTCGGATCACCATGCATGAAAACGGTATTTCGCAGCGATGCGTCCGGAAGGCAGATTGGGCAAATCACCTGATAATCGTCGGCGCTTGCACAAAACCCTGTCACCGCGGCCCGGTCGGGCCGCTGATACCGCTCCGTCGGAGCCGAACATTCCGCGACCGTATCGCTCGAAAGCCGGAAGTGGAATGCCGCATGGTATGGCCGATGGCGAGAATAAGCCGTTCCGCAACACTACTCATAGCAAACTAGAGGCGATTTCCAACTTGTCAAGCTAAAATGACGCCTTATGCAACGCGTTAAATTCTCTTGGCAGAAAACTTCGATGGTGCGTGGCTATACCCTCTGTGATTCTCCGACTGAAAGCTCTCTCTGTTCCTTCGTTGGGGCGCAAAAGCACGATTGCGCCAACCTTTACGCACGGATGTGTGTGCGCTTGCGGGCCGCCGCCACCGGCCATGCTCGTTAAGGGATTTTCCGTAACTTCAAGAACGTCTGTTGCGTCGGCTTGCACAACTGAGCCGCACACGAGTGGCCGATAGAAAGCAGGAATATTTGGAAGGCCCTGTAACCCGTCACGGTGGTCTATAGTGGCTTGGCACTCGATGCTGGCCCGCATGTCTCGCAGGGTCGAATCCCTGCCTCGGCGGCCGCATTTTCTATAGAGGCGAAAATGCTGGAGGCCCGTGAGCTTAGCTTATATTTGGCGTAAGGTAAAACAAAAAAAACAACAAGAACCCACGAGGTCAAAATTTCCGGAACACGCCAACTACGGCGTATCGCATAATCACATGAGCATCATACCCCGACAAATATGATCTGTTCTTGAAGCTATTGTACAAACCGGCAATAAATACTGTCGAGTAGAGATATCACACGATCGAACTGCCATGCGCGCCACAGTTAAGCACACGTGTGCAGGCATAATGCACACGTATTAATTTCCTTCGTGAGAAAACGAATGACGTGCAAAAGTTGAACAACGCCCTCGAACTCTTTCCCCCACCCCTTTGTTTTTCGTCTAAGCCAAAAAAAGCAAACATGAAGGCAGATTAAAAAAGAAGAATGTGCCATGTGCCCCCCGGTGTTCTTCCGATTAGAGATATCACAAACTCCAACTGCACGCGCGTCAAAGTTGAACCCGTGTGCGCAAGGATTAAGTTTCCGCGTGCGCGTAATGATACGAGCAACGAATGACGACGAAAAGTTAAACAACACCCCCCCCCCGCCCCTCCGTCTTCTCTTAACAAAAGAAAATATAAAGGGAGATTGAAAAAAATAGAGTATGTCATGCGCACTGGTGCCACAGATAAACCCATGTGCACACGCATCAAACTTTGATTGGCTAGTTTATGCTAATCTTCACGTGTGAAACGGGGAACCATTGACGTCGCAAGATTAAACAACACCCTTCTCCACTTTCTGTTCCTTCTGTGGAAAAAAAAGTTTCAGAAGTAAAAAGTTGCCATCAGCACTCGGTGCCATTTAATGTTTAGAAATACTCTTGGCTTGACGTCCCATTCCCCATGCCAAAAGCCAAGGCACTTATCCCAGTTCACGGCACTACCACTCGCCTGGCAAAAGGTTTTCACGGCATTTACAGCATGCATTATACTCTCATAATTTGTACAGAAAACTGCAATGTCAGTCTGCGTATGCAAGGAGGCTAATCTCAGCTTCATGCAATTTAAATCCGCTTATTGCAGGGTTATTAATTACACTTAAACAGAAAGGTTCAATAAAAATAGCAAAAAGCAAGGGCGATAGTGGACACCCCTGTCTCACTGACCGCAGCACAGGTATACGCTCACCCGCAGTTTTATTTATTACCAATCTCGTCGTGCATCCAGTGTAAGCCATGCGCACTCCTTCGCTAATCAAACTCCCTACGTTAATGTGCTCAAGTAATGAAAGGAGCACGTCGTGCGGCACGCGATCAAATGCCTTTTCGAGGTCAATTTGAAGCATGGCAACATTGAGATGCATAGCGTCACAACTTTCTAGGATTGATCGTGCTATGTTTATGTTGGTCATTATTTTCCTTCCCTTTATGCCACAAGTTTGGTGGGGCCCAATCAGTTTTGTCATAACTGTCTGGAGTCTTCTGGCCAATATTTTCATCAATATTTTATAGTCAACATTAGTTAGGCTAATTGGTCTATACTGCAGTAACACTTCTTAACTTCGCGGGATCTTCTGTTTTTGGTATTAAGACTGTGTGGGCTGACAAAAACGATGGTGGAAGTTGTTTGCACTTAAAAGCCTCGTTAAATACCTCCCTCAAAATAGGTGAAACTACGTGTTTGAATTCCTTGTACACTGCAGCACTAAGGCCATCTGGTCCTGGACACTTACCATTGTTTAACTTATCAATTGCTTTTTCAACTTCTCGCTCTGTTATAGGCAATTCTAAAATTTTCTTTCTTTCATCATCAAGTCTTGGCATCAATGAAATGAAATCGCTATTAAAACGTTCTACGTGTACACTGGTTGGTGTGAATAACTCTTTGTAATATTCGAAAAAAGCACCGGATATTGCTTCTTTCGTATGGCACCTTGTTCCTTTATATTCTATTTCTCTTATTTCATTTTTACAGCCATGTCTCTTCTCAGCTCCAAGAGCTCGTTTTGTTGGCACTTCTCCCGCTAGGAAGTTTTCTGCTCGAGCTCGAATCAATGCTCCATGATAACGTTCTTGGTCTATCAACTCTAGCTTCTGTTTAGTTATGTTTATCTCCTCTGAAAATGTTCCGGCCTGAGTACATTCATCCGCTACTAACTGTTGCAAGTTTTCACGCAAGCGCACTTCAAGTTCTCTTTCAGCATGTCTCAGGGTACTGGCTCTCTCAAGTGCTTTCAGTTTAATGGCCTGTTTAAATGTTTCCCACTTATGTCCCCAGGATTCAAGTGTTCTATTTAGTAAGTCTTCTATGCCCTCTAGAAAAATGCGATTAAACTCTTCATCCTTTAGTAGCTTTACATTAATTTCCAGAGGTCCCAAGAGAAATGTTTGTTATTCTTTTTATGTTTACCCATTGAGAATGAAACCAAACAATGATCACTAAACGTAACAGGTGTAACTCTGTAATCATGGCACGAAGGAATGATTTCGGAAGACACGTATACTCTGTCAAGTCTAGCATGGCTTGAACGCTGAACGTGGGTAAACATAACCGCTTTTCCACTGCAAAGACATTCACCCACGTCCTCTAGCTGAGCTTTCGCCACTATATCGGTTAGAACGGCAGTGCTTAAATCTTTGTATGGCCTGGAGCTTGATTTATCTATACTCGAACAAACACAGTTGAAATCCCCGGCCAAAATTAGTTTACGTTCACATTCCAAATACACCTCAAGTTTTTCAAAAAACTCCTTTCGCTCTTGAATCACAGTGGGTGCGTACACACAGATTACTCTCCATTTTTCTTTTGGTAGGGATAAATCACATATAATAAAACGACCCGCCTCGCAGGTAGTTACAGACTCCACTTTCGCATTAAGGCTCTGCCGAATTAACAAGAGGCAACCTGCCGACGTACCTACTGCGTGACAAACGCACACATCAAACAGTCTCGTGAAAGGCTGCACCATTCGCTCAGCGTGCTCTTCACTCTCTACTTTAGTTTCCTGTACAGCGACGATGTCTAGATCTTATTCTATAATCAGGCGGTAAAGCTGGTTTTGCCGCCGTTTGGCAGAAAGCCCACGTACATTTAGCGTCGCCAATCTAATTGTCGCCATAGTGATGAGAGAAAGCCGAGCGAAAGACGCTTACCTTACCAACACCTAAACCTCTGTGCGGCCGACGCTCAAGGCGTCGTCCCGTCGCCGCCGCTTGAAAGCGACGACGAACGCAGGCGGCCAGCACCCCGAGACTTTTTGGAGCCAGCCACTCGCCACTGCTCTTGATCTTCCTGGGCCAGACGCTGCTGGGACGCCGCGTCTCCCTCATTCAGGCGTCGCTTTACTGGCGTAGCTTCAACTGTGTCCATGTCCGAAGTAGCGTCGGACCCGATGACTGGTTCAGCCTTGTGCTGGGTCTCGCTTTGAGTCGAACGCCGTTGCGTTGTAGTGCCCGTAACCGTATTTTCATCTGCGTCTTCCTTAGGTATCTCCATCTTTCTCTCGCTGGTCGCCACTGCATGAGACGCCTCCGCTCCTGCCTTCGACGCCGCGGCCCTCTCTGCTTCCTCTTCATCCATGAGCAATTCACTGTGGTCGGCATTTGTTGCTCGACTTGCTGCACTGGCATAGGAACGGGTACAGTCCGCCTGCTCATGCCCAAAAGCGCGACAACCAGCGCACCTGGGCACCCTGCAGTCGCGACGAATGTGTCCCGTGTTCCGGCAACGCAGGCAAAGCGGCGCTCTTCCTGGCACGACCACCAGTGCCATGCCGCTCCCGAGACGCATCTGGTGGGGTATGCGATCCGTAGTAACGCCTTCTTTAAGTAATATTCGAACGAATCTTGTGGTTGACTCAACTCCTTCGAAGTCTTCGTCTCTCCACTTGTCGCTGATGACTTCTTTTACTTCACCGTACTCCCGGAAAGCACGCCGTACAGTCTCTGCGTTGACGTCAAAGGCTACCCAATGCAACTTGAGACGCACCTCTTGCCTTTCTGGGTCGACGACGACGCAAGGCTGGTCTTTCACGGAGAGTAGGCCAGCGTCCAGAAGTTTCTTCTTGGCTTCATCTGTCTTCATTTCAAGAAGCCAGACGTGCGACATCTGATACGCTCCTATGCCGCTTACCTCTTGAATGATGCCTAGTTCCTTGAGCGGCTTTCGGAATTCATTAATCCCGTATGGACGCGCTGCGATATCGCAGTGCAGAACCAACGTGCGTCTGAGTCCTTCTCCTGTGGGCAGTGGTGGCAGAATTAAACGGTAGTCCTTGGGAAGTGATGTGCACGAGAAACCGCGGCCAGCGTCGGCCGCTGTAACAGCTCTTGAAGAGCCTGCCATCCTGCGTCCGCACGCGTCGGTGACCAGAAGCAGAATGTCTGAACCACCGACGCCATTTGCTGGCTCCTGCATTAATGGCGTGCAATATTACGGAATAGCAGACAGGAACCTTTCTAAAATAAACGATGCGTGAGCCGGGAATCGAACCCGGGTCACCCACGTGGCAGGCGAGTATTCTACCACTGAACCACCGACGCCGTTTGCTTACTCCCATAGAGAAATAAAAAAAGGTGAAGAGTGGACACTCCCATAGACCCCAGCGGCCCAATCGACTCTTGCACACCTAGTGGTTGATGAGAGCAAGTGGCGTGCGCTTCCGGTTTCGGTTTCACTGGCGCAAATTTTGAATTACTTCGCATAACCGACGTTTGGCTATGACGAAAGTTCATGATTTCAGACCACTATTCATCGCCCAAATGGATAGTTTTTGTAGGTCGTTTTGATTTAGCGATTCCCTGTTTTGTTTTGTTCAGTGGTTCGTGCGAATCGGTCGTGACGTAATTTTTATTTCGATTAAGTTATAATAAAAAGAGATGCAGGTAATGATTATTCACTACGGTTTTATTCATCGCGCTTGTGTTTTTCTTTTGGAACAAGTGATCAATGTATATATCAGTCAAAGAAACAGAGCATCCGCAATGTTTTATTCAAAGGCAAGGTAGAGCATGAGAATATCAAAAGCACAATATGACAAAGGTAGACAACAAATGCATCTCGCCTTACAAATAAATTGTAACAAATATTGTAACAAATACTTAGAGAACACAGACAACGCACACATCGCTAGAGTTGGCAGAAGCCGAGAAGCTGGTCAAGTATGACACACCGGGCCAGTGGGTAAGTAAGGATCTATGGCAAAAACACAGCGCACAATGCTGATGAAGAAGGAAGAAGTGACATATACACAGCAATGAAGTCGCGAATCACGCCTGGGCTTAACCGAAATAATGCATAGAAAAAAAGAGCGCACAGAAACCACACGACACAATATAGCAGAAAGGCAAAGGTGCAGTGTGCTGGCTGTGCTTAAGAATAGCTAGTCCAAAATGAAAAAAAGCAGACTTGATTCCTGCTTGTCCTCAGAAAGGTAGGGCTTTGCAGCTTGCTCACTACGTGAAAGACAAACTTTATGCTACAACACTGGCAGGTCTTGTGGCTTTTGTTATGCGTCGCCTTCATCAAAAACTAAAGATCCCAAGTGATTTGCGTCTGGGTGTTGCTGTGACGCTTGCGAGCTAAAATAGATTGTAGTCATCACTTTATCCAGAATTGTGTACTTTAATTGGTGCTACGAGAGCGGTATTACAGGGCTAATAAATAGCAGAAGGAAACCACTTTGGCTCATTATTTTTCACAAAGGCTCTACATCGTACGTTATCACTCACAAGCTATATAAAAATAAAATGGCAGCGTCCGCAGCCCCATCAAACGCTACAAGTTTGGATATTCTTTTGAAAATTTTGATGGGCAAGATGAGGAGGTTGATGAGAAGCTAAAATACGAAAAGCGTGATAACATGAACCGCGCCCACTTCATACTGTGTTCCTTACCCGCTCGAAGACATTTCAACAAGCGGTTTTGTTATCGATATATTACTTGAGCTGGAGAGATAAAGCATACACAGTGACCAAGCGACCCACAGTAAAGTGTACAGTTCGCCCGTATTTGCTACAAAAAATACAGACAGGATACCCAACATTCTTTTTAAGGTTATGCAAATCACTTCGAGCGAATAGACAGTGTTCGTACTCCTCATAGCGGGTAACCAAAACAATGAATGCAACGAAGGAGTGGTTAGTCCAGTTGAACTGAATATAAGCATATAAGACCATAATGAAGTCTGCTGTAACGAAGTAATAACATAACAAAGCTATTGCAGGATTCGGCTCAACTCGAATACTTTAGTGTAAACCCGCCGCTAATTGCTAACCTTTGAACTTGTCAAACTGTATGCCCGAGATTGAAGACTGGAACCTAACCCTGTCTAAGTTTCGGTTCACAAAACGCACATGCCAACATAAACGAACCCGGCAAAACATTTTCAGAAACTTAGCGCGACAACCAGCAGAGCAGAAATGAAAATCGCCAACACTTGACAGATGGTGATACAAAACATCGCACACTTTCAGGTGATGTGCAGTGGCCTCAATTATGGCAAGAAAGTGAGATTCAAGTTGTTGTACGTATGCAAAAGCTGCTTCTGATGGCACAGCGAGATTCCCAAAAAGTTTGCTGGGGACGTGGTATGCTTTGAGCATTGTGAAATACTGGTGGGTACCCTTCAGTGTCTCACTGTCGTCTTTCAGTAACTGTGGGCAACTGCAACCGTCACATGCATTCCGAAGGAAGTGTTTGATGAGAAAACCAGCTACATAATATGCAGCGGAGTCATCGATAATATGGGAGTGAATGTTTGTCGCAAGTTCAGAGAGATCGTCTAGAGCGGGAAAGTCGTCAGGCTGTGGCTGTGCACACTCCTCATTATCCACAAGAGACGCACTGGTGAGGGAGAATGGCGAGAGCTGCTCTTGGAGGAGGTCACATTCATCATCCTCGACATTTCCGTATTCTGACAGCTTGAAGAGTGTTCTTATGCAGATGTGCTTCAGGCCACAAATAAATTGTGCTACATTGGGTTTGGTGTTGCAACCCTGTTTTTGCCTAATGTGGCCAAATATGTTCTCCAGAGGATCCTGTTGAAGCCTGCGTGTTAACAGGTATTCAAAATTGTAATTTTTGGAGAGGTCGTCCCATAGTTGACAAATTGCCTGAATTGTAATTTGCCAACCTACGATGGTTTGTGGTTGACGTCTGCCAACAAACTGCCATGATGCAATCCAGGGAAGCTGGCCTCGGAGGAAGTCAATCAGCTCTGAATCATTTTTCATGATTGCATGCCGCAGCTTTTGCGAAGTTCTTTTTTTTACTCGAGCTGTTCAAGGCATCGAAAATCCTGTCCATACGATCACAAAATTGAGCTGTAGTGATGGCCGAGGCAGGCAGCACCTTCGCATACACCATTGCCGTGATAGCAATCGAAACTGATGCACTGAGGACCTGAGTTGCTCTGCTGACCTTCATATTAGAAAAAGGTTTCTGATGAACGTGCCGTTCAGTCAACTTTGGAGCCAATCGCAACTGCAACTCATGTGAGGATTGGTAAAGGCTTACAATGTGCGACCAGTTAACGATGTCATCCCCAATGTATAACTTGTGTGCTTGGACATTATTGCGCGTTGTTTTAATTAAACGCGGAACATCAAAAATGTAATATACCCGCTCACCATTAACTTCAAAAAAAGGCTTTGCTACAGTCACTCTTAGTTGGTTAGCGAGACTTACATTTGAACTGCCCTGGTCACAAATGACTGCTTTCACTGCAATATTAATGCTCCTAAGCTCCAAAATGAGTGACACCAGCAAGTTATGCATAAAAGATGATGGTGTTGATGTGTGCCCTATAGTAAAAGCAACCGGTTGAACCCACTTTCTCGAAACACCAACAAGCAGAAAAACTAGTGCTCGATCAGCGATGGTTGAAGTGCGATGAGTGCCATCATCTGTAAAACCCTGGACAACGTCTCTTGAAGCATCATAGTACAAATTCTTTTTGAGTGCTATTTCGTCGAAAACTAAAGCGCACACTCGGTCCCGTTCATTCCAAGCATGAGTATTTGTTGCAATGGAAGTAAGGATTTCTGGAATTATACCTGCAGTCATCTTTACATTAGCTAGCCACCTCCTTAATGAACGCCGGGAGGGCAAAGAAAAATATGGAGCCAGAAATCGGTATGCTCGCGGACCTCGGAAGTTTAAGTGAAGAGCGAATTTCTTGAACCACACGGGAAACCGCTTGCCCTTGCGTTTGGGCCTCAAGCGAGCATGTGCAGAAAGAAGTTTAAAAACCTCCTCGGTGACGTGCGGTCGGATAACTTCAAGGGCCTTCGAAGTCGATGACGGTGCTTGGTGAGGCTGTCTCTGCAGTCTTTTGATAGTTTTCCGCTGTGCTGCTACTTTGGCTTGCAGATGTTTAATGGTTTGCTTGTACTTCATTGATGGAGACATTGTCGCTGGCACACAGGAACGCACTGTAATAAACAAAAAAATTGATGTAAAAGCGAAGAACAACTAATCCCATACGAGCACTTTCCTCGCTCTTTCAGACCCAAGGTGCACAACTTTCTGTGATACAAAGTTTTCGATTCCACTACCTAAAAAAAAACCATTCACAATGTTGACAATGCACAAAAAAATGAAAATCACTGAGAGCCCACCCCTACATTTTGTAAGTGCACACGTATTGTCCTTTTGAGGATAGTTTCCTCAGAATGTCCTAAACATAAAATAGCACATTAAAAACTGCTGCAATAAAAGCATAGTCACCATTATCTCTAAGGCACTCAGGCGTGGAGCTGTTGGCGGAGACGTCTTCTGGAGGGTCTTGTGAAGCTTGTTCAGTGCCTCGGACAGTGCTGTCGGAACAATCTTGCGAGCGGCCTGCGGAAGTCTCTATATCAATCCACTCTGGTGTTGAAGTGAACATACAACTTACCGGCCACACAGGTTCCTTTTGTGACAGCTGAACGACTGGTTAAGGTTTTCTCCGGCAAGACGAAATCAGCAAAAATTCTTTCACCAGCTACAAGGGAGCTGCCACCTGCAGAGGTTTGGTCAACAGTCAATTTGGGTAAAAAAAAAAAGAAATCGCGACACTGAACGCACCCTGTTCATCGGGGCACCTCAATGTGTGGGAGCCGCTTTTTGAAGCCTCTACCGCAGGTCCTGAAGAAATGAAATTACGACAATGTGTCAGTAAGAGGCTTAAAATAACACAAACTGAAGCTCATCCGCACCTTGCAGTGCAGCTTCTGCAGCCATGTCACAGTCATCACAGTCACTACTTGAAGCGACGCTCAGAGAACCTGCATATATGTGCAGTTGGTACAAGTTACAAAGCTTGTAGCATGGGGAAACTTAAACAGCTCTTTCAAACGCATAAATTGGTCGAACGTGGAAGAAAAGAGACGGCACCAACTAGGAAACAAGTAATTTGTGATTTTTGGAATTATCAACAGTGGCAGCTTTCACTGATGAAAGGTATACGTACATGTGCACTCAGGCTTGAAGATAACGTGAAATAGCCCTTTAAAGTCTTTCAAAACAAGTTGCGCAGGTCCAGAGCATCAAAACATGACAGAAATGTAAAGCTGCTGTTAGGAAGGTAATAGCCCACAATTCACAGAATTTAAGACTTTCCAAGTGTTACTTCTGTAGTGAGGTTTCTCCATCGGCATAAAAAAATCTTCACGGTTAACTGTCGCCACTGATTCAATACAAGTGGCTGCTATTGCACATATTTGAGTTTCAGTCAATCACTTACATGGTGCAGCTGGTTGCACACTGGGAACAGCCATTCTTGTAAGCCCTGTGTGCCCAGGGTCCATGAAACTTTGAGCAGTAAAATGGTCGCTACAAACCCTGTACGTTGCGTACAATAGGCTGGCCGGCTTACTCAGGAGATCATCGCGTCCAGCATACTGCATCCATGCTTTCATCCTGCATTGGCAATGAACTATCAGCTGAAAGGGGAAGTGCTTGAATAGTGATTTTTTATTGTTACCCTCACTTAGCAAGTACGAACAGTAAGCCTACAGACATGCAAACTATACAAAAGCTTTAACACACCTGCCGTCCCGTGGTACGCGGAAGAAACTCGTCCCAGGCTTCTTGTGGGTTCTGCCATTGTTGAAGCACCACGATACACAGCAGTAGCTGCCGTAGCTTGGACCGCCGGACGGCATGGCGTCAGCGCGGTCTGAAAATGTTAGTAAGTGGATGCTTCGCTGTCAAATTACGAAAAAGATATATGCACGTCATAAGTGTACCAGCAAACCCCTTTGAATGATTAGCTAATCGATGCACAATACAAAACCAGTGATACATCTCTGACCCATAAAACTCTGACTTACAAAGATATACGTCAAGACCACGAACAAAGATCAGAAGTTTCCAGGCCGCTATCCCTAGTAATGCAATGGTATCGCGGCCTGAAAACTTTAGAACACCTTCGTGCGTACGCAGTATCAGCAGTACATTGGGAAGAAAAATCGTAGTTGAAATTTGTGCGGTAAAATCATATTGGAAACGTAAAAAAAATTTGTGGGCAGCTTGCACTAGTGGCACAAGGCTAGCGAAGAAACGAAGATGATGGCCACTTGGCTAGTCCAGATTTGCCTCCGGCACATCAAGAATTATTCGTGTTCCGAGCCTTCGGGAAACGCGTCGTGAAGCATGCGAGGCCCAGCGAACTATTCTCAATATTTTGCACCGAGCCACCGAGCCTATGACCTAGCTGCCCAGCTATGCTCAGCGCACAGACGCTCGCGTCCGTGGCAGACGCAGCACGCGTCGCCTCGTCTTGACGCCGTGCCGCCTTTGCTATACTGCATACGTTGCACAATGTTCCCGACTAACCGCCGCTTTCTTTTTAGCGAACCTCCCAGTCCTTAACAAGCTTCAGAAAAAGGTTACAACTGCGTGAATGAGACGCCACGTAAGAAACAAACTCGCACACACGAAGCGCAACGTGTTTGTGTGTATCTTTCTATGATTGTTGCATGGTGTCTTTTTCGCGCAGGCGTAACCGTTTTCTGAAAAAATGACCCAACAAGACCAACAACATGTCATTCAACAAGCTTCGCTTGAAAACGTGCCTCACCTGTTATCTCACGCTTGAAAACGCCGACGCAGCCGACGTTGACGAAAGCGACGAATGCTTCTCGCCGTCAGTCATGCATGGGCTTGTCGCTGGGTAGATGGTGTTTATGACAGTACGGCTGAAGAAAAATAATCGCGTAAGGTGTGTTGAATAAATAGTTTTTATGTATAAAGAACATACCAAATTTGGGCGTGTAATTATTAATTTGTGAAAACAATTCTGTTGCATTGATTATAACTGTGTTTTTTTTTGCGCTTGCGCCCTCTAAAGTTTGGTGGGAGCACTAGTTCGTTACGTAGTCGTGACGCACTTCCTGAGGCCAGGTTTTGCGGAGTGTCCGCTCTTGTCTTCTTCTTTCTCTATGTTACTCCTGCCATCATGGCATGCAATATTGCGTAACAGCACGCGTGAGCTTTACTGAAAATAGCGATGCGTCGGCCGGATATCGAACGCGGGTCACCCGCGTGGCAGGCGAGTATTTTACCACAGAACCACCGACGCCGTTTGCTTTCTCCTGCATTCATGGCGTGCAATATTGCGGAATAGCAAGCAAGAACGTTTCTAAAATAAACGTTGCGTCGGCCGGGAATCGAACCTGGGACAGCTGCGTGGCAGGCGGGTATTCTACCACTGAACCACCGACGCCATTTGCTTACTCCTGCGTTCTTGACATGTAATATTGCGTAACAGCACGTGTGAGCTTTTCTAAAAATAACAATGCGTCGGCCAGGAATCGAACACGGGTCACCTGCGTGGCAGGCGAGTATTCTACTACTGAACCACCGACGCCATTTGCTTACTCCGGCATTCATGACATGCAATATGGCGTAACAGCACGTGTGAGTTTTTCTAAAATTAACGATGCGTAAGCCGGGAATCGAACGCAGGTCACCGGCGTGGTAGGCGAGTATTCTACCACTGAACCACCGATGCCGCTTGCTGGCTCGTGCATTCATGGTGTGCAATATTGCGGAATAGCAGACAGGAACTTTTCTAAAATAAACGATGCGTCGGCCGGGAATCGAACCCGGGTCACCCGCGTGGAAGGCGAGTTTTCTACCACTGAACCACCGACGCCATTTGCTTTCTCCTGCATTCATGGCGTGCAATATTGCGGAATAGCAAGCAGGAACTTTTCTAAAATAAACATTGCGTCGGCCGGGAATCGAATCCGGGACAGCTGTGTGGCAGGCGGGTATTCTACCACTGACCCACCGACGCCATTTGCTTACGCGTGCATTCTTGACATGCAATATTGCGTAACAGCACGTGTGAGCTTTTCTAAAAATAACAATGCGTCGGCCAGGAATCGAACACGGGTCACCCGCGTGGCAGGCGAGTATTCTACCACTGAACCACCGACGCCATTTGCTTACTCCTGCATTCAAGGCATGCATTATTGCGTAACAGCACGCGCAAGTTTTTCTAAAAATAACAATGCGCCGGCCGGGAATCGAACCTGGGTCAACCGGTTGGCAGGCGAGTATTCTACAACTGAACCACTGACGCCATTTGTTTATTCCTGCATTCATGGCATGCAATATTGCGTAACAGCACGCGTGAGCTTTTCTAAATATAACGATGTGTCTTCCAAGAAACGAACCCGGGTGACCCGTGAGGCTGGCGAATATTCTACCATGGAACTACTGATGCCGTTTGCTTGCTCCTGCATTCATGACATGCAATATTGCGGAATAGCACGCAGGAACTTTTCTAAAATAAACAATGCATCGGCCGGGAATCGAACCCGGGTCACCCGCGTGGCAGGTGAGTATTCTACCACTGAACTACCGACGCCAATGGCTTACTCCGGCAGTCATGGCATGCAATATTGCGTGACAGCACGTGTGAGCTTTTATAAAAATAGCGATGCGTCGGCCCGGAATCAAGCGCAGGTCAACTGCGTGGCAGGCGAGTATTCTACCACTGAACCACCGACGCCATTTGCTTACTTCTGCATTCATGACCTGCATTATTGCGGAAAGGCACGCAATAACGTTTTTAAAATAAACGATGTGTCGGCCGGAAATCGAACCCGGCTCATCCGCGTGGCAGGTGAGTATTCTAACACTGAACCACCGACGCCGTTTGCTTGCTCCGGCATTCATGACATGCAATATGGCGTAACACGTGTGAGGTTTCCTAAAAATAACAATGTGTCAGCCGGGAATCGAACCCAGGTCACCCGTGTGGCAGGCAAGTATTCTACCACTGAACCACCGACGCCGTTTGCTGGCTCCTGCATTTATGGCGTGCAATATTGCGGAATAGCAGACAGGAACTTTTTCTGAAATAAACGATGCGTCGGCCGGGAATCGAACCCGGGTCACTCGCGTGGCAGGCAAGTATTTTACCACAGAACCACCGACGCCGTTTGCTTTCTCCTGCATTCATGGCGTGCAATATTGCGGAATAGCAAGCAGGAACTTTTCTAAAATAAACGTTGCGTCGGCCGGGAATCAAACCCGAGACAGCTGCGTGGCAGGCGGGTATTCTACCACTGAACCACTTACGCCATTTGCTTACTCCTGCATTCTTGACATGCAAGATTGCGTAACAGCACGTGTGAGCTTTTCTAAAAATAACGTTGCGTCGGCCGGGAATCGAACACGGGTCACCTGCGTGGCATGCGAGTAATCTACCACTGAACCACCGACGCCGTTTGCTTGCTCCGGCATTCATGACATGCAATATGGCGTAACAGCACGTGTGAGGTTTCCTAAAAATAACAATGGGTCAGCCGGGAATCGAAACCAGGTCACCCGTGTGGCAGGCAAGTATTCTACCACTGAACCACCGACGCCGTTTGCTGGCTCCTGCATTTATGGCGTGCAATATTGCGGAATAGCAGACAGGAACTTTTCTGAAATAAACGATGCGTCGGCCGGGAATCGAACCCGGGTCACTCGCATGGCAGGCAAGTATTTTACCACAGAACCACCGACGCCGTTTGCTTTCTCCTGCATTCATGGCGTGCAATATTGCGGAATAGCAAGCAGGAACTTTTCTAAAATAAACGTTGCGTCGGCCGGGAATCGAACCCGGGTCACCCGCGTGGCAGGCGAGTATTCCACCACTGAACCACCAACGCCGTTTGCTTACTCCTACAATCATGGCATGCAATATTGCGTAACAGCACGCGTGAGATTTCTAAAAATAGCGATGTGTCGGCCGGGAATCGAACCCGGGTCACCCGCGTGGCAGGCGAGTATTCTACCACTGAACCACCGACGCCGTTTGCATTTCCTGCATTCATTGCGTGCAATATTGCGGAATAGCAAGCAGGAACTTTTCTAAAACAAACGTTGGTCAGCCGGGAATCGAACCCGGGACAGCTGCGTGCCAGGCGGGTATTCTACCACTGAACCACCGACGCCATTTGCTTACTC
>WOVY01000767.1:0-18668 GCA_013436015.1 Rhipicephalus annulatus
TAAAGAGTCCCCGGCTTTATCAGCACATCAGAAAGAACGAAATTCTCATGATGCCCAGCAACACTACTTTGAAAAGATACTTGAGGTCATACGAGTCGGCCTTCGGTTTTAATCAAGCAGTAATGAACACTCTAAAGAAAAAAAACCGCGAGCATGTCAGACCTCGAAAGACACGGCGGACTATTGGTGGACGAAATGAAATTGTCAGAACATTTCAATGTGACGGCGTCTGGCCAGATTCAAGGCTTCGTGGACCTTGGAGAATTTACGAAGCCCGAAGACAAGTACCAGCAATGTGATCACGGCATGGTCATCATGTTTGTGCCTTTCGCTGGAAATGGAGCCAAATTGTGGGCGTTTTTTGCGACAAAAGGAAATGTGAGAGGAGACATTTTATTGAAAATTCTCATGGAAGCTATCATCCTCGTGGAACAGGCGGGCTTGTTCGTCGACCACATCACTTGTGACGGAGCCCCCTGGAATCGAAAAATGTGGAAGCTAGCGGGGGTGTCGGCGTCATCGAAGAAAATAAATGGCGCCATACAGCATCCTGTCGACGAGATGAGGAAATTGCACTTTATCTCCGATTTCCCGCATCTGCTAAAATGCCTCAGGAATGGTCTTCTCCAGAAAGGCTTTGCAACACCAGACGGATTGGTACGTATAGATTCATGGTTGACATTTTACAAAGATTGTGTTTTTTGCATACATTGCATTACCTCAACCTATATTTCTAGGTGTCTGTGCATCCGGTTCGGGAGGCGTACCTTCTAGACAGAAGTGTTAGGACACTGAAAGTTATGCCCAATTTGACCGAGACGCATCTGGAACCAAACTCATTTGAGAAGATGAGAACCCCTTTCGCCTTCCAACTATTCGGTCCATATGTCCTACGGGGCCTGGCCTTCTACAAGGAGGACATCGAGAGAAGGTGTGGCAGCATCGAGGCAACTCAGCTGTTCTTCTCGTGAGTTGCGCCTACGTTCCAAATGAATTAAGTGTAATCGTAAACATCTCAAACGCATGATGAGCGCTCTTCTGACATACATTCTTTTTGTTTATTTTGCAGGAAGATCCAACGACTGATCACCGTGATGACTTCCAGGTTTCGGGCCGAAGCGCTGAGACCAGCTTCTACAGACGCGGCATTCCCTGTCCAATTTTCTGGACTTCCTGAATGACTGGGAATCATTCAGTGACAACAAGCGGCACTTTCTCAGCGAGTCCACTGCCATAGGTTTTAGGGTCACTATAGCAAATACCCTTTCATTGCTGAAGTACCTGACAGAGAGCGTTGGATTCAAATATCTCATGACATCTCGACTTAGCACCGATCCCGTGGAACATTTCTTCGGCATCGTTCGCCAGTCAAGTGGCTGCAACGCGCACCCCTCTCCGGATGAGTTTCTAATAACCGTCAACTGCTTGTCCTTTTATAACTTGGCGCACAGTGTGGACAGCGCAAACGCAAACCCTGACATGATAAACGCTCTTGTCACTGTGCATGACAGACAGGGTCTAAAGGTCACGCACAAAAAAAATTGATGATCTTATATCACAGGGAAAACTTGGCGAGGTCGAAAGCACGATTGCCACGATGCCAGAAAAGTTTGCTGACCACATCGATGTGACTTTGGAGAAGAGTGACTCGAGACTCATTTACTACACAGCAGGGTACGTGGCCAGAAAGTGTGTATTGAAGTTGGCATGCGTACAATGCAAAGAAGTGCTTCTGTTTGAGAAAGCTGTCGCGGTTGCTGAACAGCTCCCTTCGCAATTCACGGAGCAATGCGACTGGGGTGGACTTCTGTACCCCTCACGACAGCTGTATGATTTCATTGCCTCACTTGAAAACTTGTTTACTGAATGTTTCAGTGTTTCCATGTTGCACACAGATAGCAATCTCTGACATCCTTTCATTGGTGAAAACTAATTTTCTGAACTCGAAAGCGGTCGGCTGTCCAGACCACAAAGATGCAGTGAGCACAAAGCTCGTTTCGTTCTACGTGCTCACTCGCCTTCACTTCTTAGTGAAGGGAATGAACAGGGAAAAACGCTTCGAAACGAGCGAGAGCAAAAACACTTAAAGCTTAGCAGGACAACATAGAGCCTGACGTTCCTTGAGCGACGGTGTCGAAGTCTTTCGATGATATTATTTTGTTTTTTATATTTATGCGAAAAGCTTGCGCAGTCAATTTAAAATAAAATATTTTGCGCATATCACTTCTTTATTGGTGTCTTTCAGACTTCCTATCTATAGGTGAAAACACGTTCATGTTTCGAACAAATGTTTGCATGGACACGTACCGCAGGCACGAAGAGAAAAGGTAAAATATAACATATTTCATTAATACCTACAACGTATACCAGCACTAGATGCCGAACAAAAACTCATCATAAAACCACCGCGACGGACGTGCGTCCGCCCTATAAGTCATTTCCTACGAATAGCACAGTTGCCGTCCGATGTGACTAAACTTCCTTTGCCAACACCCTCACGTAATCGCAACAGGACTGGTTCAGTTTTTCAATAATATCACGCGTCCCTAACGAATAGCTGCAAATTTGCAGAAGGGTTCGAATACTTTAGCTTTAATTCTCGTGATAACAGCTGGTAACTTTAGTCTTGCATCATATTCAATTTGCTGCCGTGAGTCTAAATTTGCACCAAACGCAAACTTACTTATATATCCCAGTTATATTGACATTTTTAAAAGCATCGCAGTTAATGCTCATATTACACTTTCGATGCGTACGTTTTCGCAAAAGCCAAATTCAACTTACGCTCTTGATTGTAAACAATTACCGTGGAAATCACGGTACTTGCGTGCGTGACTACCTATACGAGCAGGGCGTTTCGCAATATAAACATTTAGATTTTGTTGAACTGGCGCGGAAGCACGGTGCGACGGCCGTTCACGGCCACGCACGCACGAACGAAGCAACAACGCTGCGAGACTGCGCCAGACGCGCGAGCAGCACGCGAACCGCGCGAACTATCAGACTACCCACCCGTCGCGAACCGCGTGGCAAAGGGGACTTGTAACCATGGCAACCACGGCTAAGTCTTCAGGTGAAGGCGATGGTAGCGCCACCTGGATTTTCCGAAAAAAACGCCTCAGCGTGGAGCCTTCAGTGGACCCACTCCCCCATTCTAGTACACTCTAGTTGTAAGGGCGCCCTTTGTTACTTGGATGATATTTTGGTGTGGGGACGTACTCGCGAAGAGCACGATGCTAACTTGCATACTGTTCTCAACCGCATCAGTGAATGTGGTATGAAACTTAATAACAAGTGCATTTTTTCTGTGGATGAGTTACAATTTCTAGGACATAATGTCAGTTCCCGCGGCTTGACACCTGTTTAATCTAAAGTTCAGGCCATTGTCAATGCCCCCTACACAGCAATGGCGACGAGGACATGTAAGAACCCGTTTCGTTCTCCGTGTTCGTCTTTTTCTTGCTTCTAATGGACCTACCCCGGCTAACCCTAGACGCTCTTTGTTCCCTGCAAGGTGGCTACTGCGTGCTGCGTCGCTTCATTTCTTCATTCAAGCTACGCCGCCTCTGCCTTCGTCTTCTAACAGTGTACTGGCGTCATTTTCTTCTCGTCTGCACCTCTCCATTCTTCTTGCTTGAAATGGCGTCTCCCATTCCACCTCCCCTATTTCTTCATTCGCCCGGAGACCCGCCACTTCCGTGGGCGGACTGGAAATTGGTGTTTCAGGCTTACGCAGACGCGGTCGGGGAGGACGCCAGCAAGCCCGAGCGTCGCAAGGCCCTGCTGCTCAACGCGTTGGGCCCTGCCGGGTTAAAGCTTTTCTATACTTTGGAAACCACCAACGCGTCGCCAACGCCAACGTCGGGCGATACCTTCAAGACTGCAGTTGCTCTTTTCGATGAGCATTTTAAAGATGTCTCGTGCGATTATCTCGCACGCGTAAAATTCCAAGAAAGGCGACAATTGCCTGGTGAGCCAGTCGCCGAGTTCATTACTTCTCTTCGAACGCTATATATATATATATATATATATATATATATATATATAAGGGAAAGAAGTGTATACCTAAGGGCTCGTTTTACTTGTTTTCGTAGGTTCGATTCCTGCTCACGGCTGGTTATTTTTTTCATCCAATTTTCTTTCTTCTTATTTACATTCCATTGGTTCTAATAACTTCCCCTGTACATTCCTTTGCATTATATTCTGTTAGATCTCATATATATATATATATATATATATATTCAGCAGGAAGTTCAAGGGGTCTGGTACGTATAAAGAACACAAACGAGTACACGTACGAAAGAGCAATACTTTTATGCCAACGTTTCAGCCGTGGCACGGCCTTCGTCAGGGAATGTAGGTTTCCCTGACGAAGGCCGTGCCACGGCTGAAACGTTGGCATAAAGTATTGCTCTTTCGTACGTGTACTCGTTTGTGTTCTTTATATATATATATATATATATATATATATATATATATATATATATAATATATATATATATATATATATATATATATATATATATATACATATGAGAGAGAGACTTTTCGAAAGCATTAGGAAGATAATAAATAAATGTCTGTTACATGAAGAAACTCATTTTTTTTATGCGTACGCGTACATCCCGAACTTATTTTGCCCAAAAGCCGTGCGAATACCGTAAGTTTGGTCCATCTTGTGACTTCGTTGTCATTGCAACCGCGGTGCCAGACCCCCTCCGGGCTGCATCATGTAGAGTTAACTAGCATGTGGGGCAGAGCGCCCCTGGCGCTGGCTCGGCAAATTTTTTAAAAGCTTCAGGGCTCGCTGGACAGTCGCGTGGTTTAACTTCATTGTTTTCGGTTTTCCCCGGTGCCAATTCGGAGCAGGTTCGGATCGTAGTTATTCACAAATATTGCACTTTGGAGCAGAATTTTTTTGAACTTGAAGCAATTGGAGCAGCACTTCCATCACTGAAGGAGATCTAACGTGAGGAGTGGAGAAACATATACTGATCTGCAGAATGATCGAAAATCCAGACGTCGTTTAATATAGATGATATTGCGCCACGATTACGTTTCAACAAAGTGGGGCGCGTCGCGATAAAAAAAATGCTTGGTACCAGTCACGTCTGTGTAGCTCATAAACGTATACACGAAAACCAACGTATAAGAAAATTAAAAAAAAACTGTGGTACTAAGATAGCTATTTCCGGGCCAGGCCACCAGCGAAAGGAGCGCAGACCACGTGTTTCAGACATTTGGATGAGAACGACTCCCGTAGCAAGTGGCGTACTGTTGGTTTATGGGAAAAAAAAAAAACGACGTGTAAATAACCACTTTTCCTACCATGGTTCCGTTAAAACAGCGCTAAGATGACAACTTGATGGACTTCAATCAATCAATCAATCAATCATTTTATTTCCTTTAGATAAGGTGGAGTACAGGACTAAAAGCTCAAGAGCTTGACGAGGTCCTGACCCCGTTCACAAGTTGACAAAGCAGCAGGAATGGTAGTCAATCATGTACAACAAATATGAAATAAACATACAGGTATAACATTGTAGCGCCATCATCACCATCATCATTTCTTCATCACCGCGCCGCGTCTCTCGCGCAGCTGGCGCGAGCTCGAGCTGCGCGAGGATTAGAACGAGCTTCTGGCCTGGCGGTCTGGACGTGGACAGCCACCGCGGCTCCGCTTCAGGCCTGCAATAAAGTGGCGAGATCGGCTCGGCCCCATAGGCCGCCTTCGACGTCATCTCACGTCTCCTCTTCTCTCGCCGCTACATTGGTGATCCGGAGAACACGCCCTTCGCCGAGCGGCCCGCGGCCATGTTCCCCCAACTCTGCCCACCAGTGCCGCCGTACCAATCAACTTACCCCAAGGTATGGTTTATGCAGCTCGACGCTGTTCTTGCGGTGAATGGCATCACGGACCAGCTGCTAATGCATGCCATTCTTCTCGACGCCCTACCGGTCGAGTTGCGCCATCTCGCTGCCACTTCAAGCACCAGCCCGCAGCCTTACGATGCCCTCTGCACTGCGGTGCTTGCCCGCAGCGGCAACACATACCGTCCGCTTCCGTTTACCCGCACCAGGCAGGTTTCCCCGGCGTCGCAGAGCAAGGTACGAACCGGTCCGCAGCCCTCCATTGACCGCTACCTCGGTACCCCGGCTTCGACTACTTCTACACCTGATCCGGTCGCAGAAACATCCACTCCTGCACCTGATCACGACCGCGAGGTAGAAGACTCCCCCACTGCGACTGACCTTCCCTCGAAAGCGACGGCACGCGACACCGTGGCCCTTGCCGTTTCCGCGACCACCAGCTCAGACGTCTCGGCCTCCTCCTCGCCGCAGCTGCTGGTCAGCTCCTCGACGGTGCCCCCTGCCACTGGTGCCAGCCATGGCCTGCCGGGTGCCTCGCCACATTCCACTCGCACCTCCCCGGCCAGCAGCCGACCACCCTCGGCGTCCCCACTCCCCGCCCCTGTCCCTGTCTCTGTTTCGTGGTCTACGACGGGCCCCAGCGCCATGCCTTCGCGGAGCCACAGCCTGCCCTCATCGTCGGCGTCGACACCGGCAACCACCAAAGCAACTGCCACCGTCGCCCCTCTGCCCGTGGCGCCGCAGCAGGCACCTGCGTCGAGACCCGGCGTCGCACAGGTAGTTTCAGCCAGCCCCAGTCCTCGCACCTGTGGTGCCCCCCGGCTCATCCAGCCGAAACAGCCACAAATCCTGCCCAAGCTGTCGAGCGGCAGCGCGAACATGACGACGCCTTCGGCAGCGGCGACCACCCGGTCCCAGTCTCCCTGGGCAGCCCAGCACAAGGCCACACCGCGGCCCGCGCCTGTACTGGCGCTGCAGCCTGCGACCACGGTGCAGCGCGGAGCCGCGATGGGGCTCAACACGGGGAGTCCGCTGCTCATCGGGAACCCCGCGGCAGCGCAGCCGGGCATGTTTCCGGCTGGACCTGCGCACGGCACTTTCCTGCTGAACCAGTACATTCCGGGCCTGAGCCACAGCCCGATTCTGATACAAGGCGCACTGGGGCAGACCCAGAGCTCTCTGGGACAGATACAGGGGGTCCAGCTGGCCCTGCGGCCACCCCATGCCACGGGCCTGACCCTGGGACCTCAGGCTGGGCCCAGGCCCCATGGGGGACATCCAGGACTGCCTGGCACCCCGACGCTTGTCATCCCACAGAACCTGGGGCCAAGGCCCAACATCTTTCTGGCACCGCCACGCATGATGTCGCCCCCGTCGTTTGCCATAGTCCCGGGACAGCCACTGACGCTGCAACAGCTGCAGGTCATGCTGCCCATGCAGACCATGCTGGCCCGGCCCACACTGGGTGCGTTCCAGACAGACCAGCACCAATCCCTGGTGCAGATACCGAAGTTCACCCAGCCGCAGATACTGGCGCATGACCACCATGACCGGCCTGTCCGACCAGGTCACCGTGAGACCCGCTTGTCGGCTACCACAGTGACCCGGCACTTCCTCCTTCGTCCCTTGCGCTTCTCCCAGAGTCGCCCACCGGAGACACGCTGCCTACTGATAGCCCATAATCGTTGACAACCTGGACTGGCCAAATGAACACTTTATGGATTGCCGTTCATGTATATAGCATTTGTCACTCTCTTTCTTTTTCACATGCCTTCAAATCGCGCAAAGCGCTAGGGGGGGAGCCCTGTAGCGCCATCATCACCATCATCATTTCTTCATCACCGCGCCGCGTCTCTCGCGCAGCTGGCGCGAGCTCGAGCTGCGCGAGGATTAGAACGAGCTTCTGGCCTGGCGGTCTGGACGTGGACAGCCACCGCGGCTCCGCTTCAGGCCTGCAATAAAGTGGCGAGATCGGCTCGGCCCCATAGGCCGCCTTCGACGTCATCTCACGTCTCCTCTTCTCTCGCCGCTACAACATCACAAAAAAGTAATACAAAAAGTTTATGAAAACAGTGCTAGATAAAAAGAGAGTAGTTCAAATGTATGGTCATAAATTGGCATGAACATGAAAAGCAATAATAAAAAGGAAAGGATGGGCATAAATACACTATCATTGAGGATAGTGTATCAGTTGGGCGAAGTGTTTAATCTGACAGTTTTGTTTAGAGGAAGGATCAAAATCTTCGCGGTTTAAAAAATTTAACAAAGAAGGTAGTCTGTAGGACAATGATTGCTTGTCATAAAAGGTTCTTGGGGTGGGTACAGTCCAAACTTCTTTGTGCCTGGTAAGTCGAACACTTGTGTTTACGCTAAGTTTAGCAAGATGTATTGTGGTATTGGTACAATGTTTGACAAACTCTTTATAGCATAACATCAGCCTGTAGTTGTACAAAAAGAAAACTGGAAAAATATCATATTTTAGAAAAAGAAGTTTTGTAGAGGACAGATAGTGTTCAACTTGATGTTACTATCCGAACTTCACTCATAGCATTCGTATTGACGCCGCCGAATATTTCGACTCGTGGCACGTATAAGGTTTTCGCCTTAACAGGGATTTGACGCACATGCTGCGCGATCTTCGCGATTGCTGCGAACAATAGAAGCGTCGGGCGAGAATGGGGCGTGCGAATTCCGCTGACCGAGGCGCGACGATGAGGAACGTGCCGTAGTCGAGGAAGGCACGGCAGACGTGGCGCGGACAGAGCGGGCCACGATGCCGTTGAGAGATGCAGCGCGGCCAAAAGCGGTCCTTGAACTCCGGCCGACTGCTTGCGCGGTTTTATAAACACAGCGGAGAAGGGGTAGGACCGGCCGTTGATCGCTTGCTTTCGCGAAGAAGAGCAGCTGCAAATATGCTCGTTGTTTTTGTTTTGTTTTTTGCTACATTACGCTCTTCGCTTTGCACGAGTCAAAGGGGAAGAGAGAGGGAGAGAGAGCAGTACTTAAGTCGAGGCATATATTTTTTGATTAACAAGTCTCTGAACATTACAGCTGCACTTTTTTTTTCACTTGCATTGCATGCAGTCAGAGTATTATTTTTGTGACTACAGATGCCACTGCATATGAATATTTTTGTTCAGGAAGCGGTGCGTCTATAGGCTCTCTCTCCTCGCTATATTTTTCTCTTCTTCACTTCCTTTTGTTTAGCAATATATTATACCAAGACAAATATTTGCAGCTCGTGGAACCTTGTGAAGTGGTATACCGATTATTCATTCATTCACAAAAATTTATAAAGAAGGGTCTGGAAGCCCAGTCTTTTTAGACCGAGGTGGGCAGCGTGCGCGTCGTAATGTCAGGCAGTAGCGTCGCCAGCCTTACGTGCCCCCCCCCCCCCCACTTCTGAAATTTTTGACATGGAATACAGAGCGAAAAAATCGGAGCATATCCACGGAGTGAATGATGATGAGTGGGGCGAAGCGTCCGTCAGCACGTCTATGCTTCTGTCCGTCCGCGCGACCATGTGTGCGTCCATCCATGCATCTGTCCATGAGTCCGTCCATCCATCTGTCTGTGTCCGTCCGAGAGTCCGTCCATCCGTCCATCTTCTAGTCTGCCTGTCCATCCGTCCGTCAGCTAGTTTGTCTGTTCGTCCATGCGTCCGTCCACCAAGTGAACTCTACCGCCATCTCTCATCTCGCATCCCCTGTGGCACATACCCGCTCTAGAGCGGGTATGTGCCACCAGTGGCTACGTACGGCAACAACGGAGGAAGGATAGACCTATACCCTAACTAAGGAGCTTCGCCTCTAAAAAATTATCATTTCAAATAGGTGCCACCCTCCCCGCCCCTTGAAAAAATTCTGCCTATGCCCCTGCATGCCGTTGGGCCGAGCCTTATGGCGCCATTGTGGACTCACCGGACAGCCCGTAGTTGATCTTAATATCAAGCGCTTGAAGCCATCTTCTGCCAGTGAAGCCATTTTTATTTGCTGTACGCAAGAGTCACGGACTAGCCCACCAGATTATGACTCATTTCAACGATGCCATCGCACGTGTCACATTCTTTCCAAATCTAAGTCGGCGTGTTTTTAAGTAGCGAAAAAAAAGTCAAAGCCTATCCACGGAGTGAATTATGATGAGTGGGGCGAAGCGTCAATCCATTCGTCCGTTAGTTCATCCGTCCGCGCGTTCAGACGGACTGACGCACGGACGAAAGCACGGACGGGCGGACGGACTCAGGGACGGTTGGAAGCACGGATAGACAGACAGACAGAAGAACGGACGGACGCTAGGAGGAACAGAAGGACGGACGAACAGAAGCACGGACGGACGGAAGCAGGGGACGGCTGGACACACGGACGGACGGAAGCATGCACAGACAGACGGACAGAAGTATGCACGGACAGACAGACGCACGGACGGACGGGCGGATGGAAGCACGGACGCTTCGCCCCACTCATCATCATTCACTCCGTGGATATGCTGTGAAAATCACTAACGCCATCTTGTTATACTATTTCCAAGGACATATATGAAGGAACTGAGAGAACAAGCTTACGCAAGTCAACAAGGAACTAAAGTGAACCGAGGAGACATCGTATCGCTTGGTTCACGCACTCCTAGATCATTTTGGAGTCTCGCTAAAGTCATGGAAGATTATTCGAAAGTCGACGAGAAGATACGCTCCTGCCTTTTGAAAAGCAATCGATAACTCATTCAGAGACCTGTACAACACATCTACCAACTTGATTTGATTGATTGATATGTGGGGTTTAACGTCCCAAAACCACCATGTGGTTATGAGAGACGCCGTAGTGGAGGGCTCCGGAAACTTCGACCACCTGGGGTTCTTTAACGCGCACCCAAATTTGAGTACACGGGCCTACAGCAGTCTACCAACTTGAAGGTTGTTTCCAATGAGGGGAACAAAACTTCATGCTGGCCGGAAGCTATAGTGAAACTAGCCGAAGAAAGAAAAGAAAAAGAAGACAATGGGCATGAGATAGCGCACGCGTTAATAAGCAAATAATAAAAAAAGATTTTTGTTTTTCGTTCGCATGTAACGCATTTGCACGCCTGTCTCATTTCTGCGACAACATATGACACAACGCCATCTGTTGGGCAAGTCATAATCTTGAGGCGGCGACATACTACATACGGAGGAGGGAACGACCAACAGCCTAAGAATCTTCGCCCCTAATAAGCGCCAATTACAAGTTCGAAATTGAGCAAGCAACACCCCCCCCCCCCCCAATCTGGCAGGATTATTTTTCACCTTAAGGAAGCGCTTGCTCCACATTTTGCAGTATTTCATCGTGTGTTATGTATTATCGGACTGACTTGACCGATCAACCTATAGCAATGTCTGAACGGTTTTAGGCGTTGTGTCATCTTTTCGAAGATAATAAGCACAGATATCGTCACCACGTAACATTGACGACTGCACCTTCAAACGCTATTGGCCTCGGTGACATACCGTGGCGCCACCTACGTGATGACGTCACTCATAAGATGCCGGGTTGTGTTAAGGCTACAGTGTAATCCCAAGGGGGTCGGGTTACTTTCAGTACAACTGGCCATGTTACCACTCGGTTTCCAGTAGAAATGTAGGCGGAACTAGTTGCTTTCATCGCTGGGACAAGTTTGTTAACAGGTGGAAGCAGCTGACCCGAGTTAACAGCAGCTGAAGCGAATTATATTCCCAGCAGCACATTTTTACCTGGATTATAGTACAGCACGATATATATATATATATATATACTACTCCTACAAAGCAGCCCGTGGTCACGATTTGTAACGCAATCGCAACACGTAATGCGATAGCCGAGAAAAAACCTTAGCCGACCGACGTGGTAGCGAAACGAAAGTCACGGAAACGCGGAATTTCCCGCCCTACCAATGGCAACTAAGGCACGCAATGGAGAAACGCATCGCACAACATGGGCTACACAAGTGCGTGCGATTTATGGACGCAACGATCACTTCCACGTTTCGTGTACACACACACACGCCCACACACACACACGCGCCCACATACACACACGCCCACACACACACGCCCACACACACACGCCCACACACACACACACACACACACACGTATACACTACGCAAAACCGAGCGCGTAAGTGCAGTGTGTTTGTTTTTATTTTAGTGTTATGCCGTTCGACGGTGCGGAAAGAACACATTTCAAACTGTGCGTCTTTTTCACGTTTGTAAGTGGCTTCTCCGATTAAGACTGAGTTCAGTTCGTTAGCATTAGCACACTACAAACAAATACAAACACTGGCAACTATGGCTAAGTAAAGGCCGATGCTGGCTATAGTGTTCGCTGCACTGTTGGCTATCAAGGTATGTTAGTCGGAGGTAATCAAAAGGAACGCTAATATACGTTTCTTTCAGTTTTTTTTTTACCACTAAATCGCCACGCACTGCATTTGGCTCGCTGTTATACATTGTCTAAGTCCTCGACGGTGTCGAATCAGCCGCCATTCTGTCGGCTCTGATTGGTTCAGACAGCCGCAATGGGCTCTCTTGATTGGCTAGAAGTGCCGCCATTGCGTAACTTGATAATACAGCGAAATTTGTCAATGTCCAGATCCTTGCTAGGGTAGGGTGAAATGTCGTGAAATGATAAGACGCGTATTATACTGCTCAGTGTATTTTGTTTTCTTTAGAGTCACCTGAATGGTCACGTTTAGATGGGTTTTTAAACCACACTTCCGATTGATTGATATGTGGGGTTTAACGTGCCAAAACCATTATACGATTATGAGAGACGCCGTAGTGGAGGGCTCCGGAAATTTCGACCACCTGGGGTTCTTTACCGTGCATCCAAATCTGAGCACACGGGCCTACAACATTTCCGCCTCCATCGGAAATGCAGCCGCCGCAGCCGGGATTTGAACCCGCGACCTGCGGGTCAGCAGTCGAGTGCCTTAGCCACTAGACCACCGCGGCGGGGCTAAACCACACTTCTGGAATCTGGAACAGGTGACGTCTCCAGCGATGGCGGTCACGACATCGCATGTCCATTTCGGTCACCCCCAAAACGCTACAAAACCAGGGCACTTGACATTGCTTGCCATTACTTCGAAAGAGCTGTTGTGGAACGCAACGAGGGGCGAATCCTCGAAACGAACAAGAATGGCGGGACAGCGCCAGCAGACGCCCTTGTAACGCATAACTGAGCGTCGAAACAAATCTGCATCTATAAGGTGCACTTTGTCGGGTGCGCTTCTAAATCCATCCACACACAAAAAAAGAGCAACGACGACAACCGCTTTGATCTGCCACTGTGCGCGCAGTACCGAATCACGAGCAATAAAAAACAAGAGAACACATTTCGCTCGGAAGTTCGTTCACTTCCTGCGAGGCAACGTCGACTCTTTCTGCGGAAACGTCGAACGAGTAAGAGACACAAGGAAGCCAGAGCACACCAGGAAGCGTCGAGGCACGTGACCACACGTCACATACGTTCTTCGGCATCGCGCGCGACAAGGAAGCACTGCGTGCATCCTCTCCATAGTATTCTGCTCTTCCCTGTCGAAGCGTCGTGCGCCATTATCCATGCCGTGCGTGCATATATTGTGTCCTTTACGAATTGTTTGTAGAAGCGTCTTGCGCTCCACTCCAGGCATGTATTGTATATTTCATGTATCGTTCGTACATGTGCCGTCTGCTCCACTCCCGATGCGTGTGCAGTGTATCTCGTGTGTCGTCTGTCGAAGTGTGTCGTATATGCTCAATTTCTTAGAGTGCACAGTGTATCTTCTCGTGTGTCGTCTGTCGAAGTGCCGTCTGCTGATCTGTGCGCGACTCTTACATGCGGCCCGCGACTCTGTTTCGTTTTTTGTACAAGCGACACGCAAACATCGCACCCATGCATACGACCGCGACGTATAGAAGCAAGAGGGGAAAAAAAGACACCCTCAACAGACGAGCGCTTTGCCGGGTGACGTCTGGATGGGATCTGGCATACGTCACTCAAGAGACAGAGGACGCCGGCTGGTGGTCGCGCGCCGAAGCCATCGGCTCCCGACACGACATCAGGTGCGCAGTCGCAAAGGCTCGTGTGACGCGTAGGTCGAAGAGCGCGCCCTCTGGAGCGCGTTGGTTGGAACGGCCGCGATATGGCGACATGTGTTGCGTTTTAAACTGTATATGGTTGCACGTATGTACTACAGCGTGCGAACAGAACGCGGGTCGCCTGTTCTTTGTTTCTGGTTTGCGCAAGCGCTCAACCCAAACACGGCGCGCGGTTCATATATGTGCGCTTCGGTATTGGGAGGGTCGCCCGCCGCGGTGATTTATTGGCCCTCCGCCCGTCCACATCAAAGTGCCCTCGCTGTCTCAAGAGCAGGCCATCTGCGGTGCTTGTTGTCGGTTTTTAATGCTTGCAATCGCTTCACTCGAGAGATGTTCGTTGCAAACATTTCCGGCATTGCGAGTGGCGTTTACGTCTTTGTCGAGAGCGGTTATGCGAGTTTGTCTTTGAGCTTAACCTCGGCCGTGCGTGTGAATATTTATTATGTGTTTCTTTATACGTGTGTGTGTGTGTGTAAAGGGGGGTGGGGTTATCAGGCCGTCTGCATCTTTAGATAAGTTCAAACAAGCCATAACACGGATAAGACAAGGCCCACACAAAGAGGACAGGGGCCGGTTTTTTTATGTGATATATGCTGTTTTCATTGCTGTATTAGCACATGTTCCCTAAATAACGGTTCAGTAGTGAGTATAGCACGCGTCTTGTCTTCTGCCAGTGGTGTCCGTCTTATCAGCGCTGTAGCTTCGTTGAACGTACGAAATCAACTATAGCCCAAAAGTCTGTTCTCTTAGCTGTAAATAATGTAGCAGCCGCGGTGGTCTAGTGGCCATGGTGCTTCACGAGATATTTTTTCTTTCTCTCGAATCTCAAAAGATATGATTCATTGATTGATATGTGGAACTTAACATCCCAAAACCACCATGTGATTATGAGAGACGCTGTAGTGCAGGGCTCCAGAAATTTTGACCCCCTGGGGTTCATTAACGATCACCCAAATCTGAGCACACTGGTCTCTAATTGAAATGAAATTAAGAATTGTGGCTGGAGTGCTTGAGTGCATTACATATATTATCGCAAAATTATAGCGAACAGAATATATGACCATATTATTATATTTGTGGTGGTCGCGTTTCAGATGAATTGCCGATGAATATACACTCATCGACTACCGCGTTTCTCAAGATCTCAGCCAGCCGCGTTAGCACGAATCAAGTTCTCCATAGACAAAGGCTTATCGGAACGGTTCGTACTGACGACCTTATAAGTCGAGGGGAAGTGACGAGAGTCGCGATAAGAACGCGCGTGTTTACACTGTGACTCAAGCACACACACACACACCCAGACTCGCGTGTAGCAATAGGGGCGTCACCCACAGAGCGTACGAAAGTTCCTCTTTTTTCGTTTCCTTATCTCATTCTTTATCTTACATTCTCAATCCTACGCTAGAGACTCCTTCGTGGAGCCGGTTGACCTTAGCGAGATTGCGCGACAATCAGGTAAGCACGGAGAAGGAAAGGAACATTGCAACGGGCACTGAAGAACGAACTAAGATAAGCCGATATATATAAAAAAAGAAAAATACAGGGCTACAAAGTGAGATAGCCTGGTAGTACAGGTTGGCGTGAACAGGCTTGAAGAGAAATAACAATAAAAGAAGATAACAAAGAAATGTGATAAGAAGAAAAACTCGCGCTAAGATACAATTAAACTATAGTAACAGATAATGATGCCAAGTATATATGGATAATAACAGTTTGATTTGATTGATATGTGGGGTTTAACGTACCAAAACCACCATATGATTATGAGAGACGCCGTAGTGGAGGGCTCCGGAAATTTCGCCCACCTGAGGTTCTTTAACGTGCACCCAAATCTGAGTACACGGGCCTACAACCTTTCCGCCTCCATCGGAAATGCATCCGGGATTCGAACCCGCGACCTGCGGGTCAGCAGCCGAGTACCTTAACCACTAGACCACCGCGGCGGGGCAATGATGCCAAGTATATATTGTTGTGACCGGCGCCGGAGCTGAAGAGGGAGCGGCGCTCCTTTAATCTTCAAACAAGTAACCGAACGACCGGCTGCCTACTGTTAGGACCGGCGCCAGGTCTGACAATGGATCGGCGTTCCTTTTGATGTTCCTTTTTAGTCGCCAAACGGGTTGGCGGCCTGTGTCCGCCATGTATTGTTCCCCCCTGGCCGGAGGGTGCGGCGTCTTGCCGCCACGACACCGTGAGCAGTTCGGGAGACCACAAGTGCAGCTTCTTTTTTGGAAGATGACGGCGGCGGCGGCGGCCGGAAATCGTCCCGCTAATTGAACGAGTCGTTCGGCGACCATTTGAAGCTTGTTTACGGCGGGCCCTTTCGATGGATGCAGTCATCAACTTCAGACCCCTCGCCCAGCGACACCCCTTGACGAGGAGGAGCCACGTTCGTGCCACATGGCCGTGCAGTGACCACGCTTCAATTTTGAACGTTCGCGTGGACCGTGCGTGCTCGTCACCCTCGCGGGTAATGTGTGATCCGTGGTTGGACGGTGCCCTCTGTACGCGGTCCCCGATCTAGGGATCTGGGGAGGACAGACCCTTTATAATGAGCCCCCCACGGCTCATTCGGTGTGCTTTTTTTCGAGAAGAGAACCAGGCAGAACAGAGCAGAACCGAGCAGAACCATGTAGAACCAAGCACCATGGAGCGCTATGTTAGGAGTCATGTAGAGGCCTGCCACGTTTGAGGGCTCACCGTGTAGGGAGTTCGCAATGTATATATTGTAAATAAACCCTCTTCAAGTCTCTCTTCCTCCTGCCTCGACAACTTCATCCCGGACCTCCGGTGTCTGGAAACCCCGGTCGCAACAACTGGTTGGCAGCGGTGGGATACGAGTCTGCGACGGAGAGCGACATGTACCGGAGGCCAGCCGAAAGCCCTGGAACTCGGCGGGATCGAAGCAGCGTACCACCACCGCACGTAATGGGGTGAGTGCCTGGCTTTGTGCTTGAGATATATCGAGTCTTTTAGCCTAGATTCGTTAAAAGATAGATATAACCAACAACTGCCTGGCCACTGTGGTTGTTATCTCAGCACAAGGCAGCACTGGATGATTACCTGAGCAAGTACGCTAAAGCAGGAAAGCTTAGATGATTCAATAGGAACAAGTGGTAATGTTTCAAAATTTCTAAGGGTACGTTGCGGATTAAATTTTAGGATGTTGTAAAAAGCAGGAGTGAAAATTAACAAGAAAAGTAGAGAGGGATGTTGGCCACGTAGTGCTACTTGGGTGCTTAAGCTTGTGGTCTCCGCTGTGAGATTTGCCAGGCTTCAATTTCTCTAGACCCAGAATTGAAACGCTGGTGGGTTTGTGTTTTGTCACAGCTGAGCCAAAGCAAAGTAGTCGCCATGGATCTTACGAGATTGACGGAGAGGGACCTGCTGAACCTGTGTTGGGATCTGGAGCTAGATTTTAATGATGATATGCCTGCTTACTAAACTCCGCGAAGTGATTCTCGAAAGCAATAGTGACAATGAGGAAATCGAGCACTTCGGGAATATGTACTTATTGGACCAGGAGGAGGAAGTACAAAGGGCGCAAAGAAAGGAAAGATGGCGCCAGGAGGAATTGGAAGCTGAGCGCAGGCATGAAGAACATATAAAAGGATGCAGGAATTAGATGAAGAGATAGAAAGGCTTAATTGTGAATTGGTGGCATTGCAGCAGAGTGGTCAATCCATAGATGTAGCGCACGAACGGGCGATGTAGCGGCGGTGCCATTTAAGACCGAAGCGAAGGCTACAGGTCAGACATCTGTAGATGAAGTGCACGAACGGTGCGGTCGACGTAGCGGCGGTGCCGATTAAGGCCGATGAAGAGAGGCTACAGGTCAGAATTTGCAGATGTACCGCACGAACGGTGCGTTTCAGCAGCGGTGCCGTTTAGGGCCGGAAGAGAGTGCTGCGGTCTGATATCTGTAGATATAGCGGCGGTGCCGTTTGAGGCCAAAGAGAAGGCTAGTGCCTGTAAGGGAATGGAACAGGTTTTAACCCATTCTGAGGGAAAAGAGCTCGCGGTCACAGCAGGGGTGAGGGTTCCGTGGTGGTGGAAACGAAGTTAAGATTAACAGAGTGTTCCATCGAACCTTGCAGCCCTGTAGACCATGTTGATGAGCGTCAGAGGCGGACGAAAGGCTCCAGGTTTGGCACCAAGGAATGTGCCAAAACGAGAGAAAGCGTCCGAAAAACAGAAGCGCGGCAAGGCTCGCGATCAGCGCGGCGCGTTTGACGAGGACCTTCAAACGGGCGTGGCGGAATTGCGAGAAAAGGCCCGTTGTTCTCTGACTGGCTTAAAATCGCATGCGTCTGAGCGGCCGGAGAGTAAGGAACAGAAGTGCGAAATCTACGCGGCCGCGGTCTAAAGATGAACTGATAGGCAATCATCAGGACTGGGCGCGCGAGATGGCGGAGGAGCATATCGGTGATGAAGAACGTCAGAGTAGGACGAAAGGCTCCCAGGTCCGCACAAAGAAGCGTGCACAGGGGGAGAGCGTCCGAAGGGCAACAAAAAGGCAAAGTCGAGATGAGCACAACGCGTTTGAGTAAGGGTTTTCAACGGCGTGGTAAAATCGCGAGAAAAGTGCCGTTGTCATCTCTGACGGGTCTGTATCGTATGCGTCCGAACCGCCGCGAAAAGAAAAAGCGCATCGTCGTACGCGCAGTGTTTGAAGGATAGATTGTAGGGCAATTATCCAGACAGTC
>WOVY01000768.1:0-297980 GCA_013436015.1 Rhipicephalus annulatus
AACTGGCGAGGGCAGCGGTGTGTTAAACTTTATCAAAACGTAATTTAAAGTCTGGCCCCAAAAGTCTGAAGAGGCTTCCTATGTTACAAATGTCCGACTTATCCTTGAATATGCTGTACAGTGTGGGATCCTCATGGTCAAACTCTAATCTACAAACTTGAAAGCATACAAACCACACGGCGCGCTTTGTCAGTAATAATTACAATTTTAACTCCAGTGTTACATGCATTAAAAACTTATGATGGCAGCTCTTGGGCAGCACAGGAAATACTTGCGGTTAAATTTTTCCGTTCTATATTCTGTGATGAAATCCGCGTCAACAAGATTTTATACATGATGAGCTCACACTACGTGTCACATAGAAATTATCACTAAAAAAAAATTCTGCGAGGTCAGCTGTCATACTGGTGCCTTTGCAAATTCTTTTTTTTCCTTTTACCATTCGTGAATGGAATAATTTGTATGCGCGTGTTGTTGATCGTCCATCCAATGCTTTTTGTTGTCACTAGAAAATTTGTGCTTTTTCTGAACGCGCAGGAGCTGCTGCGCAAATGTATGCCGTTTTCGATGGCGCGAACGGGCGCTTTGTTCGACTGTAAAACTGTTTTTCTTTTCCTTGCCCCCTACAATAATCCCACTTGAGCAATGTAGGTAGCTCTAAAATAAATAAATAATAAATAACAGATTTGATTTCACGGCGAGACACATCATAACGATGGATCCGACGACAAACGGGCCGAGGCTAAGCGATGTCCTCCGTCAGGAAAACGAACAAGCATGACTCATTTGCATGATTGAAGCATGCACGGTTTGATATCGAATGGATGAGCTTGAATGATCGATTATGCGTAGCGTTTTTTTTTTCTTTCTCTTCGGTTCAAGTGATATATTTGAAGGTCGGTTCAAGAGACATCTTTGAAGGCGGCCTGGACAACGTTATACAAACATTATCAATACGGCTCGCTGCGGTGGTTGCTTACACTCGCACAACGCGGATAGATGTACGATCCCAATGACGCAACACAAACACATCGATGCCTCAGTATATAGGAGTGAAATATATAAACAAGTGATGCATATGGGAGTGAAATATGTGTAGGAGTGAAATACATAAGAGTGGGCGAAATAATAACCTGCACAAGCCCCCCAACGCGTCCCTGCCCAAGGAAGCCGAGCACGTATGCAGCGCCACTTGTTAAGCGCAGAATCAGGCACACGTTGGTGCACCGACTGGGACGGGTGGCCTCGTTGCAATCGGCTGCACTCAACGAAAGCCTCGTAAGAAAGCAGCGTAACGCACTCGGCAATCCACGTTTATGGACACGTAGCTCAGTTCGCGCAGGCACGAACTCAGCCCGCGTGCCACGCGCGCTTCGCCGCCGAGGGGAACGAACTAGCCAGACGGCCGCCGACGAGCGAGGAAGTACTATCGGGTTTCCAGCGGGATGCGCTCTCCAGTACACACATCCACGGCACCTCGTCAAGGCCGCCATCGGGCCGCGAAGGCCGTCGCATTAGAGAACGGGTGGCAGCGCATGCATCGGGACTTTCGCAGCACCGGTGCTCTGCTTCGTATTCGCAATGTTCACAGACTGTCGCGCCACCTAGCGGAATTCAGGAGCGTCCTCTCAAGGATGATCAGTAGGCAGACGTTGCCTTGTTCGGCGGTGCTAGCTAGCCACAGTGTTTACGTGTAGAAAAAAAAAACGAACACAAACCACTTTATATATGTTTTGTGCATCAGCGAATATACCGGACCATTCGTGACACGATAAATCTGATTCTTTCTTGCGAGACGCGAAGTTTTCGTGAAAATACGTGGCAACTCGCGCTTTAGTTTATAGCCCGCAGAGTACACATATCAGCTTAGCGAGATTTTCTGCAGCCACTTTGGATAGTTGAATGTTAACGTCTGACCGTTTCGGTTAAAACTCGCCTTGTTTTACGTGCGTATAGCATTCATCACTGATTTTGTAGTGCATGAATCCCATAAACATTCATTTTAACGCGGAAAGTAGCGCAGGCTCGCGATTTGCTCTTCCAAACCTTGGCCAACGCTGCGCCGCTTCATTTTTACGTTCGTTGATAGATGGCAGCACACTGCAAGCGATTCCTTTCTTGCCGGGTATCGCAGCGAAATGATCTCCGCACCGTCCAATAAACGTGGTGAGTGACGCCGTGTGACTGTTGTGCGAGGTGAATGACGCGTTGGTGCTATCGAAGCCGTTTGGTGGAGATAATTCCTCAGATTACTTTCAACAGTGATGGTCGAATAAACTGTGCTGACGTCGAGAATTTTTCACTGGACCTAGATGGTTGTCAACGCACTCAGAGTGACAGCGGCGATTTGAAAGATCAGCTGCTAACTCACGAGCAGCGAGTTGCGCTTCACGTTCTGTCGTACGTTAATGTTTTTTTTTCCACGCTCGTAAGTCACTTTGATTGTAATTATGTGTAACAGCCTTTAGCGAGCACAGAATAAGGCATAGTTTTTCTTGTGCATTACATGTAGCCCAACTACAGTGGATATTATACGGAGCGCCGAATGTCGCTAACACACTCGAGCTCGACCAGCGATGCGAAACGGTTAGAGCAATGAAACTTGCTGTTACGACTATAACCCACGCCTCTGCTCACTTCTCCTGCACCTCACCGGTACCGTCTGAACGACGTGGTAGTTGGGAAAATTTTCGCAATTTTGACGTTGCGAAAAGCGTACGCATGTATTCATTTCGATATCCTTGCTTCGATCGCGCTGATGACACCTGTAACATCCAAGTGCAGGGAATTGCGCACTGAGTATGATTATGGTTGTGACACAAGTGCTACTTCATGATAAGTTAAATGCTTGTGTTCTGTTAAGGAAACAGCTACTTGACGATTGCAGCGCAAGTAACAACGGCGTAATATGTTTGTAAACCATCGATACGTTAAACATTCGTTCTTGTGCAGCCGCGACGGTGCGCTATATAGTGGACTACTATTGCGGCGAATCCGCCAGACAGGCTCGGAACAAATGATCTCGGAGTGCCGTTCAGTTCATACGTGAATTCTAGTTCGAGCAGGTTTCTGTAGCACGCACAGGATTACGCAAAATATCGTTGATACACGGTTGATCAGCTGAAAACCCTTTGCACTGCGGCGAGAAATCATCATACACTGTAAACGAAAGTTAGCCGAGATGGGAGTTTCTCCAGCACATGAGCCCACAAAACTCCCCTGCCCCAATTATTTACTCCGTGGTAGGGAGTGAACTCGGCACATGCCATCGTAAAACGCCCCCTCCTTAATCACAGAGTTTATGAACGACATGACCTTGTTAAACTCCCCAGGGAGTTTCAGGTCACGTGGTTACAAACTCCCTATAGGAGCTTTAAAAACCCTCTTTGGGCGTGACGTGTGTGTGTGTGAGTGTGTGTGTGTGTGTGTGTGTGTGTGTGTATGTGTCTGTACGGGCATATGTTTGCACGTCGGTGTAAAACACATGTGATCTGTGTGGCTAACCGTGTAAGCATCTGTCAACAGGCAACGAAATTATAAGTGCAGCGAAGAATAGCAACGACCGGTTGGTATTTACTGGGAACATTTCAATATATTTCGCACCATTAAACCACGCTGCAACTCGGTCCAATTCCTCAACGAAACGTCGTGAATGCCGCACTTCAAAGGGCCGAGTAACAAAAAACTTCGATGAATAAATTAATGGTAGCAAAAGTAAGCTGTTACGATCGTCAGCGGCTGCTCCTGGAGTTTCACCATCAGAAACTGAAGTGGTCTGAAGTAGGCTTCGCTCGAGTACGGCAGGCTGGCCGGCAACCGGTCTGAGAGTTGCGCCGGCGACGCGCTTGCCCCGTCTCTGCCAATAGTGGCTTCTCGGAGTGTCACCGGTATTTCACCTGCTGTAACATCTAAGCGGTAAGAAGGCCTCGCTATGCCGTCGGTATCAAGCCGGCATCGTATCGAACTCGCACTGCGCTGGCCACCGCGGCAAGCGCTACGAGCTAGCACCGACCACCGGCGATGCAAAGAATGTGTTTCACAAAAAATGAAGGCTGCTGGGATGTATAACAGTCTTCTGCGCCTTGCCACCGCAGCTGTCAATGACTAACTACAAGGCGAACGCCGAACGAGGCGGAGTACGATCTTCAGCGATTGCACCGTAAAACTTCGAAGCGGTTCGAAGTAGGCTTCGCTCGACTACGGCAGGCTGGCCGGTGTTGAGAAACTGCTTCCGTGGCTGCCACCGATGCCACCACTGTTGAGAAACGGACCGATCCCGCCGCTTCCACCACTGTTGCGAACGACGGGGCCGATCCCGCCGAAGCCACCACTGTTGCGTAGCGTATGTTTATCAGCTCGCGACTGCTTCTGCGCAGAGCTGATAAGACGAGCGGACGAGACGACGGTGAGTTAAACAAGGTTTATGTACAGCATATATACAGAAGCGTTACAATTTCGGCACTGGGGCCGACAGAGACTCGAAAAGCCGAGCTCTTTTCTCTAACACATAGGTCAGCTTTTCGCCTAAACCGCCGACTCACACACATGCCGGCTCTCCGACACGGGGCCTCCTCTCGCTCGCATAGGACCGCCGATCGCGACGCGCCGCAGGGCTTCTTTTATTTACACAGGGTCCAACCAAAATGTCCAATCAGAAGCGCCGCTTTGTCGTCAGGGCAGACTCCTCCAATGGCGCGCCGCGCCAAGCGTCAGACCACCAGGCACGCGGCCGCCGGCTCGCTGTCACGTGCGCCGCTGACTCACTGCACCTGGGCCAGAGGGCGCCGCGCGTGTTCACGCCGTTGAGATGTTCGCGTCGGGCGGGTTGCGGCTGGCCTTGACCCAGATTGCCTTTTTCCGAGGCACGGACGTTTGACGAGGACTCGCTGGCATAACAGCACCCCCGCCGCCAGACAATGCACCGGAAAGACGAGCTGCTTCCACGGGGCTCGGATGTCAGGTGCGCCCGTCCGCCAAGTCCCTCCAGGTTCGCCTCCAGGGCCATGGGGAGAATACAGCTCCAAACTGTTCCGGGAATACAGCCCATTCTTGACTACGGATCCCAGCTCCACTGGCTTGTCGCCACAACTTGTCGACCAGCTTCACTCGTCTCTTCTGACCATCTTCGGCTTCAGCACTTGTCGACGGTTCTGCAACTTGCCAAGACCGGATCGACAACAGACAACACACGACACACGCAAGTGCCCTCGGTCACCCGACAGAACACCAGACAAAATATAATACAAGATATACCTATCTACGTGTCTATCGGAATTTTGTTCCCCCTACATCAAGAGGCACATGTGGGACACAAGACTCTTAAAGTAAGAACTTGAATTTTTCACAATTACAACAACGCAACGAATTAGAATACCACATAAAGTTGGCCCCTTGAGATCACTCTGAACAAGAGCGCTCAGCCCAGGTCGTGATGAGGTCAAAATTTTGCCCCGAATCGCCAACGAGAAATCGAAAGGTTGAGAAGTTACTAGCTGGAACTCACTGCTCAATGCACCTGCCTTAGCGTTTACCTTTCCTTTATTTTATTTTTTTTTTTTTGATAGCGAACGTCAAAGTTGCGCTGTGGAGCAACATGCTCCACTTCAGTAACCGGCCACTTTTAGGCGACGATACCTATGCGGCACCAAGAGCGGCTCACACTTTCGACGTTGCACAAGGGAACAACGATACGGCTTGCTACTGAATGACTCCTCACCGCTTAGCTTGATATCGTGTTCGATCACCGTCGTTTCTCCGGGACGGTCCGACAACACATACCCAAACTCGGAAACAATCTTTCTCAGGTCCTCTTTCTCAGGTCCTCCTTCACTTACGCTAGGCTCTAGGTTTATCTGCTCCCGGATTTACTTTCGATCCCCCTTCAATTACCTCACTAGAACTCAAAATTTCTGCTTCCTCTTCCTTTGAAGCATTCAACAACAGATTTACGACCGCTTGATGTTGAACGTATGGTTTCATCAAGTTGTAAATTTTGTCCGGCCGCCTTCCTAATTTCACTTCATAATTTGTATCGCAAGGCTTCGATAATACTTTGGCGGGCCCTTCCCAATCAACCTCAAGCTTGTTCCTTTTGGATGGCTGCAGCGGCATTACCTGACTTCCTACTTCAAAAGCACGCTTCTTCACCGATTCCTCGTAGTGCTCCTTCGACAGCACTTTTGCCGCGTTTTTCTGGCTTTCCCCTAGCGCTTCAATTTGGCTTTCCGCTAGCGCTTCAATCGAGAGATCCTCACGCTGCTCTCGAATGAGCGTCTCTCGATCAACTCTCGGCAGCTCGCTCCAACTTTCCGCTACAGGCGAGAGCGTTGCAACCCTCTCGCTCTGACTCATTGGCGCCATGTCGTCTCCCCCTACCGCGCCGGCCGTGCCGACCGCTTTCGCGACGGGCCGCTCGCGTGACTGCTCACATGACTCATGCGGAAAATTTCCTTTCTGGGGTTCCGTCGACCCGCCGACAAGGTCACTTGAGAGTTCACTGCATTGAACCAGATCAGGCTTCCGCGTTTGCGATCGCGTGAGGGCCATGCACGCTAAGTTGGGGAAGAACGATTTGCCCTGCTCTTTGAGAAACTGCTCCGAGTTGTTGGAGAAAAGATAAGGAAAACGATCATTTAGCGCGGCAGACACAGCCGCTTCGGTGCAAAACTTACCGAACGGGCCTTCAATGACAACCGTGGCGATTGGTAAGCGAACACTCTGCTCCTCGGCGACTTGCCTGATCCACGCGCATTCTCCTGTGAAATCATCCGGAGACACCAATGAAGGATGGACAACATCCATGGTTGCCGCTGAGTCTCTAAGCGCTCGGCACGTTTTCTTATTTACTTTAATTTCTTGGAGATACGGCTCCAACAACCGCATGTTCTTTTCCGATTCTCTAATTGTTGCAAAAGCAAAACTTTTGCTTACAGTTTATCGCGATGTGCCCTTCCTTTTTGCAGTTGTAGCAAATTACCGGCTTCCGTTTGTTTTCCGATTCAAATGCCTGTGTGGTAGAAACCTCACTCGATTTCTCCGCTTCTGTTTGCCCTTCCCCTACACTGTCCTTCGTAAGAGACGGTTCCTTCTTGAAATTACGGTGCGGAGCGGATTTCCGTTGATCAGGTTTCCTTGAAAAGCCCTCTTTCCTTTCATCCTTTTCAACGCGCACTGCCCTGATATGCAACTTCCGGCGAGCATAATACTCCTCAGCTAACTCAGCTGCCTTATTTAACTGTACTTCCCCAAGTCTGTCCTGCAGCCAAAGTCTGACATCCTCCTCGATGCAGCGGTAGAATTGCTCCAATGCAACGCATTCCACCACTTTATCGCGGTCGTCATAAACACCTTCGCCCTTGAGCCATTCAATCAAATCGGCTTTAAGACGAAACGCGAAGTCAACGTGTGACTCATTCCCCTTTTTAGCATACCGAAACCTTTGCCTGAAAGCCTCGGGTGACAACTTATAACGTCTCAAGAGCACTTCTTTAACCTCGTCATAGCTCTCAAACGCTTCCCTCGACAAGCAAGTTATCGCGTCGGACACTTCGCCGGGAAGAAGAGCTAGCAGGTTCCGCGCCCAAAGAGACCGCTCCAAAGCGTTTCGCTCACAGACGTGTTCAAACTTGACGAGATACTTCGCCATGTCCTCACCTACTACGAACGGTGGCAGTTGGTCCCGAATTCTAAAACCGCTGACCTGAACTCGTCGGAGAAGCTACGCTAGGCGCCTGCGAACACTGTAGGATTGCCAATTCTAGTCGTTTCAACTCTAGGCGCTCTTGTCTCTCGGCCTCCTCGCGACGTTCGCGCCTTTCAGCCTCCTCACGAGCTTCACGCCTTTCAGCCTCCTCGCGAGCTTCACGCCTTTCAGCCTCCTCACGTTCGCGAGCTTCTATTTCCTGCCTTTCAGCCTCCTCACGGCGTGCTTTAATATCCACCCAGGCCTCATCGACTTCCTCAGCCGACACTCCCTCATCCTTCATGATCTCAAGGATCGCTTGCTTTCGTTTCGCACGGCCTAAAGTAATGCCGAGTTCCTCACAAATTTCGATGAGTTCCTTCACTTTAAGGTTCTCCATCGTTCACACTAGCCTCTTGCTGTTTGCCCCTGTTAACAATTTACTTGCCGTACCCACTATAAGCCTACTAGCAAGACGCGCAAGCAATTTTTCACACTCCCGTGTTTACCCCCTCCGCATTAACTTTGGTTTCAAAGCACTTCGACTTTGCTTGAAACGATCAAAGCTCACTACAATCCTTCACACAGCCCTTCTCTAAACTACTACAACCTGAGCTAGAGTAGTCTGGTGAACTGAGGGGAAAACATCAGGCACTCACCGCATCGATGTCGCTGACGCCGGCCGATCCCACCGCTGCCACCACTGTTGAGAAACTGCTTCCGTGGCTGCCACCGATGCCACCACTGTTGAGAAACGGACCGATCCCGCCGCTTCCACCACTGTTGCGAACGACGGGCCGATCCCGCCGAAGCCACCACTGTTGCGTAGCGTATGTTTATCAGCTCGCGACTGCTTCTGCGCAGAGCTGATAAGACGAGCGGACGAGACGATGGTGAGTTAAACAAGGTTTATGTACAGCATATATACAGAAGCGTTACAATTTCGGCACTGGGGCCGACAGAGACTCGAAAAGCCGAGCTCTTTTCTCTAACACATAGGTCAGCTTTTCGCCTAAAACCGCCGACTCACACACATGCCGGCTCTCCGACACGGGGCCTCCTCTCGCTCGCATAGGACCGCCGATCGCGACGCGCCGCAGGGCTTCTTTTATTTACACCGGGTCCAACCAAAATGTCCAATCAGAAGCGCCGCTTTGTCGTCAGGGCAGACTCCTCCAATGGCGCGCCGCGCCAAGCGTCAGACCACCAGGCACGCGGCCGCCGGCTCGCTGTCACGTGCGCCGCTGACTCACTGCACCTGGGCCAGAGGGCGCCGCGCGTGTTCACGCCGTTGAGATGTTCGCGTCGGGCGGGTTGCGGCTGGCCTTGACCCAGATTGCCTTTTTCCGAGGCACGGACGTTTGACGAGGACTCGCTGGCATAACAGCCTGCAGCCTCCATCAAGAATACTGCCTTCTCTCCACCCCCCGACGTCTGCTCTTACCCGTTGCGTAATTGTCAGAGCTACTGCACGAAGATAGCGCACAATCAACCACCAGACAGTAGAGGATCGAAAAAAGAAAAGCAAAACAAGGCCTCCCCTCTAAAAAAAAAAGACCTACTACTACGCAGAGATAACGCGAAAACAAAGAGATAGGAGAATTAGGCTAACTAAACAAACGCGACGTCATACACAGGGCACGCGATGTGTTGTAACTACGCAGTTTTCGGTTGTATTTTGCTTTTGCTTCCTTCAGTAATGAACGCCTAATCGCTCACTTCGTGGGATTATGAAATTCGGCGGTAAAATGACTCAAACAAGTCCAGATCCCCGGCGTAGTCCACTTTAGTCAAGCATTCGACCGCAGAAGAAAACTTCCAGGATGAAACAGTTGCTTTGGTTTCGCTCTACAAGCGCCGCGCCTCTGTCTAAGTCACGGCTATCTGATGACGCGCGCTGTTTGGCTGCAGCGATCTCATCAGCTAACAGCGTCTACACGACCTCGCTTTTCAATGACGATCGCGATCTCACTTTGCAATGACAATCGTGCTAGGACAAGGAGAGAACATTACGAGGAGACGCCAGGGTTGCCGGTCGCGCAAAAGGTGAAAACAAAAACAGACACACGAACAGAGCGGGCAGTCGCGCATGACGACAAGTGAGTCGACAACCAGTTCCCTGAAACTGAAACGCAACTGGTCTACACAGGGGACTCCCCTCCGCAAAAATGCTGGATGAAAAGCTCGCCCTCATTTCAAGAAGAAAAACTAAAGTTTCCCGAGAGCAAACCACGCAATCCAAGTTTTGCAGAGATCGCCAAGCGATATGAAAAAACACACCACGCACCTGGTAAGGCGGCGGGGGTCCGAGCTGATCAGCTGACGAGTCTCTTGTGCCTTGATTATCCCTCAGAAGGGAGATGTCATCCGACGACATCGATTTGAGGCAATTTCCCATGGTTGACCGGATGTTCGAGGGGCAGAATTTCGACGCTTCAGAACATCAGCAGCTGGCACGGGCCGAGGGCTCTAGGAAAAACCATGGTAATCCGGGAACAGAGAACACACTGCCGTCCAAGTAGTCAGCGCGTCTGGTGGCAGTAGGCCTAACGTCGAGACGTGACATGCCCGACGACTTCTCCGTCGAGCAGCTTCGTCGGACTGGCGGTTTCCGGGCTTCTCGCTTAATTTGGCACACCCCTCTGCCTGGAAAGAGTCCGTAGACGCATCGCAGGACGTGGGGAAGAAAGAGAATTTTGACGGCGCCCGTCTGGGCTTTCCCTTTTAGACGAACTGTAGTGATACGCTGATTAGTACGCTCCTTTCATTAAGTCCTGCTCGTCGTCGGGTCGCCTTTGTTCGTCACAACGCTCATCGAATCGCCCAGACGGCGGGTCGCCTTTTGTGTCGGTTCGCCGGGGCTGGCGTCGGCGTCGCCGGGGAACACATAGCTACGCGCTGTCGATCAGCGGACGGCGATCCACGAAAAAGTCATCGGCCGACGCGACTTTTCGGTCAGCAACGAAAAATAACAGTAAACATGACCGACGACCACTGCGAACTCGCGACAGACCGTAGCGCCTCGTAGCGGAAATGGCAAAAACAAGTATTTAGGTTGTTTTGTTTGCAAGCGCTTTAATAAATGTATGTAATCTTAAGTTTTTTTTTGCTGAACACGAAAAATTCAGCTGTTTTGGCACCAGTTCGGACTTTTACTGAAATAATGAAAACGAGCATTCGAAGCAGACGACAGATTGGTTGCCAAGTGTCGGCAGCGTGTGCATCTCTCGACGACAGAAACATTAGGTTTCCCGTAACTTTGGCACACTCAACTAAAGGCGATGCAGAGGGCAAATGGCAGAGTAGTTCGGGGCAGGCAGCCACCCCTGCGACAAACAACGCTGCCGTACGGAGGCAGGCCATTTCCGACGGCGCGCGTCGCTCAGAGTCAGCAACCGCCATACCGTGCCCCTTGTCAAGCACCACCTCGAGCTACAGCTCCGCAAGCCAGAGGCCGAGGAGCTCATACGGCGTCGAATGGGCCTAGGCCCGGCATCCTGAAGAAACCAAGTCCTAAGTTCGAGCAGCAGCAGCAGCCACAGAAGTTCTATCCCCAACCACGCGCTCCACTTCCATCGTGGTCCAACGCGCCGCAACACGGGTCGGCTCGCAGAGCGGGTCAAATAGCACAGCGTCCGGCCTTCAGAAACCTCCACAATTCTCGGCCAGTAACTCAGTCAACCCCTCCACGGCAACCTTCGGCCCCCACTGTGCGCGCAACAGCTAAACAAGTACCGATAAGCGACGAAGCGGTTGGATTTCGCATTCCCAGTTACGGGGTGGCCACGGCGAAAGACACAAGCGGCGTGTGCGAAGTCTTCGGCGTGCTTAACAACGCGCCCACAGGGAGTCGCCAAGGCCTGGTGAAGCATTTCACGCTGAGAGAGGAAAAGCTGAGCGTGAACTGCGTCTTCTACCAGACGGACAGACCTCTTGGACAACTGAGGATGGGCACTATGCTTCGCTGCGTCGGCTTCATGAACCGAACCGGACAGCTGTCCGTGGTCTCGGCGAGAGCGGTGACGGATGACGAAAAGAAGCTGCTGGACGTGCTGTCCACCATCACTGCCCTCTAAAATCTCCATTTCGACGGGCATCGGTTTATGATTTTGACTCTTTCTTTCACAAGACGACCGAGAAGTGCTCGATCGGCATCGCCCGCCCTTTCTTCTCTAACGTACCTGCAACATTCAACAGTTCATACTAACAAACTTCGTTAATAAAGTTACGTTCGAACCTTTTCCTTTGGTCGCTACTTGATCAAGTCGCAATGGGGATCGAATTTCTTGACCTCGAAATTCTCCCCGCTGCACTATGCCCAAATACGCCAATCGCTATAAACAAACTCTCGATCGAACTTGATCGCAATCGAAAATTTCCCCATACGAAACCACGTACAATAAACGGCGAAAACACATTAACTTTACGGCGAAGCTTCGCCTGATTCGTGCAAGTCCGCGCACAAGTTTCGCGTGTAAAGCGAAACCACGACGGTCGAAACCAAAACTTTAGCACTAACGCTACATATTCTGAAGTGTTGGAAAATGGAAACTGGCACAATGAAAAGAAACATGGCTGCATGTGCCGTATTTGACATTGTACCCGGGTAGTCGCGCGGAGAGAGATCGCGCAAACATATTTATCGCCGTAAAAGGCGTCTCTTCGGATTTTGATGCCCCGTGTTTCAAGAGCTCGGAGTCCTTCGGTCGTACTTATGACTGTTCTGCGCGGATGCGACGACTCGTAGTTGTGTGCGCTTGTGAAACGACGGACGCGCTGCGATTTGTTTATTCGTCCCCGGCAAAGACATTTGCGTTTAATGTTGTGAACGATGTGGTGCTTGATTTCTGGGGGCCTTTTAATAATTCCAGTGATGCATGGATACTCAAGTGCAGTCGGTGTTTGAGGTGTTTCTAGTGAATACGCCAAGGATACATTGCGTTATTTCCTCTCGGTGTGTGGTGGCGTCCCGCGCTTTTATATTTGCTCGAAAATCGGGCGGATCACGCGTTTGCTTAAAAACATTCGTCGATATTGCCGGTTCTCCAACTGCACGAAGCTACACGTTCACTGCAACGCGCAAAGCTGTCGGTGCAGCGCCGGCATTGCAGTTATATTTTCGTTGAGAATTTTCAGCGCGCGAATTTAACGATTGACCATCTTCACGTTGCGTGCAGCAAACTGCGTCATGAACTAGAAAAATAATTAGAAGCATTAACAAATGCTCGAGAGAAGTAGGTAATTGGCGAACTGCAAAGTTATATGTTGTTGTTGCGTTGTGTGTGAATAGAGCATAGCGTAGGTCGATCTTGCAGTATTGCAGTATCCTTGTATCCCCGAGATACGTTTCTCCTCGCCACTGCTCGTATTTCTCTCACTTATTCGGATTTGCTTAAATTTGTAGTTTACATTTGATTCGTACTTTCAGTGCACATATGATCGTTCTCATTTAAACGGTGTGCGTGTTTTCACATAGTAACACCAGAAAGACTGCCAGTGTAACGTAACAGTTACTTTCAGTCATTCCTGTCAGCCACAAAGCATCGACTGGTCAATCGTGGTGATGGTGATTGACGGGATGCAAATAGTGCCATTGACAAAGATCAAGAATGAAAGGAGTTGAATCGTTGTGTTACTCTTGCGATGAATTACTTTTTGGATTTTTTTGAATTAAGGTGCTAGCAATAGCTAGGCCAGTGTGTGCATTGTTGTGGGGTTTCTGAATTATTGAATGATTAGCAGGTTTCCAGGAAGGAAGTTGTGTTCATCTATTTGTTATCATGCAAAAGCAATATTGCTTTTCTTTGCCTAATTACATTTGTTTATGCATGCAAAAGTGCTTGAAAGATTGTTAAACCTTTCAATACTTGCTCTTTTCATGTGTTGAAACGATGGGACATGACGTACTTGAAAGTAAGCTTAAAAAAGAATACAGTGCCCATAGGGAGGCCACACATTGTTGCATTGCATTTTTTCCTTTGACGAATAGGTTTGGTACCATGTTCAAAGATAGATTTTCTCTGCTTTTAAGACCCAGCACATTAGATCTGGTTCTCTTAATTTTATCATAGAGGGCATATTAACAACTGGCTAACCTCCCGGTCCTTTCTCCTTCCTTCCTTCTTAATGAGTGAAATCATTTATCTAGAGTCGTTTATTGCAGTGACATATCTTACTAAATGAAGTAATAAATCAACATGTTTAAATTGCGTGGGTTGGCACTCAGAGGGGCCCTGCAATGCCTTGTAAGGAACATATGTAATTGTTTAAAGACACCAACTTGATAAAATATTGGTTTTGGCTGGCATGGAGCAATGCCAGCCCTTCCCGACAATCAGTGCAATGAGACCTGTTACTGGCTCAAAGATTGGTTAATCGTGTTGCCTGATCATAGAGGCAATAAATAGTGTTTGCAGATCGGCATTATCTTCAATCACATGGCATCACTGCGTCATCACTTGTTCAGGTCTTTTTGTTTTTGGGCCAGGCAGGCAGCTGTGATTAGTTTCGGTGAGAACAGAAATCTGGCCGACAGACAACAATAATTTTAAGCAGTAAAAAAATCTTTCAAGCAAAACTGGTGGTTCTATCTGCTGGAATGTTTGGGTTGAGTACCCATAAAATAACTGCCCAGTGGTCTAACCGGTTGTGTCATAATATTCAGGGAGCGTCGCGGGGCCCCTTTTTGTTTGGTTTCAAAGACAGTTGTTGTAAATAACTCTATGTCTTCCCCGACTGTTCTGCGCAGACGAGGAGGACACCCTCATTTTGGGAGCTGTGTACTCCCTCGCGCAGTGCCTCGAGCCATTTCCCGACGAGGAGGTGCGGATACAGTGCCCACACTGCGAGTACAACTGCACGAACCGTGCCTACCTGCGACGCCACATTCGAGTTCACACGGGGGAGCAGCCCTACCACTGTAGCTTTTGCTCGCGGAGGTTCAAGGACCGCAGTAACCTCAACCGGCACCGGCGCTGCCACACGGGCGAGCGCCCCTACGAGTGCAAACACTGCGGCCTGCGTTTCAACCAGACCAGCTCGCTCAAGACGCACGTGCTCGGACAGCACAAGCAGTGGTGACGCGCGTTGGTGGTGGTTTCGGATGTCGCGCACGCTGTTTGCGACGCCACTGTGACAGTGATTCTGCCGAGACTTTGTGTGGCTGTGCTCAACCTGTTCTGGCGTACTTAGTATTCAAACTGGCACAGCTTTGTAATTATGTGTTACAAGGCAAAGGTGTGAACAGCTTGGGGCATTTGTGGTCACATCTTGCGATGTTGCAGTTAAGCAAAATAATGTTTGACAGGATCACTGTGTTCCAAGTATCAGCCTGGATGCATGTGACACAAGTGTTTAGCTATTGTCAAGGAACATGTGTGTCTTTTTTGTACTGAAAGCAAAAGTCTTCATAGTTCTGGTACGTTACGCATGATTATTTGGGATATCGCAAGATGACATCACAAGTGCTGATGTTCTCAGATGTGCGTAACCAACTTGGAAGATTCGTACATTTTTCTTGCGTTAACAGCCATTTTACTTTATCGCACCTTCTTGCTTGCTTTTGCACCATCCTGCACACATGCCATTCTTGTGGTACAGTTAACCTCTGCCACACGATGTGCCCGGCATTGAAAACTCTGTGAATTGCTAAATTTACTTTTGCACACAAATTCAGGACACTCGACTGGTTGCGAGGGTGCTCTTTGCAGCACGATGTGTTACAGTGTGAAATAATACGAGAGGACCAAGAAATAATGACAGCTTGTCCTCTTTTCCAAGCAATCTAGTCTGTTTTGCATTGCGATAGTTAGTACTACTCTGGGGAAAATGAAGTATGCCAATCTCTTTACCATCCTGAAGATTTATGCTTGTTTCAAGTGGTAGCTAAACAACGATTCACCATCATACGTAATGTCTTCCTGGAATCTATCAACACCAACGAGTTTGTTGAAAGGAGAACCATGCTGCTAGATCTGAAGCCATCGTCACCGGGCATGACTTCACACGAAATGTTTCTGGAGCAAGTTTTCTTTTTCTTTTTTTCCCACCAGAATGGAAATTTACTGCCCATTTTGTTTCAGTAGGCTTCCTAACCTACCTTTCTTTGCATACTCTTTCATTACTGTCATTTCATGATGTCTCATTATTAAGCACACATCACACTAAGTTGCTTTACCTGTAAAGAGTGTGAGGCACTTGTCACCAAAGAAAACGCTGTTTAAATGTGTCCTTTGGGCATTATTGAAAAATACTGTACAGCGCACTATGTTACTACAGTAACTGCACTGTTTTGAACAGGTGCTTTTGCTAGTCCTATTGATTGCATTATTACCTCTACGCTGATAGATAAGGGGCGTTAAGCCATAGCATGTTTACCAGAACAGTGTTATGAACTAAATGTGGAGTGCCCCTCACCAAGCCTCATCAGAGGGAGACAAGACATGTTGAAAAAGCAAGAGAGGTGATGGGAAGGCGATAACTTTGTATAGTTCAGATTTGCAGGAAAATCATTCATCATCCAATTCATAACAAGCAGCTGTTGTTATCCACTAGGCTAGAGATCATCGTCATAAGATTCAATAATGTTTTAGGATTTTACTTGTCAAGACCGTGACATAATTTTTTTAGGACCAATGTAGTGATAAACTCGAGAGTAATTTTGATGAGCTGGGGCTTCTGTAATGTGCACCTAAACGTAAGCGTTCTGTGGGTGTCCGCATTTTGTCCCCATTGTAGGGCGGCTGCTATGGCTGGGAACCAAACCTGCATTGCCAATCTTAGCAGTGCAGCACCTCATTCTCTGAAGTACCATGGCAGGCTGTCGTAAGATTGGCAAGCTGTCTTCTGCAGCACCTTCCCAGAGCCTTGATCAGCACCCGCAGCTGACATTTTTTCCCTATTTTTCTCAGCGCTGCAACATTATCTCTGCTGGTTGGGTAACAAGTTCCTACGGAAGCCAGGGCACATGGGGACTCCAGAAGTTTTAAACCATTTTCGCAACATGCTGCAGTGCAGTACCTTGCAGACAATCGCCGCCACACCTTGCATTTGCTTTCTTTGCTTGGTAAATGGCTGGGGCCAATGATGTCTTCAACTGGGGACACTAGCACTTAATTAGTTCAGCAAAATTTTAGCATGATCGACTCCCGAAACCTGGTGAGGGGTCCCTTCACGATTAGGTTTGATGACATGCGGAGGCTATCTACAATGTTCTTGAGAGAATGAGCGATCTGTTTTGTCTAGCTGAGATTTCTTTGGTCAACTCATCTGCATACAAGATGCTTGATAAGTCATACTTGTTAGGTCTTTCAGCTTGTTCTTTAGCGGCCATAACATTGCAAAGCGAACCAAATGTGCACTACATATATATATTTTTTTCATGCACACTAGAGTTTTGAGCATAGTAATGGAAGGTTGCAGTCTTCAGGTGCGTGCATATTTCCTAACCCAGTTTTTTTTGTGTGTGTGCTGTAATACAACAGCCCTAAAGGTGTTGTCTGTCAATTTAAGAATGTTGTGTCAACAGTGAGTTATGGGTGGGTGCACTTGCCAAGAATGGGCATGCTGGGTCAATTTTCATGCTCGTTTTTGTTACCAAAAAGATTTCAGATTTTTCTTTTCTCTTTAAATGTGTGGAATTCAGCAAACCACTTATTCTAGAGTGATATGCCGAGAGTAGCATTAAGAGGCCTGAATAAATTTTGTTAACATTTCATCTCTGAAAATTTGTTTGGTGAGCCTGTTATGGCAAGAGGATTTTGGTTGGCGAGAAAGCTCAAGCCTGTATTAGGTTGCGTTTCAACGATAACCTCCAACACGCTATAGTGTGGTGCTCCAGTGACCTCCGGTTGTTAAGGGAACACTAAAGCCAAGCTAAGTGTTTAGATTGAGCTGTATTCATAGGTAACTAGTAAAGCTAATGCTTAATATAATGTCGTGATATTACAGCAGGTAATAAACAGGTAAAGTAAATGGCTTCAGTGTGCATGTATTTGGCCAAACGTTAAAGAAAGGTAACTATTGCTACAGAAGATCAGCACTTTGCAGCAATTTTGTTGCCAAAGGATCGTAAGATGATTCAATAATGATGCCCAAATACAGAGAGCAAAAAGAAAAGCATATGTCTCGCATTATCTAAGACTGCTCAATATCCAACATGAACAAAAGTTTGTGGGTATTGGTTGATCATTCGCCATTATGAAAGTACTGAACAAATTCCTTGCAAACTCTTTAGAAACATCACCATGGTAACTGTGGCAGTTTGAAGCATGAAACTGAACCATGCAAGCTGTTCGCATGGTGTGAATTCGTTGCTCGAAGAAGTAGTAACGAAACATCCCGATGTCACTGCCTGGAGTACGAAAGTGAATGTCTTTTCACTCACCCTGTACAAAGCTGTTTTAATGCAACAGAAAGTCAAACTGGTTAGTGCTGGTTTATCACAAAAGAAAGCAATGTGTTTTGCGTAGACACACCTGATTTACAGGTGGACCTGCCATCCCTGCGCTTGTAGAGATAAGTTTTGCATCTGCCGTCTTTATAAGTTGCGGGACGTACAAAAAAAAAAAAGGGCTAGTTGCTTCAAGTAATACGTGCGATGTCCTTACAGACTACCCCCACTCGTAATGCAAGCGCGCTAGACACGATGCTAGTGCTTTAACAACAAAATGACGCGTGTGACGATGACAGTGGCAGCATGTTTTCAGATGCTGCCGTGGTGGCTGTGGTAATCACTGCACTTGCCTCTCGACTCTCCCATTCAAGGGCTGTAACGAGGCATTAGTGTTACTTATAAACACCCAGCCATACTTACAAATTAGGTTCAAGTACAGAAGGTTGGGAATGCAAAAAGTGGTGGAAAGGAAGGTAGACACAAAAAATCACCTGCGCATGCACAGGCAAGAGGCGATACCTATCGATCCAGCACGTGTGTTGGTCTATATAGGAGATAATAATATACTCACCACAGAATGCCTTTAAAGTTGTTAGCACTTGTGGGGTCTTAACTTCCTTCTTGGGCCCGTGTTTGAACGCCCAGTCTCCTTAACAGCTTTACAAAGTAGGTTTGTCTCGGTCATTATCACATCTACTTTAGTGTTATAGCTAACCTCTCACTATTGCTGTAATTCAAATGGATTTCTGCTTTGTACATGTTTAGTAGAGCAATTTCAGGCTTAAGTACAGCCATTTACACTGACGAACCCATATCACGTTGTCCACTCATTCCCACTACATGTCTGGTGCCCTTTGGCCAAACGTGGCCCTCGCACCGAGAAAACATACTAATTATCGTCGCCGTTGCGCAGTTACCCTGGTAGTTCCCTGGAACGAGAGGTCGCAGCCGGGCCTCGACGCCGTCTACAACCGCCGCCCGCTCCAGTGCAACCAGTGCGGCTATCGGTGCAGCAGCCGCAGCTACATGCGCATCCACGCGCGGGTGCACACGGGCGAGCGCCCCTTCCGCTGCAGCATGTGCCCGCGAGCCTTCACCGACCCGAGCAACCTCAACCGCCACAAGCGCTGCCACACGGGCGAACGGCCCTTCACATGCCACCAGTGCAAGCAGAACTTCACCCAGAGCAGCAGCCTGCGGACTCACATGTTTTACAAACACGGGAATGTAACGTGACCACCCTTTGACGCTCGCTCGAAGCGCCTGTTCTTCCAGGAATACCCTCAAAGGGCAACTCCAGCGTCAATTTTTGGAAAGGTGCACTAAATTGAAACAAACTAATTAGTGCAAGATGATACATTATACTCTGAAAACTTTAGTGTCGTTAATTTCACCACCGTACAATTATTAATAGATGAAAAAATCAATGTCAACACTTTCCTGCCGAAATCCCCGATAGCGGCATCATGGATTTCGAAGTGTTTTTCCTGAAACTTGGTATGTTACGCCTCTGGCTGCCTCAAAAGATAACGGACTTAATTTTTGCCGATTAGGAAGTACATGGGCACTTGTAGACACCATCAATGTCTACGATGTCATGGTGAATGGTACAGGAACTTTGAAATAGTGTCACAACACGCATCTTCTTCACATTTTCTCACGAAGGGTCTTCTTGTAACAAGTGTGGCATTTTTGGTATCGCGAGAGAGAACTTTTACTACAAGAGCAATACCTTTTTCTTTTTGCTACCCTTTAAAACCACATCACGATGTTGCTCTTTTCAAATATTATTGACAGCTCAGTAACAAATAGGGCGGTTCATGTCACTTAGAAACTCCCGGTTAACTTCATGTAGCTCAAGAATTATGAGTAAAAAATGAAACAGGTAGCTGCTTCATGTAACGTCTGCAATAACATGACAACCTAGCCTCGTGCTGTAACGTGAACACTTAATTCTTGTTGCTAGCGCCGTAACAATACGTTTAAAGCTATGCCAGCTCATCAGCTGACAACAGCGATTTCGGCAACAATATTAGTTCTGAAGCATAGAGTTTCCTAATATACACTAGAGGGAACTCTGGCACTAGTGTCTATGGGAGCTGCAACGCACGGTGCTTCAGCGAGCATGGAAATGATGGGTAGTACACACATTTGTCTAATCTTAGTACTTCTGGCCTGCTTTTGGCTCCGTGTGTGTTTGTGTGGCTTGGAGCTGTTTTCTCACGAAAGGAAAATCGGCAAATGTTCAGCGGTTGCGCTACACGACCTTATTATTTTAGACTTACCTTTACAAACTGGGTCACAAAGTTCAAAAGGGTTGAATCTTTTTTTTTTTTCGAAACAAAACCAAAACACAGCAATAAACGAAGCCGTTAATGCAATTCATCGCCCGCAAGTACGAAGACTAGGCAAATCCGTGTACTACCCATCATTCCCACAGTCGCTAAACGATCGCAGCGACAGAGTCCCCTCTAGATGTCCCCTGTAGATAATTTTAGAAAACTATGTGCTGAAGGGCTCCGGTGCTGGGCGAGGTAGGCTCCGACGTCACTAACACACAATAAAGTCGCACATTCGAGAATATGCTTCAAGAACACGCAGCCAGTCTTTTCAAATTCATTTTCATGAAAGCTAGTTTCATCGTTTGTGATAGGTCATCTAAGTACCTAGTGTGTGTGAGGAAATTGGTGGAGATAGGAACATTGCTAGAGTTGCTCTTTGAGGGGACCAACTGTAGCACCATTTTAAGTGCCACATGCTAGATGTCGCCTTTATTACTGACGACACCTACCTCAGAGACATCGGCAGGACTGGAATGTGTTTGGTGCTGCTCCTACTGTGAAATCCTTCCGATACGTACAACCTGTGTATGCTGTGTTTGTAGCTGCTGTGTCACATTTTTGTTGTCTAATTATGAAGCCTGCACGCTGCTTGCTTCTTCACTGTTTTGATATTTTTTTGCCACTTACAGTTCTTTTCTGATGGTCCCGTTGGTCTAATCAGCTGTGTTGTTGTACCCGGTGATAATGGGATTGCACTACTAGACTTCTGAACTGCAGTGCAGCATTTCCTCAGCTCCTTTCCTTCAGTACGGCCTTTTCCAACTTGTAACTCTAGACCAAACATCCACAAACAGTACGTACTTTTGTGACTGTTCCTTTTTTTTATTTGTAAGTAGCATTAGTGCTGCATTAGGCATTTGAAAAGATGTAAGCATTTCGGTTCTAGCATTTTTAGTTATCTCTGTACTACATGATTCAGACTGCTTAGGCACATGGTATAGCTGTCCTTGATGTGTCTGGCATCACTTTATCCTTAGAAGTTCATAAAATTTCGAAAAAATAAAAGATAACTTAGTCGTGTCCGTTTAACCTACTATGAAGATGAGACAAAAGTATATTAGTTGAAAAAAGTACAACAGCTGAATGCCGACATATTGTAGACTTTGTATTCAGCCTTTATAAAACAGAAAAATCCTATCTGTATTAGTAGCTCAATTGGTGCTGAAAGCCACTATGCGAAAATAAGCACGAAAGGAACTGTAAAAATGGCTGGACTGCATCATTCTGAAACCTCCACACCACATATCGTTGCTTCATTCATTCGTGCCTCAAGTCGAGCAACACTCATTAATTTCTACATGTGAATAAATTGATGAGTTTTGCTAATTAATTTATTCATATCATGCTGCAGCGGCAGCCACTTTGTTCTAAGATAACGATTCACCACGTCTTCCACCACGGAAATAAACCAGCATATGTTCGCTGTCAACACAAAATCACTGTTACTAATGGAATATTTGGCTATTCCTAGTAAGCATGTGGTACCATTGAATCTGCACGTTGTGCGGCTGATTTAGGGAAAGAAGTAGCCCACTGGGATGCATTGCATTTTGCTATTTCCGGCACCCAGCCACATGATTGAAGGATGCCAATACTACGTCTGCCGGAACCTAATATACCAGACACTTCAATAATCTCAAGTATCAATCAGGCTTGTACCCTTTCCTTTTTGTAGTACAAGAAGTTTCCAGAGCTGCTATTCTTACAACTTCAACAATGCAAAATAAAAGCACTACAGAGGAAGTACAAGCTGTGTTGAAGTTCATTAAGTGGCAGCTCTTGAAGTGGATTTTCATAACCTTCACTTGAAGAAGTTGGTCCATGTTGTAGGCTCGTGTGCTCAGATTTGGGTGCACGTTAAAGAACCCCACGTGGTTGAAATTTCTGGAGCCCTCCACTACGGCGTCTCTCACAATCATATGGTGGTTTTGGGTATAAATCAAGAAGGTGGTCCATCCTCCTACACTGGCCTCTGCTCAAGATGGTGCCTTAACTAACCCATTTTCTACTAGTCTCGAATCTTTTTAATCGGTCTTTCATTCTTGATTGATATGTGGGGTTTAATGTCCCAAAACCACCATATGATTATGAGACATGTCGTAGTGCAGCACTCCGGAAATTTCGACCACCTAGAGTTCTTTAACATGCACCTAAATCTGAGCACACAGGGCCTTTCGTTCTTAAAGCAGCGCTTTTTTTCTCGTGACCAAGTATACTATCCTTAATTCTTGGATGTCAAAAAACACTGTTCCTCACAGTGGCTGCTTCAGAACTAAAGCTACTGTTGTGCCTTCATGCTTTTTGTTTCATGCCATCGTATATAAAATATATGAACTAGCTTCCATCTGTTTGAACCTTACATTAGGAATTCAAAGCTCATTCCCAAGGTCAATTTCCAACTGCCGGGGACACAGCCTTCAGTTCCAACGGTAAAAAGCAAGTGGGTGAGATTAGCTAGGCTATGACTTACCCCGATGAAAAGTGGTCCTGTCACGGTCCAACGCTTTCACCTAAGCAAGGGGCTGGTGCAAAGGAAAAATTGCGGATTGCCCGCCCAACTGTCCTTGCATTCAGTAAATTGTACAGAATATTGAATACAACAGCACAGCCTCGAAATCTAGCCTTCATACGGTGGTTGTGGAAGCTTTTCTTTCTTTCAAATTACCGAATGTGACATCACATGTACATCTAATACTATTTAGTTCAACTGAAGATGACTCAATGGTCACATAGATGAGCTACATGCAACACTCAAGTACAGCTGCTGGCCTGAGTAAGATTTTAAAAGATAGGCCCAATGAGAAAACGTTCATCAACCCCCTCATATGGATATAGAAACACTAGACCTGAGAAAGCATCCTTTCGGATCATTTAGAATTATCTGCATGCCTTTTTTCGCAGGATCACTACATAAACCAGAAGCCATCAGACCAAGCAGTAAACATAACTTCTTGAGGTGGTAGTGATCTTCGTGTGAATAAAATGGCAAATATAGCATGAACATTGCAACAATACATTAGCATAGCCAGAAAGAGAGCCGAGTGTTAGGCTCCCAGAATTTTCGCAATTTGTTTGTATATGACATATGCGCACGTACAAACACTCAAATAGGCAAAATGGAAGAGGAGAACCTCTCTTGAAATAAAATTTCAGGCTATGCCACTGGGACATACACAAGCAGAGGTGTCACACTGCTTGCCACGCTTAATAAAAATCAGCCAGCCCTGCTCAGGATGCCAGTAGACTAAACAATTTTGAGTAAACTAATGTACGAGCAACATAAGCAAAACGCAATGTGTCCTTTCACACTTCTGACAGCAGCATTTTGTGGTACAGGGTCTACTTTTCAGATGCCCACAGTTTCTGCATAACGGCGTCGAAAGTGCACCCGAGACAGAAAGGCCAACCTCCGCTAAAGAGATTGACGAGCGCTCCAAATGACCAAGGCACAATACTAATCTACTACACCCATACGTCGATGTAACGAACCCTGATATAACTAAATATCGGTTATAGCAAAGTAAATGAAGAACACTCTTGCAATGGATACAGTGCTAATAATATACTTCTATAACAACTTTTTGGGATTAACAAACTTATTTTCCTGCTAAATGCTACTTCGCTATAACAAGGTGCGAGTTTACTAACGGAAGAACCTTTGTGGTCTCTTCACCAGCATCAGTAGCTGCACAACTAGGCATTTTAACTACCTTTTCATTTCGTTTGTAATTGCTGATGTCAGTAGTTGCACCACTTGGCATTTTCACTACTTTTTCATCCATTTCCACGACCAGTCCTCGTTGCAACAATGACCTTATGCAGAGCTGAAGGAATGCATGAACCAGGGTTAGCAGTTAAACAAACCAAAGCATTTTTTATAAGATTAGATTGTTTATTAACTCCTGTTTAGTCACTCCCAAAGCCCTTTGGTGTCCTTTTGGGCTAGCTTATCGCTACGATGATGATTGTAATAACAAGCAAGGCTTTGACAAGCTTTGAGGTAATGACATTACATTAATGACGATGTATTCACAATAAATGTCATTGTACCCAGTTAGCATTTTGCAACAGTTACAAGTTGTTCAAAGAAGCATCTAGTGGCATCAATAAAGTTAACTGAAACAGCTATGAAGATTTTGCAATGTAATCACTTTTGTGATGAGGCCCATTAATGCTGAGAACAGGCATAACATACTGTCTGCTGCCAATGTATAATTACACAAAAAACTGGATGAAACCACAGTGTTTTCCAGCAACAGGGCAGCTTTCAGATGTTGCAGATTAAGAGACATCAAGTCAACCAACATCACTTGCAAAACACATTTTCAACACGTGCATACTAAACGCCTCCCATCTTGTAGAAAGGCTTATGAATTATCGACTACACTTCTTCTTGGACTTAATGATTTATGAAGGTATGATCAAGATGTGAGCAATAGCATCTGCCACTACTCTATTTTGCCGGAGATTCAAGGGCGTCTCTAAGTAGGCCATGCTAAAGGCTTAAGTGCAGAATGGCCCCCGTTTGCTACCTCATCGATGCTGCTAAAATTAGTAGGTTGCGAGAGCCGATAGTGCAATTACAAATACCATACCATACAAACAACAGAAACCATTGGTCAACATGCATTACATGGACCAGGTCAAGAAAAGAGAAAAAAGTCAATAAGAAAAGTACTCCGACTCTATTCCAGGTACGCCAACTCTGTCGGACACCTATGCCGTGTGTTACCAGTGAAATCTGTAGTGGTGCTTTTGTCTCGGGAGAAAACGACACAACCAGGATTCCTGTTGCATAATAGAGTCATGGTTAGTGTAAGCAACACATCACGAAATTGAGACAAGTTATTGATTTGATCACTGCTATCAACGGGGCACCTTCATGCTCATCGACAACACCTGTTGACACTTCCGAGGATACGAAAGGGAGACAAAATTCTCCATCCTTCAGCAAATGCCATTTGATCTTTGTGAGTCGATCTCAAGGTTGATCTTTGTGAAAAACTGCTCATGGGGGATTTTACAGTATAAAAACTGACCTTGCATTGTCTTGGGAAGGTCAAATTCTAGAAGCTTAAGCGCCGCTTAAACCTGACAGCTGAAGCAATGTTGCAGTACATTTGCAGAGTTATCAAGCTCCGGCCTTGCTGTCACAGTTCTTGCGATTCAACGACACTTTGCAGTACGAACTCTTTTTTTTTTTTTTTTGCTGGGAATGATGTATGGGCGCAAAAGGACACTGCTTTCATACCTGAGATAGCAGCCGCTTTATTCCCATTACAAGAGAGATAGAGACACAATACAATAGCCAAGAAACTGTGTCAAAGCAGTTTCCGGGAAAAAAAAAAAAGATATCGGCTATGGGAAGAAAAAAAAAGCAGATGTACAAAGAAACAAAACACGGACAGGGGAATCGGACGCATCTCTCCCTTGAATCACGGGGTGAAATTCGATGGGATGATCAATGTGGTATGAACGGGGAATGAATGACGAGGGAAGGAGGGCCCACGCTAGTCGCTCTCTTCGGTGTCGTCATCGTCGCTGATGTACCGCCGTACGTGGCGACTCTTGCGCTTCTTCGTTTTTTCCTGTAACACCCGCAAAGAGAGGCACACATCACAATATGAACCAGCCGCATGCTTGTCACTTGGCTGCATTCACAGACACGGTGGCACTTGAAGCGCTTCCTCGACAGCGCTACGTCAAGGGCAGCGCAGCCTGGTGATAGCTAATTGATTGAAAAAAAAACTTGGGAGGAATATGGAGCACCAAAACCGCGATGTGATCGTCAGCCAAATTGTAGTGGGATAGACAAACAGGCACAGACGGAATTGTAGAGAGAGAGTGCGCATTAATTTTGACCCACCTGGGATTCTTTAATGCCCACCCAAATCTAAGTACATGCATCTTTATAAATTTGGCACCCATCGATATGTGGCCACTGTGGCTGGGAATCGAACCCGCACCCTCGAGATTAGCATCGCAATGTCCTGGCCCCTAAGCTACCATAATGGCTTAATTGATTATTAAGTGGTTGATTTATCCGTAGTGCTTAACATACTGAAGATTGATTGACTTGTACACGCAATTTAATGACCCAAAGTAACTCTTGTGTGGTGAGAGGGACTGGATGAAGTTTGGCCAGCCAGTGTTGTAGGATTTGCACGTGAATGAATGCACATGAAAATTTATACACTGCGCCTTCATGCAATTGCAAAACTGCTTTGAGCACAAGGGGTGTCCAATTGTATTGGTGAACTTCACTAGCCGCGCTGGAGCAAGCTTTCTTGCTCTGCAGCTGAGAAGCTGAATTCCACTGGTCAATCCGGAGCAAGTTCGCGTTTCCCATTGGTCAATTTGGAGTAACCAACTCTGCCAATGGGGGCGCTCTCTAACAATTCATGATGTACAGCCAACTTTTGTTGAGAGTAACAATGCGGTGCCACCATTCATGGTGCAGTCGGGAACCTCAGTTGCTTTCGGCCCTTAGTGAGGCGTTGTTGGATTACCATGTGCATTTGTTTAAATAGCTAAAATGACGCTCATCATACGGTGACAAACAGCAACCTGCAAAACATCCATTGAACGACAGCACAACAGTCAAAACAATGGCGGGAGATCACAGGGCATGATCATGTGAGAGTCCCGACACAACATCGGCAACATGGGCAACCGGATGCATGACACTTCTGCTATGCTTGCCGCTGGAGTGAGTTTATTTTTTTTTAGAATCCGATCTGAATTGAGTCGCTCCGCACAAGATTTTGTTGCTCCCTTGTGATTTCGGCCCTTTCCTCAAAACCTACCTGTGGAATTCACCATACGACTACAAATCGCTGTAGCTAGTTGAGCTAGTGACAGAGCTTATTTAAAAAAAACCAGTTATTTATGATAGGCTTTCAGTATTTACTGAAACGTACGAAGATGCGCACCCTGAAGCAATGTATTACTGTGCAAATTGCTATAAATCAGCATAAACACAGCGACCACATCAACCGAGGAGCATTGCCACCTTCCACAAGGCTAGGGAAGGGCTTTCATGTGAAGCTTGTCCGCGAATAGAGAGTACTATCTTTCCCCATGACAAAAACATTAAAAAAAAAGAACCCTCTCATCCCAATTCTGCTGTTCTAGTTGATGCCTCCAGTAGAGAACATAATGAACACTTCACAAAGCAGTGGTTCCAAATCACCACATCGAGATCCCCAGTGATTACTCAGCTGATTAATGGCAGTCCTAGTAATCTACGAAAATTGCTTCAGATATGCAACCTTAATATTGACATGGCACTCATATGATTGAAAGCAAATGTGAAGGACTTCAAATTACTTCAACCGCTTGGGTTTTTACAAATTGAGCATAAACCTAACCACACGACTCTTTTAGCAGTTCACCGCCATTGAAATGTGTTTCCTGCAGCCGTGAATAGAGCCCACAGCACCGTCCGTGAATGGCAACAGACTATCACTACTGCTGTGTCACCATGGCAATGCAATCTTAACAGGCATTACCTGATAAGCAAGAAACAAATGATCAAGTGAAAAACAAGCATCCAGGAAAGCATTTACAACATTTACGACGCGAGTGCTCACTCGAAGTTGGACTTGTTTCAGCACATATTAGGCCGGCTGTTGCTGCTCATGAGCTGTTGCTGCTCATTATTACTCGGGTTGCACTACTTTTACGATGCATTAGGCAGTCATAAACACAGAAGAGGTAGTTTATTATACACACAACCAGAATATATGTCTTTTCAAAAATCAGGCTTTGCTTACGATTTTTCAACTTTCAAAGGCTGTGTGCACCTTCTTAAACTGTATTCTTCAGTTGGATTCAAAATAGTTTAAAAATAAAGACACATTGCTTGTACTACGCTGTACAGTAGAACTTAAAATTCTGCATCAATGTCCTCATTTACAGCTCACAGCATCACTTTTCAGCATAACTTTCCTCAATGAATCAAGGCTGCAAAGAGCACATGAACATTGACAATTTAGCCACGCTTGGTTCAAATCATCAGCAAATCCTCTCATTCTCTTGTACGCCTGCTCTCGCGTTATGCCGGCGATAAAAATCTGGGGCCTTCTGTAGTGGTGTCAACCACTTGCCCGAGCCCTCCGGATCTTCTGCAAGTTATTGCAGTCAGCTGGGCACCCAGTTTTTGCCGCATGGGCACTTATCAAAGGGAAAGCGCATGCTTTGTCTTTTCAAGCCTTTTCAGCTGCCTAGATGCACCATCGAGCTGTGACAAACACGCCTTCACTTTTTTGAAAGTCGAGTTTCTTTTGATTCAACAGCGTCATTGATGAAATATACAGCTTGATGATTGCACTAACTGCTGGTTTCTCGAGGTGGAACAGCCAAACAATCAGAACTAGGTCCCTGAGCACAAGGAGTAAGTATGAGCAGAGAAGGTGTTAAGCTTTTGGCAGCTCATTCAAACAATAACTTTCAGGCATCGCTGGTTTGATTTCACAAGTCTACCGATGCAGCAGATTTCCATCCATCATCTTTTTACTTCTCCCTTCACTTACTCTTTTTCATTCATCCATCTATCGCAGTGCTTCCAGAAATAAGCGGTAACAGAGAGAAGTTCCAACAAATGACACGAGGGCTTCATTTTCTTTTCAGTGTGCATTATTCACTGCACCTGTAGCATCGAATCGTGGCGTGTTGTCCTGCAGCTCCATTCTGCAAGTAGTGCCTGCCTTCTGCATGCTGTGTCGCACGAATGCAGAGTACAAGACGCTGGAACGCAAGAAGCATCAAAGCCTGCCTGTGAAATGCCGCGGACAAGTCTCTCAGATGACGCTCGTGGAGTGGAAATTCGACACCACGGAAAGGGGTTCCAGAGGAAAGATGCTTGGAGGCTTCCCAAACTCTTTCACACTTCCATAAATGTGGGAATCGCCTTTCGTACTTTTGAAAATTTGGTAGCAGGTGTGCGAAGCAGGAATGCGTCTGCCATTTCGCGACACACGTTTGAATTAGTTTGGGGCATACAGAATGTTGGACTGAGCAGGTATCGATGCGATGAACCAAACCTAAAACCCAGCTCTTGGCAGCAGAATGCCATAGCCACTTGTAAACATAGTGAAAATATGATAATTGCTCAAATTCTATGAGCCAAGACTGCAAGACGTAATGCTGATGTCCCTAAGCCACCACAGCGGGTCAGCCACCCTGTCGCATGATGGGGTGGGGTCAAATGATAAAGATTTTGAGGGTCCAGCAAGCGAATTTGTGCGCAGCTCTCCACCATGGTTCGCAAATGATCGCTTGAGAACTGCTGTTTCTTTTTTTTAGAAACAACTTTCTGTTTGAAGGTTTCTGCATGAATGCATGCAAATAGAGAAACACAAACAAAAGTGTTGCGGTGTCGTAGTACACATACGACACATGTAACAGCAGCACTAGATGCTTTAAAGGGCCCCTAAACCACCCAGCGGTTGAAATTTAGTTGAGGTGAGCAAGTAGTACTCGAGTTTACAATGAACACGTAGCCGTGAGAATTTTTCGAAACGGTGCAGTAATAGCGGAGTTACTTGCGTTAGATGATCGAAACGCAACGATCGCTTTTTTTTCCGCTTTTCTATGCTACCCTCTTCCAAAACTGCTTGACCCCTCCTCGCTGAGTCAGCTGAGTGCCCCTCCTCATCTCGTGTGGCATACGTCACCGCTGACGCGCTGTGCGAGACAGCGTCTACTTCCGGTTGCCGCAATCTGCCACTCCAACGCCCCAGCTCGCCGTCAACTGTGTTGTGTGGGTCATCTGGGTGCACTGATCGTTGACTAATCACCGTTGCTGTTGTTGCTGTCGTGCCGGCCCGCGCCCCTACGCTAGCGACTTGGCGGTTGGGATGCGGGCCGGAGACGTTGATTTGCAAGCGCAAACACGGCCAAGAACAGCAAGGTGCGCGCGAACAGCTGTTTGCAGAGTGACGGGAAGTCGTCGGTTGTCGTTCGGCCAATCGCAAGCATCAAAAGTGGTGACGTCATAGAGTTCCACTGGTGATGTCACACATTTCAGTGGCGAAGATAGGAAAGAAGAAGCTATTGTTTTTTCGAAATTGTGGCGCACCCGCTACCTGTAGCGCTGCAGCGTGTGGCATCGTTGAACCCAACGGCATTCTGCATGTGATGTGCTTGTTTACTTGAAATTTTTGGGAAAATATCGGAGAAGGTTTAGGGACTTTTTAAGAGATACGGTCCAGAGAACTGCAATACTATCTTGTTTTGCTGCAGACTTAGTGAAGCAAACTACTGATTCAATGCTGGTAAACACCGACTTCTAGAAATGCTTGTTAACATTTTTCATGTGCAAAACCAGAATTCTGCTCCCAAGATTCACTAAGATGTAACTACCTCTCGAATGAAACAAACATCTTGAAATCACTCCTGCAGTTCTCCCACAATAAAATTTTTGCATTTTACATTTAGTAGAGGGTAATCTGACTAGGCTTCAGCTAAAGTTTCGGTCTTCTTTCCTGTCTACCACATTGACAGCTAGTAGAATCGGTAGCTGTAGAGTCTGGCAGGGTAGTAAACCGACTTTCCAGTCAAGTATATCAAATTTTTCAAGTGCAACTTTAAATATAATGTTAATAGAACTTTTTCACAAATGTGAAGGCAATAGACGGGCAGACCGATGCCCGTCTTCGCTGGTCTGTCCATCTGTCGACTTCACATGTTGCAATCACACTTGGAACGTAATACCACCTGGCCCATACACAAACCCTGCTTTTATGTTGACTTGGCTGGGCCCACCATCAGCATGACAGTGCATGCTGTACCAAGCATTCATACCCAAATGGATGCTACAAGGTACAACTTCCTTTAGACGGCAATACAGCTGTTAGTCACGTGCAGTGAAACAATGCGTGATGGCGGTGCAATGAAGTGCATGCCTGTTGTGATGTTTCCCTACAAATACTTTCAGCAGTTGCCAAGCAGGCAAAATAGGATGACGTCCACACTGTCCGCAGTCTACTGAAAAAGGGCATGATGTGGGTCAGGCAGCCCTTCAACAAAGCTACAATGCTGATTAACGCGTGCCAGAATGTTTATCCTTCGCTCAAGTTCCTCTGAACAAGTAGTACTGCTTAGCCAGCACAGATTTGTATTTCCTGCCTTGTTTTTGAACGCTGTGCACTCAGCTGAGCTTGGGATTCATTCAGACGCACCTTCAAAAAACCGTTGGAAGCAACTGCGCGCATAATTCTGTGAGTTATAAACAAGCTGAATATGATCATCCGAAGACCGGTTCACTTCACAACAGGGGTGCGCGAATATTCGAGTTTTGAATTAGAATCGAATAATACCTAACCAAATAATTCGATTCGACTTTCAAATAACTAGTATTCAAAGTTTAAAATAATTCAACATGACAATTCCCATTATCAGCCTGACTACGCCCACTGCAGGGGAGAGACCTCTACCATGACGAATATCTAAAACATGACAAAGGCCAATGGTGCAACTTGGTTATGGGTGAGGTTGTTAAAACTGGCACGTCATTACAGTAGGTATTTTGTTAAAATTTTCATCGAAATTCTGGTTCAGAACAGAGCGTGTTTATTTTAAAGTGAATATCATTTTTACATTTTAGGGGGGGAAAAACCATGAGGAAACTGTCAAGCTCTTTACAACATTGCTTCCGAAATAAGCACGGACTTCTTGCCTAGTTCTGTCGTGTATGCTGCAAGTGCCGTAAAATGTCCGAACTTTGGCTTGTGAAACCATTGGTGATTGGCTTCGAGTCTGAAAATTTGTCCATGCTGTTGAGCCACCCCTGTCGCGCTGCACCGCTGATTCGGATACTCCCTTCGTTCTGGTGCACAGTTAAGCACTGCTGCAAAGGAGTGCCTGAAGATTTTCTGGCCGAAAGCACTTGCTCATGACGATGAAGCTTAACATTACTGTTGTTCCTGCTTTCAGCTTTGAATAAAATTTTTTGTATTTAATATTTGATACTACAGTCGAACCCTGCTACAACGAAAGTGACGGGGCGCAGCAAAAATTTTGTTATAGTGAAATAGAAAAAATATAGCTGATCTGAGCTAGCAAAACAAAAGAACACTTATTCTCAAAATTCAAAAATGTCTGCTGCTTTCTATTCTCTCCCAGCAGTGTCATGATGTCATTCTCACCCATGCATAGCGAGGCCCTGGTGAAAAGCGCGCTAAAACAACGCCTAAAACCACCTTCGTGAGTGAACCAAACAGTCGCATTAACACCTTAACACCAGCAGCTGTCTGCCGTCAAAAATATAAGACAACGCCGAAACGGAGGCAGGGTACTGTGGAGTGGCGACTTTTGCCTTTTTCTATGCCATTCTTATCATCCATTACTCGTGGCTAGCTGATTTTGTTGATAATGGGGAGGAAAAGCCACTGTGATTGGTTACCACGCTGACCAAGCGGGAACATAATGATAAGCATCGGAATCGTAAAAGGCATCGTTCCGCGGTTGTATCCAGCAGCTGCAAGATGGAAACTATAAACTGAATGACTTGAGCTTCAGCTTCGGATCGTCTGCAGCTCAAAAGCAAGCCAGTGGCAAAAGCAGTGCAGTCTCATTGCCATCGCTATCGAGCAATGGCGGCGCCCATACTTGCTGAACAGCAGTGGTATAGCGGCGGTTTCTGGTGGTGTCAACGCGTGTTTTAGACTTCGTTGACGCAATTTCAGGCTCTGAAAATGCATCGAAATGTTCAAAATTGGGTTTACTGCATAGTATCTGAGCCTGGAATTGCATCGTAAAATTTCGTTGAAGCAGGACGATCGAAGAAAAAGTGTTCGTTGTGGCGACAATATTTATGCATTGACACCTATGGACTGCTGATGGGGAATTGTGAATTTTTCATTGTAGCGGAAATTTTGTTGAAGTGGCGTTCGTTGTAGCGGAGTTCGACTGCACATTCAGTAATATTTTTGACCTCTATTTGGCACAATTCAATTCGTTATAAAATTTCACCATTTGAACACCTTTTTTAGAGTCACAGTGTTTCCATAACATTTTGAATTGGCCTTCAGAGAAAGTAGAGATTGGATGGCACTGTTTCAATAGATCCAATCAGCTGGTGTTGAAAGTCATTTTAACCTTTTCAGAAATTGTCAAAAAGCAAATGATGAGACCCGAAATCACACTCATGGGACACTCCCCATAATGATACTAGTAACATAGTTGAAGAAACGGCACAAGAAGATACGAACGGGCCGTGTTAAAAACTTGACTTAGGCACACACACATTCTCAGTCAACTTGCCATGCAAGAAGCATTGCACACAAAACAAAGCACGCACACAAGCACACGCATCCGCCACACCGATAAAATAATTCATTCCACAGGCAGTGACACTTGAGAAAATTAGTTTTTATGCACAACGAAAGAAACTGAAGATGCCGAGTGTATTAACGATCACATCACAAAGTTATAAATGCCCTGGCAAATGCAGCAGTTCTCGGAAAACTTTCAACACGTTCCAAACAAAGGTGCACATGGGTTAGTAGAGTTGCCGATGAAGTGCATTCACGGGTGCTGCGGCCATGGAAGATGGAAGGAATGCCGGTGTTACTGCCCGAATCACACAGCCATCAAGTGCTCCGTCACGTCACCAGCACGCTATTGGCGTCTCTCATGACACAAGTGTTTTACTACGAGCTTCTCCTCGCTAATAACGAGACACTGACAGCTTCGACCGATTTTCCGAACGTCCCTTGCATCTAGTCTGGATCACATTTCAATTATTGTTGAGGCTTTCAGTCTTAAAGCCACAATATGATGCCAAGACGCCGTAGTGAAGGGCTCCAGAAATTGAGATCCCTAGAGGCTCTATAATGTGCACCTATGTAAAAGCAGACTAGCCTCTAGCACTTTGGCCGCATCGATATGTGGTTGCGATAGCTGGAACTTCATTCAGTGACCTTCCGGCCGGCTCATCTGAATTGAAATGTGGGATTTCACACGACAAAACCAAGATATTTTGACGTGCGAACTGCAATAAGGTGTTTGTGTTGCTTGAAAAGTGTAGTTAAACACGACCTAGTACACATGCACATACTGTCTTGCACGAATTCCACGTGTGAACCTTATGCAAATTTTGTCTTTTTTCTTTCTTATGGATCAATCCTGCGTGCTTCCCTTAGTGAGCGTAGGATCAAAGTAGGGTACAAAGTAACTTTCCGATATTAAGCAGACTTTTTTCACAGACCCGTCACAAAATGCCACTCACAGGAAAAAAAAAAGGAGCTACGTTTGTGCGAATATTCGGACGAATATCACAGTATTCGAATTCAGTTTGATTTAAAGTTAAATTATTGAAATTTTCAAGGTATTCGAAATCAACGAATAAGTGTACATTTGTCGGCGTGTAACTCCGGTAAAATGGTTCCACTGCAGTGGAGGCATGCTAACCCGTGAAAGCATCTGCTAAAATGTGTATTAATTTACATGTAACATTTTGCAAAGGTGGTTTCACTGCAGAGGAGGTGTGTGAAGCACTGAAAACGCCTATTTAATGGAATGCCGCGACACCCCACTTTGAGGTGAATGAACACACCACTCTCCCTTGATTCATCATTTTTAAAGTTTACAAGCTTCTTTAACCAGCTTGTAGGCTATAAGTATATTATATATTTAAATGCAACATATTTTGTAGGATATCTTTTGCATTCAAACAAAAGTCAAATCCTACTGCTATCCAAAGTTGTCTCCACTTTTTTTGAACAAAAAGAAGAAGAAAAAAAAAAGATTTGCACAGGCCTCGTTTTAGTTTAAAACATATATTGTGCAGGTTAGTCAGGTCATGACAAATATGCCAATTTTCCTTTATAACATGTCATATATACTATTCAAATTACATTTGAAATTGTTCGACGAAAATTCCTATTCGCTTCAACAAATTCGCTTGACAGATAGTGGTGCCCTAACAGACGTGACGGAGCACTTGATGATGCTAGGAATCAGACTTCACGGTCACTCGAGCAGTGCACGATGCAGACTGTGTTAGGTGAGCGTTATGGGTGGGAGGGACGAACGGTGAAGAGGCAAGGAGAGGAAGGGTCAGCATCTTCACGTGGGCAGCAACAGGAGAGGAGGGGGTCGCACCTCCGAGCCGTGCTCGGCCGACGGGCCGGCTCCGTCTTCGTCAGTGTCCTGGTCGTCCGTGCCCAGGGCGAGGTCGCCGTCCTTTTGTAGTCGCTCGCGGGCGCTGGTGAACACCGACTGCAGCACGATGGAGTCCTCGTAGATGAGCGAGCCCTCCACGTTGTACGTCTGGGCGTTGACACAGAGCAGCATGAAGTCGTCCTCCAGGTCATCCAGCGTCCGGTACCGGTGCTCACGGATGCGAGCCTGGCGGGGAGAAAAATGATTCGTATATATCTGATTCGTATATATCTCAGGTATTCCAATTTAAATGAACTTGGGCAGCTACGCACTACTGGCTGAGGAAACAGTGGAGCTGGTGGTGTTCCCCTCCTGCTTGCTTTCATTTTCATATCTGAAACCCTTGCTCTGCCATACCATTATTTATGTCGGTGTAATGCTTTACCTTGTTCCCCTCCTTTCCTTCATCACCACTCCTCCTCACCATCACTTGGATTTGCCGCCCCATGCTGTACTATATACTGTGCAAGGTTATGTTACGTTTTCACCTTCCCCCCTAATTTCACTCATTTCACTTTCCCACCTCCTTGCTTATACAGTTAAACCTGAATATAACAAAATTGATAAATTGCCGGAAAAATTCGTTATAAAGAGGATATTGTTATATGCAGGTTCGGTTCAAAAATTTGAAAAATAAATGAGCAAATTAGACACAAGGGGGCTGAAGGCAGAGCTAACCCAAAAACACTCATTTTACAGTAAAACAACTGTGTTATTATTGCGATAGCCATTATATGGACGCTCTCGGCGAGTTTGTGCCGTCGCCGCCATCTTATGTAACAAGTCGAAATTGATAACATGCCCCCGCACATCGTAACTTTCACCAGCTGGTAAAAGCGTGCGAGCGCTGCTGAAGCAGAGATCAAATGAGTCGGCCCATCCCTATCGCCCGGAAAGTGCATGAGATAACATCTCACGCGTGTTATAACCGCCGTCGAACGTTCAAACAGAAAGCAAACCACCAAGCAAGAAACAACGCTGGGAAGGGGGAGGGGAATCGCTCGAGTAGTAATAATGAACTTAGATCTTAAGGGCAGTCGCGATCGCTGGTGTGCTTGCTATCTCGGTGAGTATCAGTGCGGTTTTAACGCAAAGGGATTGTGTGAAAAGAGCAATTCTCCCTGGAGCGGCTGTATTTGCTCACACCATCGCTTTGTAGGAGTTCCACGATATCGGATCTAAAGGAGTTGGCTGCCAGCCTTACTTATAACATTACAATTCAACGTGCCATCGTGTTGTTGCCAGAACTAATAAATAGGCTAATTGCGAAAGCTACCAGCCTGCGAACTCGCGGTGCAAGACGGAAGCGCATGACGAGTCGACCTTCGAATATCCTTAGTCACCGTGGTCTCTGAGAGTTTCCATTAGTGCCTAATCTGACATCGCCTCGGTGGTGACGACACGGTTGTCCGAAATTGAAAAAAGGCACAGTTTCGCCGCAAGGGCAAAGCAGTGCGATAGCAACAACTTGGAATTAACGGTGAGAACGGCAAGCACATTGAAACGGGCAGGGCGCTGCTCACACACGAATGACGCACGAAAACAACATACACAGGGCGAGAGCGAACTAATATTTCCGCTCGACACTTAACGGGCTGTTTAAACAAAAGCGAGGCATGAAACGTAATCACAGGTACAGATATGAGTGCGACCAACAATGTGCCCCAGTTGTTACTTTGCTGTGTTTGTAAAGCGCACTCTTTTCGCAAACGGCGCCTGTCCAGCGAGCGAAGTAATCTTTGTGCGCCCAGGAACTAAACACAATCATTTCAGTCAAAGTCGAAGGCGCGCGGTTTTCTTCACCGAAGGATAAGCATGCGCGCACAAGCGTCGTCAAACACTTTCCAGAAAACAGTGGCACATACCTGGGGCGTGTACGTGCCACTGCTTTGCGGGCACGTGATACACAGCAAAGTAACAACTGGGGTACATTGTTGGTCGCACTCATATCTGTACCTGTGATTACATTTCATGCCTCGCTTTTGTTTAAACAGCCCGTAAAGTGTCGAGCGGAAATGTTAGTTCGCTCTCGCCCTGTGTATGTTGTTTTCGTGCGTCATTCATGTGTGAGCAGCGCCCTGCCCGTTTCAATGTGCTTGCCGTTCTCAGCATTAATTCCAAGTTGTTGCTATCGCACTGCTTTGCCCTTGCGGCGAAACTGCGACTTTTCTCAATTTCGGACAACCGTGTCGTCACCACCGAGGGGATGTCAGATTAGGCACTGATGGAAACTTTCCCCGAGACCACGGTGACTAAGTATGTTCGGAGGTCGACTCATCATGCGCTTCCGTCTTGTGCCGCGAGTTCGCAGGCTGGTAGCTTTCGCGATTAGCCTATTAATTCTGGCACCAACACTATGGCAAGTTGAATTGAATGCAATGAACGCAATAGCAAAAAAAATTGTAATATTATAAGTAAGGCTGGCAGCCAACTCTTTTGGATCCGATATCGTGGAACTCCTACAAAACGATGGTGTGAGCAAATACGGCCGCTCCAGGGAGAATTGCTCTTTTTGCCCCCACCTCATTCACGGAGCAAAGTACGCGTGGGAGATAAGCACACCTCCGCGTATTGTGACGAACTGGGAACCGTGCGCGGGTGGCTTTTTTGATTTTCTTTCTTAAGTTTTTATTATATAGATACGTATACATATTGTCACAACGTGAAGGCGCTGTGTTTGATCGAAATTCGAGATTACAGGTACAATAAAAGCTCGCTAATTCGGATTCAACGAAACCAAAAAAAGGAAGCCCAAATCAATCACGTTTCAATCCATCAGAAGTACCAAGAAATCAGTAAAAAAATTGTTTGTAATTTCAACACAATTATATTTTCATGCTGAATATGTAAATGCTGTACGCATGTTATATAAGAGCAGCGTAAAAGGCGAAACTTTCGTCATCCTGTGACGTCTTTCACAACGCTACCATGGCGCAAGATGTCCGTGTCTTAATTAGTCCGATGCATGCCCAGCACCCCACCTCGCTATGCACTGCCCCCACCACCACCACCATGCGCACATGACGATACTTTTTTCGTTCCTGAATGAACGAATTTTGCCACTGCCGCTGAAGTATTGGGCCGCCAGGAACATGAATGTGCATGGTGACCACGCATTCTTGAACGCCTGCCGCCAACGATGCATCACATGTGCTGGTAAACGCAAATGATGCATTTATGCTGTTTTGTCATTACAATACGATTCCTAATATCACGATGGCAATGCGGACTGCACCACCTTGTTTTGAATGGTCGCAAATATAGCTTTCAGTCTTTTGTGCCACCCATTTGCGGTGCTTCGGGTTTAATTCGTTTTCAGGATCGCCTGAATGAATTGAGTTGTGACTCAACATTAACGAATGAACAAGAGTTTGAAGCGCAGACTAGGACCCAAGAACGCATTTGAATTATCCGACATTTCGAATCAACGAGCTTGTACTGTTTTCGTATTTTTGACGCTTCTAGCACGAATGCACACAAGTACCTAAGGTGCACATTACTGCGAGGTGCACCGCCAAAAACTGTCCTCACTTTGATTTTCTTCAGATCGACGGGTTTCTTGATGACTTCGTAGTAGTCGGGAAGTTCCCTCTTTGATGGCAGCTGCAGAAAGGCCTCGCTTAGTACACGGCTATCACTGCGAGAAGAAAAAAAAAACAAACATGGACACTATAACAATATTTGCACTCGCACTTCGCGATCACTGCCTTCATCTCCACAAAGGAACATGCCAGCCTTAAGGGGACTCAAAGCCAGCTCTCTCTCTCTTTTTTTAAATACTGTGGCACAGCAAGACAACTTCATGTTTCTGATTATCAAACACAACACTTACAAAAGATGACACATTGTAGGCTTCAGCCAGTTCACGTGATACAAGCCCGCAGAAAATTTCCATTTTGCAAAGGCAAACACCGCAGCTAGCACCTCTCTCTCTCTTTTTTTTTTCCAGGCTGCCAAAACCAAGGCTATGTCAAGCTTATGCTATTATACTACAATATTAGCAACACCTTACTCTGGGACACTCCAAGAGTGAAAGAAATACGAATTGAATGGTGCACTAGTCAAATGTGTCTGCACACCAAACATGCACTAGGAGGCTCGTGCGCCAAGAATAAAAATATAAGGCTCATATTTAGCAACCAATCTTACTTCCAGCTCTTGTTTTTTTTTTTTAATCATTTCCATTTGAGCCTTTGATGCACATTAAAGGGCGAGCAAACAACAACGAGATCCAAAAATTGTTATAGTGAAATATGTGCACCTTTGCCCTGTGAAGATTTGTGCACATGCTGCCGCAAGAGTTTTGCGAATACAGAAATACCTCGTCAACTCGAACTCGCATGTCTAGAAAAATCGCCTAAGTCGAAATTTTCTACGACACCGAGCATTTTCCTATACGTCCCATGCATATTTTCCCCTTTATCTTAAATTATTTTGGGGTTGAATTGCGGATAACTCAAAATCTTGACAGGAAGTTGAATGAAAATTCCGCCACCAAACCATTTCACTAAATTTGTGCGATGCTGCCACGCTTGAAGTCTGTCGATCTTTTTCTTATTTAGCCGCGCCTGCCACTATGTCGATGCTTTCTGCGAACGCAAAGTGCGTGAAGTCTCAGCCCAATCACATATCAGCTTTCAAGCAACCCTGTGGTACGTCATGTCACACATGCGCTGAGCAGAAAGGCCCTCTGCCCACGCTTGGTGTAGTTTGTCTCGTTCATTTTGTGCAAAGCACATGATTTTTCCTGAAGTGCGGTTTCCAGTTAAAAAAAAAAATGTCGGAGCCTGTTGACTGGCTCTTTAAGGCTAAAGGAACAAAGTAAGGCTTGTGGCTATGGAAATATATAGGCTTGTAGAAATATTTGAATTGTTTGAATATTCGTGCAAATATAACAATATTCGAATTTAAACTTTTGAAAATCTCCAAGTATTCGAAATGAACAAATACAGTCGACGTCCGATTTCTCAGACCCTCAAGGAACCGCGAAATTGTTCGGAAAATCAGGCAGTGCGGAAAAACGAAAATAGGTCTTTTTCACAGACAGAGAGGGTCGCGATAGATGTACAGAGTTCTGATTGCAATTCAGCAAATGCATTCTTTAGGTGGCTCTGAAAATAGCTGGGAAAAATAAAAAATCAGATGTGGCCGGCTCAACCGCATTTGTAAACCCCTAGGTACAAAAAAAAAGTCGCTTATTTTCGTTTGCATGGCGTTCCACTTGCCCGCAATGATGTCTGCCACAATTTCAGTTCACGTCATGCTGTCACTGTACATTGATGACAGTGTCAGTGCTCGCGTCATCTCTGAGCTCGGTGTCAGAGTTGTTGGAATCCTCCATAACTTGACGAATGAGTTCGTCATTGGTCGATTCCGCTGACAGCTTGAGGTTTTTGTCAGCATCAACAAAGCCCTCAAGAGTTATCCTGGCTAGAATCGAAACACCGGCAACGAGCAACGTCCGCGGGTGTAAGTTTGTCGCACACTCTGTCCACTCCGGGCGAGACGGCTGTCTTGGCGTCCAGTATTAAGCTCATGTGGCGAAAACAGTACCAAAGGATTTGTTGCGTAACTGCCTTCCACGATTCTGCAAGCATGCCGATGGCAGGCCATAGTTCAACAGCGTAGCTTTTCCTGCTGTCGGACCACAGGCTGCACAGCACTATGAAGCTACGGCCGGCAATGTATTGGCGTGCTCTGGATTGCGGCATTTTCGGTTTTGAGGGTACGGCAGCCGCAACGCGATAGGTTTGAGGATCCGAAAACAACTAAAGTGGTGGCGTCGATAGAGACTTCGAGTGTGCGGTTAGCGGTAAAAAGTCCAAGAAATCGGATGGCAAAAGCTATTAACGTTCGGAATTTCAAACTCTTTAATACATCGACTATATGGGGAACTTTGCGGTGCTACAGATGAGTCCGAGAAATCGGACGTCAACTGTAGGTGCTACGAAGTCTACATGTAACCTCTTGTAAAGCAGGTTTCACTGCAGTAGAGGGGTACTAAGCCGTGAAGACACCTATCCAAAGGAAATCCGCACAGCTGCGCAAATTCAAGTTCAAAAGTACACGAACACGCAATCCTCGCATCTAGTCATCATTTCAAAAGCTTCTTATACCGGCCTATATGCTTTAAGTATAGTAAATTTTAAAACGTAATCTGTCTTGCAGGTTATAACTTGCATTCTTTTGAAAGTTATATCCTGCTACTATTCAAAGTTGTTTCCACTTCGTTTGAACTAATGATATAAAATTTGCCCTGGCCTTGCTTCAGAGAAAAATATTGTGCAGGTTAGTTAGATAATGACAAACATGCCCTTATTTTTTTGTGATAATAAGTGATGTATACTATTCGAATTTGATTCGAAATTATTAGATTGAAATCACTATCCGCTTCGAATTCGTTTCAATCCCAAAATCCACTATTTGCACAAGTCTAAAAAAATAAGACTACCACAAGATTGATTTGTGAATCCTGGAAAAATTTATTGTATTTACTTGCATAATGAACCCACTGTCTTTTTTTCAGAAAGGTTGACGCAAATTTGGTGGGAGGGTTTATTACGCGGGCGAAAAAAGTCACGGGAGTTACAGTAGACTCGCGATAATTCAAACTCTGATAATTCGAACTTTCGGTTAATTCATACAAAATTCAAAATTTTGGTTGGCTCGCTATGCTTTCAATGTATTTAAAAGCCGCTTAATTCAAACTTCGTCATTCGGTTAATTCGTACTTTCTGCCTGTCCATACCGGAAAATTTCTGCTGATTTGCCGGCAATATTTGAAAATTTGCGTGCTTATGATTATCATAATAGTCTGATATTGAAAAATAAGCGCCTTAAAACTTCAAGGGAAAAGGTTTTGCCACACAATCATTTCTCAGCATTCCGCGCCGCGGTGGAAAAAAAAAAAACGAAAAACAAAAACGGCCCGGTGGTTACGAAGCTGGCTCGCGGCTTATCTCTGCTTTTCCGGCGTGCCGGTGGCTCCGGCCGACTCCAAAGCACGTGACCTGTCCACAGAATGCGTACAGGTCTGCCCGTCTTTCTTACGTGCTGCGCATTTTTCGATCGACCATGTCACCGCGAGGAAAATATCGGACACTACCCCTAAAAGAGAAATTGGCCGCTATCCAAGAAGTCGACGCTGGGGTAAAGAAGACCGAAGTGGCACTGAAGTATGAAATAACCAAAAGTACTCTCACAACCATTCTGAAAGCCAAAGACAAGCTGCAGAATAACGCGAGCCGCTTTGCTCCCGATAGGAAAAGGCTTAGGGAAGCTGCGTACCCGGATCTCGAAAACGCCGTGCTTCTTTGGCTCAAGCGCGCACGGAGCTCCAATTTACCGATAAATGGGCCAATCCTACGAGAGAAAGCTGAAGAACTTTCCTTGCGCTTGGGAATTGAAAATTTCAAGTGCAGCGATGGCTGGATTTCTCGGTTCAAGGAACGCCACGGTCTCTCCTTCAAAACAGTGAGTGGTGAAGCAGCAGTGGTCGATGAAGCTGTTTCTTCTGACTGGCGGCAGACTAGACTTCAAAGCCTGCTGCTTGAATACTCCCCGGCTGATGTATATAATGCCGACGAAATGGGGCTGTTTTTTAAGTGCCTGCCCGATCAAACCTTGTGTCGCAAGGGAGAGCGTTGCACTGGCGGAAAGCTGAGCAAAGAACGGTTAACCGTCATGGTTTGCGCCAATATGGACGGAAGTCACAAGCCAAAACTCTTCGTTGTTGATTGATTGATTTGTGGGGTTTAACGTCCCAAAACCACCATATGATTATGAGAGACGCCGTAGTGGAGGGCTCCGGAAATTTTGACCACCTGGGGTTCTTTAACGTGCACCCAAATCTGAGCACACGGGCCTCGACATTTAGAACTCTTCGTTGTGGGCAAGTCAAAGCGTCCCAGGTGCTTTAAAGGCGTCCGAACGCTCCCAGTTGCATATGACGGAAACACGCGAGCCTGGATGACGCAAGCTTTGTTCAAGGGTTGGCTCCGCAAACTGGATGGGCAAATGAAGCGAGCGAAAAGGAAAATTTTGCTCATTGTTGATAACTGCCCTGCGCACGGCGACGTGGAGGGGCTGGAAGCAATTCGCTTTGAATTTCTGCCTCCTAACACTACAGCTGTCCTCCAGCCCCTGGATCAAGGGGTAATCAAATGCTTGAAGCTTAATTACCGGAAAACACTGCTAAAGAGAATGCTGATATGTATGGACAATTCCATGCCTTACAGTGTCACACTACTCACATCGTTGGGCATGCTCGCCGACGCATGGAATGCTGTCACATCAGCAACAATAAGGAACTGCTTCGAGCATGCCTTCCGCATACCTGGCTGCAGCATTGCCACTTTATCTGACTGCTTGCAGACTGAGGGCGACGATGAAAGCCAAGTGCTGTCTGCTCTAAAAGCGCACAACATAGCTGCCGACCTCGACAGTTATGCAGCTACTGATGATAACCTGTGCGTGTGCAGGGAGGACACACTCGATGACTTGGTGGCAGAGGTGCTGCCAGCACAACAGAGCAGTGAAAGTGAAGAAGAACCGGAAGTGGAAAATGTGACAACTGCACAGGCTTTCCAGTACATTGCTAAAGTGAGAAAATTTCTGACAACAACAGAAAACTCTCAGAATCAACTGGCAGCACTTACTGGCATCGAGAGCTTTGTGCTAAATGCGCATGTGGCAAATAAGCAGTTGACCATCTATGATTTTTTTAAAAGGTCTAGTCAGCAGTAGATAGTCAATAAACTTGTTAACCATACATGCACCGCTCTCTGTTTTTGTGTAGTTAGGATCTAGAGATGCTTAAAAGTGTGAATATAGATGTCTGATCATAATTTGTGCTGTCACCTTACCCAGAGTCGCATATATGAGAACTTCTGATAATTCAAACAGCCTGATAATTCAAACAAAATCCAGGGGTCCCTTCGAGTTTGAATTAATGAGAGTCGACTGTATAACGACAAAAATTTCGCATGACGGTATTAAGAAACTCGCTGTCCAACCAATACTGGCCTTCAATAAGTGGCCAAAATACGAAGCCCTTATTTGAGAACTTCGCTCTCCATAAGAAGAGAGTGAAGAGATGCTTGTGCACAGGCGCTTATCCTTCGGTGGAGAGAATCGTGGGCCTTCGGCTTTCGCCGAAAGGATTGCGTTAGTTGCAAGGTCCACAGAGATCACTTCGCTCTGCTGCACAAGCACCACTTGCGAAAAGAGCGCGCTTTCCATACACAGTGAAGTATAACAATTGGGACACTTGTTAGTTTGCACTCATCTGTACTTGCGATTACGTTTCGTGTGTTGTTTTTGTCTTAACAGCGCATTAAGTGCTGAGCGGTAAACGCTGTTAGTTCAGTCTCATCCTGTGTATGTTGTTTTCATGCGTCATTTGTGTGTGAGCTGCGCACGGCATGTTACGGTCTGCTTGCCGTTCTCAGCGTTACATTCCAAATTGTTGCTATCACATTCATTGTTTCGCCCTTGCGGCGAAACTGTGACTTTTTTTCCCCCAAGGACTAAGGTGGTGGTGGTGGTGGGGGGGGGGGGGTTGATTACGCGAGTTAATACGGTACTAACGAGTGAGCATGAGAAATCGGGATAATGTTGGTGTTTGAATACAAGTCACATACTGTCTCAGTACATTTGCATCACAAATGTAGCACAGCTCAGAAGTACATGACGAATGTGCGTGATGCCTGACCTGTCCTTGTAGTTGATGACTATGTCGATGAGCTTGCGCATCTGCTTGGTCAGAGAGGGCGGGTTCGGAGAGGCCTTCTCGACAGGCGGCCTGCCACGGCGCTTCTTCACCACGGGCTCGTCGTCTACAATTTGCCTGGAAGGGCCGCTTTTGCGCTTGCCACCCCGCTCACCGCCAGAGCTTGACGGGACGCCATTGCCACCGGACTTGCGGGAGCGCTTGCGCGTTTCCATCTCATCCAGGTTACCATCCTCAATGGCCTGCATTCATATTTCGTGAAAGAAAAAAAAAAAAGACACACTACTTTAGTCGTTTCTCCAACATTAACACAACAGCGTGACACAATACTGTCGCGTTTTGTAATGTGATGGTTATGTGCCAATCCTTAATTAAAGGGTAAGTGCTAGGAACATTACACGATGCACACAGCTATGGTTGTATACTCACAATTCTAAAACTTAATTTGAGTGCAAACACATGACAGTGTGTCGTGTGTTTGCTCTCAAATTAAGTTTTTAGAAATGATTTACCGAATAGCCCAACAACAAGTTCTGTACACTCACACGCAGTGCACACACACATAAACACATGATAAGTTTTAAACAATGTCCAGAAGTAAACGCAAGATAAAAACATTATCTTTTTTTGCTTTTTTTATTTTGCCAAACCAATCAGAAATGATGTTGGCTCGTTTACCCAACTTTTTCCTATTTAGATAAAATTTCCTATTTGCACACAGTGCTGGTATTATATGAGCAAACACAATAAAGGCCAATTCACACCTGCGAACAGTAGCGGTCACGTGACCCAGCTTAGTAGCAAAGTGACTGGCTTCAAATGGACACATCATTTGCAAAAGATCTACTACTGCTCAGTCGCTCACTGCTCGAATTTTCAGTCCTGCAACGGCAGTTGCATGCCTCTATACCAATCAGAGGCACAAGAACAGGACATCAGCTTATATTTCAAGGCAACGGCAATGTGAGCAAATGTGAATTCCGAGTGGCGACAAGTACAATTCGCATGCAGGTATGAACAGTGTTCACCTTGAGTCACCTTTTAGTCCCTAGTTCCAAATGGTTGAGTGACTGGTGCTAGTCAAAGGTGTGAACGATTCTTAATAGCCACTCACAGTCGCCTCCAAATACCATTGCAGAGGTGGGCAGTTGAAAACAATGCATACTTGCATAGAAGTGTGGCATACTTGCAGTTTGGACAAACTGAGGCACAGGACGAGGAGGACCCAGTAGCAGTGCTTGTACTGTGTACTTTTCATTTGGTCTCCGTCTTGTTAGTGCCGATCCTTAAAAGTATACCTTCAATTATACTGAGTGCGACACAAGCTGGCAATAGCCGACATTAGCCTAGAGTGATGGCGTCATGACACTGCGTGTCATGATGCCATGGGCCACATGCAGTCAGTCGAGTTCACGTAGTTTCACACCCTAAACTAAACCTACTAATATGCCAACACATCGAATACAGATGAAAACACAAGTGAAATTTCATAAACTGCAATACCTACGTTACGAACAACTCCAAAGGTACCACCCCTGTGTTGCACACTCACCCGAAGCCATTCCTTGTCGGTGAGTGCATCTGAGTAGTCAATCTCCTTCCGCTGCCGATTTCCTCGCCCAAACAGCTTGTCCTCCTCTTCCTCATTGGTTAGCCGCTCCACCTCGGCGTCGTCCTTGAGCAGCCACTTGGGCAGTTCGTCTTCCTCCATCAGTCGAGGCTTCCTCTTCACACTGCGCGCCTCCTCTCTTCTCCGGTCAATGTCCATTTTCTGGGAGGGTAGCGACAGAAAGCTTGCGCAAGAGAGGCACTGAACCCACCTTCAGGTTCCTGAAGGCTCACAAAAAGACGGTTCAACTTGGAGGGAGAAGCACCGAGCCATGGAGAGGAAAATGATAAATGTAACAATAACTTGGTTTCGATTGATAAACTGTACTCTGAGAACTCTAATGTGGTTAGTTTCGCCATCATAAGTTTATTTTTTAAGAATAAAAACCAAGGCTGCATTTTTTAATTTCATGTTGAAATCTCAGAATATGACGTCACAAATTTGAAAATCTATTTTTCGTATTTTTGCGACATTAGAGAGATGAAATTTTTTTAAAAACTTCGTATCTTAGGTCAATGGCGCTCCACGATGACAATGTACTTCATTTTTACCAATTATCAACTTTGTAGGGCTTAGCAGACACCTTCAAAATTTACGACATCACGGTGCTTGGCATGAGAATCTCAAAGTGCCTTCTCCACCTGCATTTTCTTTTTGCGCGCTTACTAGCTTACTAAGCGCTGTGCCGCAGTAAGAATGTCATTTTCAAAATAGCGTAATTGTACTTTACTAATACTATGCCATGAAACATTTTTCTTTTTAGGGCCCCCTTAAGGGCCAAGGAGAGAGCACAGCAAGTAAGGCAACTAATGGCCGTTCAAAAAATCGCAGTTTTCAATCATAAAGAAATGAGCATGGACAGGGCATGCAACGTAAAGGCAAGATCATTGTCAGTCATTGAGAAAAAGACCAGTGCGATTCCAACATATATAAAATGTGCCAAAAGAAGGCAGAAATATAAGTGGGCAGATCAGCTCAAGAAGATCGTAGGGGCAATGTGACTGCAGCAAATGCAGGACAAGGCAAATCGGAAAAATATTAATGAGGCCTTTACCCTGCAGTTGTTGTAGTCAGGCTTATGATGGATGATAGATTAAATACATATTTCTCTGAAACTACCAAATTTGAATACAAATTTCCAAAATTTTATCTCAACAGCTAATTAAGACCAAAAAGTTCCTGAAATAAGATTTGTATTCTCGAGTGCTCACGTGCCACACCCTTGATATGATTGCAGGGCGTACCATAGCGGGGACCAACGGATTTTGACCACTTAGATTTCTTTAACATAGACCTAAACTTAGGTACTACAGACCCCTGAGTAAAGTGATATCCACTGAGCGAAATTCCTGCCTAAATGGTATCGCCTCAAATATAGAATGAATGGTTGCATTGTTCAACTCTGTGCCCCTATTCACCTCTTAATAAATGGAACTCCTGTTAAGTGAAACATTTTCTTGGCACCTTCAGGCTCAGCTTAGAAAAAAAAAAAAATGCTGTACATGGGGATCTTGGCCATTCACTGCAATAGAAGTGTGCCTGTTGTGGCCGAGAATTGTACCTACACGCTCAAGTATAGTGGCTCAAGAAATTGAGTTTGGCACCATGACGAGTAGGTTCACACTAGCAACCTGTTCTCAATGCATTAGGTCACGGAGGAAGAATAGACAGGAGGGGAAACTCGGCTCCTTTCCGCGCCGGGATTATGTCACCCCGCGGAGCGGCGGCGAACGTCGTAACAGCACCACGTGCTACGACCGAGCTGCCGCGCCAGAGCAGCAAACGTGAGAAGCGTGGAGCCCGCTCTTGTCATGTGCTTTCAAGCTTGTGCTCACTGCTCAGTGTATCAGTGCATAGCTCAGATACACTCACTAAACGAGACAGCATATCGTTACAATGAGTTTTCGCTAAGCTAGCCAGAGTGCCTTAGGAGAGAGACCATTGATTGATTGATTTGATTGATTTGTGGGGTTTAACGTCCCAAAACCACCATATGATTATGAGAGACGCCGTAGTGGTGGGCTCCGGAAATTTTGATCACCTGGAGTTCTTTAACGTGCACCGAAATCTAAGTACACGGGCCTACAACATTTCCGCCTCCATCGGAAATGCAGCCGCCGCAGCCGGCATTTGATCCCGCGACCTGCGGGATCAAGTCCCGCAGGTCGCGAGATTTGATTTGGAAAAGATGTAGCACATGGCACTCGGGCGCCGTAGGAGACCGCGGGTGCGTGCGCTCTCCTCTTGTGGCGGAAAATAGATAGTTCAGTGCGTCGCCGCAAGGATCGCTGCGTGTATGTTCGCGCTGGCTTGGAGTTTCCCCTCCTGTTTTTCTTGCTCCATGAGTTAGGCCATACCTGGAAAAGCTCTAATTCTTCCTCATTCCTGGCAATCATTTCATTGATGGTTTCATCATCCGGCACTTCATTTTCTTCCTGCAGGCAGAAAAAAAGAAAGTTCAATTGAAAGAAAAAGACAATAAAAACGTCTCTGTACTTTCTACAAACGGCTTTCACCTTCTGTGGGGTGATTCGGACTCGTGTGTCTTTGCAGCAGATGGTTGTCTCACAAATGCAAGCTCACATAACTTTGCAAAACATTAGGAAAGTAATTGCACTAAATTTTTTAATGACAGATATGGACAGTAAAATGTCAGTTTTCTGCTTACCTGAGCCAGAACTAGGCATGTGTGAATATTTGGGCACTTCAAATAATAAAAGAAACATCACAGTATTTGAATTCACTTTAGAATGAATTTAAATTATTCTAAATTCTAAACGACGAGTCTTGGGTCATGCTGCGAGTTAATTTCTTTGATCTCCTAGTGTAATACGCCCTCGAGGTCATGAAATATAAATATTTCAGAATGCCGGGCCTGTACAAATGCTGTCCAAGCCCATGAACAGGAACCCCCAGAGTCCCCCCTGGCAGAATGTTACGAATGTTACATCCGCTAAGCCACTAAGGGCAGGAGGAGGAAACATTTCCGGACTGTGCGGACGCAGTCCAAGCAAGAAAGATAACACGGAAGAGGAGTAGAGGTGCAAAGAACAGAGAGTGCAAACTTGCCTCTTCGTCGTTCTCGTCCTGTGTGAGGATCGCCTGGAGAAACTGCTTCCTCTCGGAGCCCGTCGACTTCTGGTCGAACATGCCGGCCTGGATGACCTTTTCGTCCAGGTTGAGTTTGTACTTGGCCGCAGCCAGGATGCGCTCCTCCACCGAGTTGACCGTCACGAGCCGCAGCACCCGCACCTCGTTCTTCTGGCCAATCCGATGGGCTCGATCTTGTGCTTGCAGGTCCTGCATCCAGAGGGGGGGGGGGGGGGGGAAGAAGATGATGATCACAGTTGCGGTTTAAAACACTAAAATCAATGTACAATTATAAAACACGCTGCAATGAAGCACTGCAAATATCACAACAACACGCGGGGTTCTTTAATGTGCACTCAAATCTAAGTGCAGAAGCCTCCAAAATGTTGTTTCCATCGAAACGAGGCCACTGTTGCTGGGATTCAATCCTCCAACTAACCTGCAACTAGGAGGAAAGGACAACAGTCGCAGTGTTCACTGAAGTGGAGCTTACCGATATGTCTACCTTACATTTCGATTTGTGTTTTCTAGGTGACTGTTTTTCATCTTCTAACAAGCAATACTGCAAGGGCCATTACATTCATGTGCATTGCATCTTTCCTACGTGTTATTGTAGGTTCTGTAGTGGAATAATCGCATGCAATCGAATCACATACGTTTCATGAATTCTGGAATTATGTTGGGATGTACAATTTCATGAGTAAATAACCAAAGCGTTTGAGCCATGGTTCCGATTTTAACCACCAATGAATGATGGCCACTACTGCTGTATGCTTTCTCCCTCACTTTTGTTGAGAGATAGTTCCAGAGAAGTTTTGTCTTTTACTGTATAGCTTTGGCTGTTCTGTCGTTCAACGTCGCCACGGTACAACAACAGCACCACAGCGGCATTGATAATAATCATAGGCCAATTTCGCTATGGCTGCAACAAAACGACACCTTTAAGTACCAACAATTACTCCAGGTGCCTGAAGTGCTATAACTTTATCAGGTGCCTACCTAATCTTCTGTGTTATGAACACTACTTCTAATCTTTTGAAAACTGTTCTATTAATCTTGCAGACCACCAGTCAACTACTCAATTTTGTTACACGACTTCCTTTAATTACTTAAAATTAGCGTGAACATGCTGCACAAGGAAGATCGCCAGGGCCCAGTAAAGCTAGGCACCATTAGAAAGCATTTTGTTCAAAAACACGTACTTTACATGCAAAACAAACTAGAATTGAACTGAACGTTGAACGTACTACCTCTAACAACCTTTTCTTTAGCATACACTGTAATCCCAGGTTCACACGTTACACTCGTCACCTTCCATTGCTAATCTTATCATGCAGTCCTCAGCCTGTTTTTTTTAAATTAGAAAGAATTTCTAAAAGCTATTGACAGTGTTCAGTGACTCCACTCAATTTGTGCTACATACTGTACTTTTTAAAAATTAACGGCGACCCTGCAGCCCTATTCTGATATTGCACCGGTGGTACTGCACTGTAAGTTAGTTTCTGCATTTCCAGTGACACATCCGCACATCAGCTCAACACTGCAGATTCCGAAATACACCCATACCTCGATATAACAAACCCGGATATAACGAATTATTGGTTATAACGAAGTAAGTGAGAAATGGCTCTCTCATAGGTGCAGTGCCACAGATATATGTTTAGAATATAACGAATTTTCGAATATAACTAAGTGTTTTCGTGGCGGGTGTGGCTTTGTTATTATAATGAGGTTTGAGTGTGCGTTAAGTGGACCACTGTTTCAATACTCCATCGAGGTTGGAAGTAAATTGAAACGGCCTTTCAATGAAATGTTTTAGCCAACCTTTATTATTAGACCCTGCTGGATGCCTCCACTGCACCACAGAATACCCAACCCCATTCTGTATGCTCAGTGTCATCACACTTTGTGCCACACATGTCAAGGCCATGACGTATTTTGAAATGGTCAATAGAGAGTGCTTGTAAAGCTATTTTTACTGGCCAATTAGAATATAAAACTATGTTCTTTATTGTACCATGAAGCACCACTACGAGAGGAAAAACAAAGTAGAACTACACTGTTGGACAAAATACGAAACACTATTTGAAAAAGTACTCTGTTCTGTATTCTGTAATCAATTTGTGGCTTGGAAGCAATGCGATTCACTCCCAATAACATTGCAGCGGGCAAGAGCCAATGAATCCCCCCTGCCCTCCACATGTCAAAAGATGCCAAGTAAATACTCAATTACTGCTCCACAGATGAGCATGCAACAATGGGTACTAAAGAATGGCCTTTCAATGAAACCAAATTGATGTTTCAAGCTTATGACACTGGGAACGATAAAACTGATGCGCAAAAACATACGCGGAGCATGTTGACTGTGTTATTAATGACACCCCAATGCTGTAGCAACTCAGTATTCCTTTCTATCGCACTCTAGTGGTTGATTTGTTGACCATATTCATGTATAACTGCAATATTTCAGGTGCGTGTGACGCTTCGGCACTTATTGTCCAATTCTTGCAGATTGGAGTGTTTCGAGAAAGCAGGCACATGCCGATTTCTTCAAAGATATTGTAAGCATCAAGTCGACAAAAGCGCCTGTCGTAGCGTGTGCTCAAGTCGATATAAGCATAGGTTTATAGCATCTAGGCGCCGCAGGTGTGCGGACACTAATCGCGGATGCAAACTTACATCTCAGTAGCATGCCTCGATTTGTCAAAACAGAGTGACAGCTTGTTGCTGCAGCCTTTCATGTCCAACCTTCCAAAAATGTCTTGGTTATAGTGTGGTACCATTTATATTTCGGACATCTGCAACTCTGCCAAAGTTGTATAGGCGGTCTACGCTTCAACTTTTAAGTGCGCACTCCCGTCCAAAAGTACATTTTCAGACTCTTTGGGCTTGACCTTCTCCTTGCCACAAAAAAGCAACATCCAAAAGCTTTCGTGTCAGTATCCTTTCAAAGAGACCCTGAACCACCACTTGGGCTTGGTGGAGAAACACATTCTATAAACTGCAAACGCTGCTCTCACAGCTCGGCCAAGCTTTGTAATTGCATGCGGCACGTAGATCCTACAAGCAGAGTGAGAAATCACGACTTTCTAAAACACCCGGTCTTCATATAATGGCCCATCTTCACCCCCTTCAAAGCTAACCTCACCATTAGAGCAAACGGCTGCTATATGCCAATAGCCAACACAAACACAGACCAGCGTTTTGATCAGATTCGCTTCTGTCGCTCGGTACTGGCACATGCCAGTGCCACGCTCTGTACTACACTGTACCAACACTAGCGTGCCCACGAATTGCATGCTCTGGGAGAGAGCAACAGTGCATCATAATGAGCATAATGTTCATGACACACACTGAACTTCTTTTCCGCGTGCGATCCCTCCCAGTGTATCTTGCAGCACGTTAGTTATGACGAAAGAAATAAAGCACGCGACAAATTTCTGTAGCTTCACTCATTCTTTATGGTTTTGAAAAATTATTTTAGCAATCAATTCCTTAAGCAATCGAATACTGAGGTTCTTGATGACTACAAAGTGTTTCAGGACACCTTTTAGGCAAGCTATTACCAGTCTCAATGTAATGAAGACATTGATTTACTCCCACCTGCAAGCAGAATCAAAATGTTTCTAGCACTGGTCTTCTGACCTGGTGGGGGTTCCAGTCCGAGTCAAAGATGATGACCGTGTCCGCCGCCTGCAGGTTGAGCCCCAGGCCGCCAGCCCGGGTGCTCAGCAGGAAAATGAAATAGGGAGACTCCTTGGCATTAAACATTTCCAGCAACTGACCACGGTCTTCCGCCTTGGTTGTACCGTCGAGACGCAGGTACCGATACCCTGCAACGGCGCCAAGCGATACGGTCGTTCGAGTGCATATGGTCCCAATGCCAGGTGGTCACGATTTCAGTGCACTGGGTGTTGATAAAGCTAAAATTTCTAGATATCTACGTTTGTAATAAAGCTAAAATCATAGTGCTACTAAGCTATTGCTGATGACCAATTATGCCAAGACATCAGTGAATTCATGCGGCCTTGTATAATCTGACCATGTTCAAAAATGTTGAAAAAGCACTCTTGGACTTTGAAACCTCGAAATACGTACCTTAAGTCATTGCAGTTCTTTGAATATGAATTTGAACACATACATTAAAGAATGCTGAACAAAAACATTTCCATTTTACTCACAACTTTTTTTTCTTTCATTCGAGAGAGTGGAGGCCAGGGCTACGAACAAACAAACAAACAGATAGCCAGGCACTGACCCCTGTAGGTGAGGTAGTCCTCCATGATGGTCATCAGGGTGGTCATTTGACAGAAGAGAAGCACCCTGTGCTGCTTGGATCGCAGCTTCGGAAGTATTCGGTCCAACAGCTCAAACTTGCCAGACACCCGGTACAGGTCGGGTCTGCGTGTTCGAGTGTGTGAAAACATCATTAAAATACCAATGAGCAGCTAAGCATTTGCTTGAGAAACCAGTAAGGGCTCGAGCGTGGTAATCTACAGGGAGACCAAGCAGCTTATGTATGTGTGCTTTAACTCGACGTATATCTAAAGCTCACGGACTAACGCCAACTATGAATGGTGGCTCTATGATATTTACACGCAATGAAATGGGCAGTCCAATTAGGGAACTCTTGCAGAATACCATATATTCTCTCACATAACCTGCACAAGATAGAGTCGACTCCCGATAATTCTAAATGGCTTAATTGGAATTTTTGATTAATTAGAAGTCAACAAGATACCCCATTAATTTTGCATGCGCCTCAATGATTCAAAGTTAAAAGCCTATAATGTTGATTATTTGGAAGTTATTTTTCAGTTGAGAGCCTCGGCATGACCATAATTTTTCAACAAATGAATGAATGAACAAACTTTCTTTAAAGTCCGGCAGTGCCCTTCGGGAAAGGCAGGGGGATAACGGGATTAACCCCTGTCCCTTCAAAACCTCCGTCGATGATAATGGCGGTGCCTCAGATAAATGAAAAACTTTTCATGTGCCAAAACCACCAAGATAGCTGTTCGACCATGCTGTTGTCACCATCGCCACTGCCTGCAGTGCCACGGTTCATGAAGTGGCCATCTTGTTTTGTCAACGCTGGGGCATCGCATTGATCGCACCGGCTAACTAGGTCTTTTGTTGTGATGAGTCGAGTGCTTCAGCTGGCGCTGGGTTGATGTCTGGTTGAAGTTTGAACAGTGTGATTGGACGCTGGCGGAAATGAGTGCTCAAACACACATACAGTGCTGTGGATGTGTTTTAGTGTTCTGCTCTGTCTGCGTATAGCTGCGCTGTTCAAACATGGCATGATAAACCAACAAGTCAGGCAATGCACTGTGGGTTGTTTCCGCCCGTGTTTCCACAGCTTATTTTGAGTGTTCTGGTGGTGACAATTGATGATGTCAACTGTCGGACCCTAGCGAACGTTTGACTGGGCTACAAAAATCGAGTTTTGAAAGAAGTTCACCAGGGAGGCTCCGCCAAGCAAGACATCACACGAAAGCACGGTGTTAAGCCCGACACGCTCTCGAAATTCGAGTGCAAACAGGTAAACTCGACGCAATAGTCTTGGGGCTATTCTTATCGACGCCCGTTTTGAAAAATTCGTCGCCGTGGACAGCAATGTCAATAGGGAGCTTGCATGAACGGCGGCAATGCTATGGACTCTGGGTAGGCAGCAGCGCAGTCGTGTTTGCGAGTGTTGGCGTAGCTTGCAGGCGTGATCGAGTGTGAGCACGACGCAAATTTAACTCTAAGAAGAGTGGTGCATGATGCTAGCCTAACTGGAAGACTACATCGCAACGCTGTGCCAGAAATACCTCGAGCGGTACGAAGAAGAGACGAGATTTGTTCCGAGTGAACCAATTCGCGCTTCGCGCAGGCGACTGTGTAAGCGATGTGCACTTGTGGTCGTGCGTCGACAGTTCTGATATTCATGAATTTTTCGTTCCGAGGACGAGTTTGATTACCCGAGAGCTGTTGAAGTCGAGAAAGGCAATCGAGGGCCCCAACTTTGTGACAGGTGGCTGGTTGTGGGAGTCGTGAATGAAGAAATTCGCCGCCGATACCGTGATCGTCGTCACTCAAGTAAGAGGTGTTAAATCACTTGATTTTGCCGTAGATGCTAATGTTTGTTTCTGTTCAAGTTAAACCTCCAGTGTGTTAACAAGCCCTTGTCGACATCTTGTTCATGGGCAAGAGTGATGACGAGGTCCTTGCCGCGCACTGCACATGCATGACCGGGAACAGCGAAGCCTGCTCCTGCGCCGTTATTCTACGTGGAGTACGACGCATGCACGTGCACGAGACAAGCGCTTCCCAATTTAACACGTCTTACTTGAGCGACGACGACCACGGTGTCAGCAGCGACTTTCTTCACCCACGGCTCCCGTACCCGGCCACTCTACACAAACTTGTCACCCTTGAGGGCCTTTCCGGACTTCATCTGCTCCCGGGTTCTCAAACTCATCCTCGGAACGAAAAATTTATGAATATCGGAGCTGTCGATGCGCCACCAAAAGTACACGTCGCGCCCGTATGAAGCGTGAATGGGTCACTCTGAGCAAATTCTTGTCTCTTCTTCGTACTGCTCAATGTCTTACTGGCACAGCGTTGCGGTGTAGTCTTGCGGTGAGGCTGATATCGTGCACGGCACTTCTTGGAGTTAATGCTGCGTCGCGATCGCACTCGATCACGCCTGCAAGCTACGCCAACGCTCGCAAACACGACAGCGCTGCTGCACTACCCGGCTGCCTCTGACAAAAAAAAAAAAAAAGGCTGCCTACCTAGAGTCTATAGCGTCGCCGCCGTTCATGCAAGCTCCCTATACACGTGGTCCACAAACGAACAAAAAATTGTGCAGATGAGATGGTTTATCTAATGGACAACGACGACATAGAAATGAACTGCCACCAAGACTACCGATGTTGCTGCTGGTCTTGCTCTCGCGCTGCAGTTTTGTTTTGTTGAAGAAGATAATGCTGAAGAAGCACTTCGACACATGCAGTGCTTGGAAAACTTGCTAGCTGTAGCCAGGTTCGGCAAGAGAAGATGACAGACAATTTTCCTGGAGAACTGTCACGTATAAAGCAATAAAAGTGCAGTTTTTGTCCATTTTGCTTAATTGGAAGTTTGTGTAACTCGAAGCTTTTTGCGGTTCCTGTGAACTTCGTATTACCGAGTGTCGACTGTATACAGAAATGGTCGGAGCCAAAGTTGAAGAACAGGTTACCTGTTGACTTTGGCGCACAAGTAGGCTCAGTGAAAATACAATTGGGTTAAAACAATTTTGGGGGGGGGGGGGGGGGGGGCAGTTATAGTTGGGAGTGCAGATTATACATAAGGGCGTGTTATAGGAGAGTAAAACACAGTGCCATCCGAAGAATCCGGTTCCAAAGTGCACACACTTGAAAGCTTGCCACGAGATGCCCCTAAACTCGGCTGACTGTCGTCGTTCCTACAATTCTATTCCAGTGGAATGTCCAGGTGGTTAACATGACTGCCCCTTTTTGATTTTTTTTCAAGGTTACTCAGAAACTGATTGCACACTTATGTGCACCAGGGACGCCATGATGAAAGGAAATAAAAAAAAACGCACACACAATGGAACAATCTGCCAGCAGAAACATAACTAATTCCATCCAAGAGCTCACCCGACTTTTGAATGCTAACAGCTCGTGCCCCACTCACCCTTGAACAATGCTCCCAGTGCAACCAATGTGCTCGGCGTAGGCCTCCTCAATGTGTTGGAACATGAACGGGTGGTTGCAGATCTTGCGCAGCTGCATGATGGTGTTCATCAGCGTCTTGGTGCCGCCCTTGCCCTAATCACCGGAGAGGCAAAGGAACAAGTGTTAGTTCGGCCGATCAGGCGTACCTCGGCAGCTGAGCTCTATGCCTCTGGATTCCTTACAGTATCTTAACATAGGCAACTTTTTTTTTTTTTTGCCTTGAGAATCTCGGCGCTCGGCCCGCAGTCGAGGGCGGCCTAGATTCGAGCAAATGTGGTACTAGCCAGGGTAATGTGAGCACGGACTCACCTTCTTGTCCTTTTCAGATCCATCTGTAAGAAGTACGCCCTTCGTTTGCATGTGTCTGTACAGGAGTCTCTGCAGTGCCGACATGTCGCACTTCACAACGTACTCCACCTGTCAAACGACACCAGAAAAGCCACCACTTTCGATAGAAGCCAAGCAAATGAAAACCCCACAACAATCTGCTAATACAAATACAAGTCAAGAGACGTGAAACTGCATGTTGCGAAAAAATTGCACTTAAACCTCAATATAACAAACACAGATGTAACAAATTATTGGTTCTAATGCAGTTAATTAAAAAGTCTTTTACACAGTGTTATGAATATACATTTATAATGAATTTTTGGACATAACAAAGTTCTTTGTGGCAGATGTGACTGTTATAATGAGGTACGAGAGTAATGTCATTGATAGAAACACTCGAAAATCTCGTGAATGCAGTAAAGGCACTGACGCTGAATTAATGTCTCCAGGCAGTACCAGATGGTGCTAAGCCAGGTTCCATTAATTTTGAGGGCACCATTTTCCCTGTGTGCCAATTAGATTAAAAAAAAAAAAGTGGAAGTCGACGTGTGGTTGAAGGCATAACAGACTCTCTCGTTAACACAGCTATCAAGCCAGCTATTATTGTGCATTATGTCCAAACGTTGAGATGTCTTAGCGAAGTACAAGAGTAGAAATAACGGCCGACTGTGACACGGTTTTGGTTTTGTACTTGATTATAACGGACAGGCAACATTTCGACTAGATTTATGAAAAAAGAAAGAGTGAGCATCCGATTCAAGTAAATCGAGCAACTGTCGTGAGAAATTACAGAAAAAAACTGATCGTTGTATATGATCGCTGTCAACGTGAACAGTGTATTGGTGACTCAACTGCACTTTGCGAGTGCTCTGAAAACACACCAAGCATCTCGATACACTGGCTTTACGTACAAAGGAGATTCTCGAGGCAATCATCAACTATGTGGAACACATGCTGGCTCGTATGCAGGACATTCCTATAAGGACTGTGACACAGGGGTCAGGGTACTGGGCTATGGAGCCAGAGGCCCGAGGTCTAGATCCAACTGTCGGAACATTGATGCCATTTCTGCCTGCTTGCTCATGTTGATCTGGTAAGCTTGTATCTACTATACCAACACCACCTGTGCATATGTGCAGGTGACATTATACCTGTGGGCGTGGTCCTGCCCATACGAAACATGTTGTGCTAGCTAATAAATGGTATTGCAAAAACAAAAAAGAGAGAGGGAAGAAGAAAGGCACCATAGCTTGTTGTTATTCTGCTTCCTGAATTTATCTAATTAGCAAATACGCATGACACTAAAAACACTTCAGGGTTTTGCAAGAAAATGAGCAAGAAAGAACACTACAGTCGACATTCGGGCTTGAGCCTCTTCGCAGCAAATGCGGTGAAGCAGCGACCTGTGCCGAAGACCAGTAGCACCACAGGAATGGCACGATGGCCACTGACCTTTTCGGGAAGTTGCGACTCGACCTCTTTCTTGAGTCGCCGCAGCAAGAACGGTCGCAGGACTTTGTGGAGACGCCGAATGATCAGGATGGTCTCTTCCTCATTTAGTTCAACCTGTGAGGTCAACGGAACGAACAATCAGAACTGGCTTGCACAGAACTTTCACACACAAATGGTAATTCTTGAATGGTTAGGTTGACATCTCGCAATATCTAGAGTTCATGACTATGACATAGAGCGTCCCACACGTAAGAAATCGGTAAGTTTGTGCAGTTCAATTGAATGTAATGTCAAATATCACACTTTCATGTTGCAAAATAAGATACGATTATTACGCAGACACAGACGGCGTCACATATCACAACCAATTTGTCGTCGAAGTGGCACAGTCGGTTCAATCTGCCACACTGCCTGCATTGGCCACCAAAAACCCAAGTCCTGTGTGCTGGGAGCACAAAGATCCGTGAATGCGCAATTTGCTTTTGCCTTTTATCCACAACTTGTAACTGCGAAGTGTGAAACAGTTCTTTCATACAAACAATGGCGCCACAAGGTGCATGAGGCCAGTCTTCTGTGGTCCCAACTTCTGCAGCGCAGACTGACTGAACTGGACGAGAATAAAGTAGGGTAACGCTTGCCTTTTCACCGGTCGTCGCAAACGGAGCGTTGAACCACTGTTCGAATGTGTTGCAACTCTTGAAGATGCTCGGCAAAAGGAAGTTCAGCAGAGCCCATAGTTCAGGCAGCTTGTTCTGAAATCACAACACAAAAAACAGTTGCTCTTTGTCCCCACCCACTTTCACGTGACTTTAGGAACAGCTCAATGAGCAAGTAAATGCTGCTTGTGTATGTTAGCACTACTCCATGCATAGTGCCTTTTTCTTTTTATTTTAGAATTCCCCACAGACAACACTAATGAGCTTCAAAAGAAAATTTTAGTATGCCTGTGAAACGGTACTAAAACATTTACAGAAATGCTTGCTCTTAGCTCAATGCCTTTCTGGAATACAAATCAACTTCAGTATCGTCAATTAACCTTAAGCACTTATGCATGAGCAGCTGCAAAACATCGGCAGTGGAGCTTCAAAAGCTACGCAGAGCCTTTAGATCGCAAAATGGAGATCACATTGGCCTCAGATTACCTGCAAACTAACACCTGCATAAACTTTATATACAGTAGACTCTCAGTAAACGGAACTTGAAGGGACCAGGAGAATGTGTTCCATTTAACAGGACTTGCGTTTACTGAGAGGCGAACATAGGTGCAGAATACAAGCCCGAAACCAAGTGTTGCAGAGGCAATAGTTCCGTTTAAGCAGCAGTTCCATTTAACAGATTTACGTTAAGTGAGAGTCTACTCAGTAAACAGAAATTATTGCTTAATATCATTTTCGTTTTATACTGTAACGAGGTTTCAAAAACTAAAACTGCTGCACGAACTCTGTCTAGCTGTATCAAAGTCTCTCAAACACTTTCGATTACTTCATCAAATAACTTGCATGACCCGAACAGTGCAGCAGAGTAATCATGAAGGAACACCTGCACCAGCGATAGCGCTGGAGTGCATTGTGAGCCACATACAATTAATGACGCATTAGATCCACGTATCCAGTTCCAACGAATCAAGACAGCACTTTCTATCAGTGCACAATAAATTTTCATCGCTTTGCTGGACACAGGTTCACCCAACCAGTAAACGCTTAAATCTCAATCTGAAGCCTTGGTTGTTACACACTTTGCCATCAGAAAAATAATGCAATATTGACACATAATCATTAACTTTTTTTTTTTTTGGCGAGTCCCCCGCTGCTCGCTTGGCCGTGGAAAAATGTGACTGCGTTCTCTTTAGCAGGCACAATTGCAGGTAGTGCAGGTACCACAAAAATCTTTCTATCATAAGCGCTTCCTATGCTGTTGTATCTTTTTAAGAGGAGACGCGGCTTTGGCATAGCGAAATTCGGCCAAAAAATCGATTTTCTGAAAAGTTAATTTTCACATTTTGTGACCCTTTTTCTATCTAATTTCGAAGTTTCGTCCCTGAAAACAGCGTAGAAATGACGTGAAAAATTTTTATCGAAGCTAGGGTGGCAATGAATTTCACGGAAATTGCGAAAAAACGGCGTTTTTCGAACCGCGATATCTCCGCAACCATGTAACCTAGCGCCGCCATCTTTGTCTCTATGGATAGCGCGATTCTTCCACTTCAAATTTGCCGCCTCGGCCGGCTGAACCAGGCAAGAGAAAGCCCACAGCAAGCCAAAGTGTAAAGGTATCACAACAGTTTCCGATTGGCGACGCGCGTCACGTGACTGTACGGCGGCTCCGCATTGGTCGCCCGTGCCGTCGCTTGTAGCAATCGGCGCAAAGGTCGTCTGCTCTACGCGCTGACGGGCCGCTTACTGCATGTGTTTTCAACTCGTCGCGGCGTGGTTTCGAGATCGCATCGCACTGAGATAAGACCGGCGCTCGTGAAAGGAGAAAAACGTTGTTATCCAGTTTGGCGCATTGCAGTATTGAGATCGGTTCCCGCATGCGATCATGGACCGGCGATCATTCAAGAAGAAACGCAAGACTGCACAGCGATTTGGTGCTCGTAAGCCGAAGCCGCCGATCGTGAAAAAGAAATTCAGTCCGGCAACTTCCGCGAGCAGCGACGACGACGTGCGGCACGACGAGGACTCGCAGCCGAGCACAAGCACGCACGAAGCATCGTCCGCGAGCATCGACGAAACTATTCATATGCCTGTAGAGCAGTGCTTTGTGCTGTCTGAGGAAACATCCGTTCGTCGTTCCGCGCAGGCTGCAGACATCGCGGATGCTAAGCCTAGCACTTCGCGCGAGGATGTATTCATCGCGGATGCCCAGCCAAGCACTTCGCATAAGGATGTAGACGCCGCGGATGCTAAGCCGTCTACCAGCACCACCAGTAGCACCATTCGGGCCCGATTAGAGCCTCGTTTCGTGTCAGCGGAGGCATCTCGCGAACGCGCCGCGGCTGTTCAGGAGTCCCTAAGAGCAGTGTCTGCGACGGAGCGCAAGATGTCACTGATGGACCAAGGGGACGAGAGCGACATCGAAACGGAAGACGAAGATGAGTTTTTCCTCGTGCAACGCGCGGCCCTGAATGGTCTGTTTGGCAGTGCCCTGTGCCCGCAGTGCAAAGAGCCGGGACTCAAGATGAAGCACGGAACTAAGCACGGGTTAGCGGTAAAGATGGTGCTCACCTGCACTGCTTGCGACGCGGACGCGAAAAATGCGTAGTCGTCGCCGCGAATGGAAAACAGCAAGTCATTTAAAGTAAATATTCGGGCCATGCAAGCTATAAAAACTATTGGAAAGGGATCAGCTGCACTCAGTGATTTTTGGTCTGTGATGAATGTATCACATAGGGGAATTCACCACAAGACTTTTCAAAGGCATCTCAAGGGGGAATTTCGGCCTGCTGGCGCAGCAGCCGCGGCACGTGTGTTTTGCGACGCTGTTGCAGCCGTTCGCAATGTGTACAGCCAAATGGAGGGAATACCCACCAAGAACGTCACGGTGGTGTATGACGGGACGTGGATGACACGCGGCCATGCGTCCCACATCGGTGTGGGCACGGTCATTGAATTCTACACCGGATTAGTGCTTGACAGTGTTGTCCTGTCCAATTACTGTCATGGATGTGCTGTGGGCCCCAAAGAAGGCGACGAAGGCTACAGTGAATGGAAGGAAGCACATGTTTGCCAGAAAAACACAGAGGCAAACTTGGGCCAAATGGAAGTCGAAGCGGCCCTCATACTGTTTCGGCGCTCACTAAAAAAAAATGACCTGCGCTACACAACCATCGTTTGCAATGGCGACAGCCTCACTTTCTTAGCTCTGTGTCAGGACCAGACTTACGGTTTTATACCCCTGAAGAAAGAAGATTGTATCAATCATGTTAAAAAGATGATGGGCACAGCCCTGCAGGCCATCGTCACAAAGAGCAAAAAAGACCAACCTATTGGCGGAAAAGGTGGCCTTACACAAAATTTGATCAAGCAACTGACTGACTATTATGGCCAAGCCCTTAGGCAGCATGCTGAAGTGGAGGATATGCAGCGAGCGGTCATGGCTACATTCTACCACACCACTTCGACTGACCAGGATCAACACCACGAACTTTGCCCACCAGGTCCTGATAGCTAGTACAGACACCGGGCTGCAGAAGCTAAAGGTGAACCGCAGCCACCCCATAAGTACCACCTGGGATGACACGTTGCCTCTGCCCTGCTGCCTGTGTACCAGCGACTTTCGGACCCACAGCTTCTTGCGCGGTGCCAGGGCAAAAAAAACTCAAAATGCTGCCGAAAGCCTGCACTCAATTATTTGGTCAATTCTGCCCAAAGAAGAGCATGCTTCATTGATAGCCGCAGAAACTGCTGTCAGTGAAGCAATCTGTAGGTATAATGCTGAGAACCTCCAAGCCTACACCCAACTTTGCACATCTCTTGGTCTCCAACCTGGACGCCATGCACTTCGTAGAGCAGCCGAAAAAGATGCCATGCGGAAAAAAAAGGCTGCGAAAGCTCATCAGGCTAAAGGTCAGATGGCCAAGCGACGCCGCACTGCAAAGGACACTAAGGACTACAACCCTGGTGCCTATTAGGCATGTAAACCGTGACTCAAGACTTTGAACCTCGTTATCTCAATACTGTTTTTTTGGCATGTTGCTCAGCTCGTGGAGCAGATATATTCGCAACTACTTGACAGATTTTGATTCTGTTTTTTTTTGTAATGCTCCTTGAACTGTGCTTCAGAGGGCTGCGTTCTTGTTTTTAAAATTTAGTCTTTTAAAAACTTTTGGTAGGGTTTCTTGTTTGTAGTGCAAATGTGCTCATTGAAGTATCAGTGGAGAAAACATGAACTACAAATTTTAGTGTTGCAAAAAAATTATTTTGAAAACGCAGCCCCCTACAACATACATTCACCTCTGCACACAGTGTTTACCAACTTTCTATGTCATTTTTTAAACTCTCCAGCCGCTCCACGAGGTCCAGTAATGAAATTATTTGTTTCTCAGAAAGTTTTCATGATATCATCTTGAAATTTTTATGGAAGCATTATGAGGTCATTCTTAGTCTCTGTGCCAATTTTCATCAAGATCTAACCAGAAACAAGAAAGTTCGTTCCGAAAGGCATGCATGAGAACATGCCTCTGTGTATCCACCGGGGCTTTTGAGGGAGAACGATACCCGGCGACGTCTTGATAAACCGTACAGATTCCCATGCAACCACCACCACTCCGCAGCAGCCAATGCTGACTTATGCAGTTTCTTTTTTTAAAGGAAGATAAAAATGGCAAGTAGATTACAACCTGTTAGCTATCCACAGCTATATCAACAGTAAAAATATGTGCTCTTGCATTTACGCCAACAAATGCTCGGATTAGTTCTGTGTGACTTTTCTTTCACCCTTCTGCTGCCGTAAAAACAAAAAAAAAGAGACCAAATTTATCGAATGTTTTTGCTCTATTTGTACAGCTTTGTTTTTGTTTCTTTTTCTGAATAAAATGGTACGGTCCTTTCAACCCAATGGGGTTTCTTTTATTTCACTGATTGTATTAACATCCTCAGTTTCTGGGTACCCAATTGGGTACCGTTAATTTAGAGGCCACTGACCATCACAATTTGATATATGCGTGTCCAAATTTGTCTCAGCCATATAGGAATGAGTTGCTTACACGAAACCCTGAGAAGTGGTGCCATGTGTCCAATCATATTCGCAAAACGAGAGAATGAAAATGACTGAGTACTGCATGAGTACTCGACTGCGTCCTCGTAATAACTGAAAGCGGTTTTGCTTTGTTGTAGCGTGAAAGACAATGCCTATAGTACATTCCCTTAACTATGGGCGCCTTGTGGATCATATAAAAAGTCATTTCGGTTCAATAGTTTTGTCACAATCAATCTTAGAGACTTCGAAAAATCAGGGGTACGCAAATGAGTACCAATACAATTTAAAACAATCATTAAATTTTTTTTAATTATTATTTTTTGCATTTATTTTTAAGGGCAGAAAATCAAATAATACAGTTTTGCAAAATCTTTTCTCATTGACACATTTTTGAGACTGAGGAGGTTAAGAAAAAATGACTAGAAGGTGGTTTCAGTGCATGGAAATACAATGGAAGATGGTTAAAAAATGAAAGCCAAGATACAAATGGCACAGCTGGGACAAAAGTAGCCATATAGTCTTAAGGAACACAACCATGCAAAGTGTAGTTGCCACCGGTTCCAGGTCTGACCAACCTTGGTTAATGACAAGTAAAGCTGTCATCGTTGATTTCGTTACAAAATTTTCTGACAACCGCATACTCATCAATAGAAGCAAGAGGGTTAAAAGGGACTCCCGTTTCATGCAATGATCACACAGTGGCAAAACGAGCTTTAAATTCGTGCCACGTACAAACACACCTGCAACGGTGTGCCCGTCAGCAACAGGCGGTGCGGAGCGCTGTAGTGCGTGTTGAGGATCTGAGTCAACTTGCAGTGGTGATTCTTCATGCGGTGACCCTCGTCAATGATCATGTACTTCCAGCGGATCTTGGCCAGCACCGCCTTGTCCTTGATGACGTACTCGTAGGTGGTGATGAGCACGTTGAACTTGCTGCTGCGCAGCTGCTGGGACAGCTGGCGCCGCAGGTTGGGCGAACCCTTGTACGCCACCTTGACCACCGACGGAGCCCACCGGTCAAACTCCAGCATCCAGTTGGACAGCGTCCTTTGAAAAATGAAACAAACGACAGCACATTTCGCGATCTTTTACCAGAGGAGCTGTCGAAGCTTCACATTGCACCGGAAATGAACCGGCACACGCATGCTTCATCCTCTTTTTCATCTTCGTAGCATCACGTAACAACTAGTCGCACGACTAAACATTATGTAACATGACACAACAGCTAATCATGTTACTAAAATCACGGAACAACTGATCACGTGGCATGTTACCACCAAGAACTACCTAACAGCTAGCCACGTGACTAAATCTACAACATAGCTGCTAGTCACATGACATGTGCGTAGTTTGGTGAACCAATCGAACCTGGAGAAGGATAGCCAAGCCTAACCATACTTAGCACTACTTGAAATAACTTGGAATTACTGGCCAAAGCTTACAGAAAGCTGTGATGTACAAAAAGGCACATTTCAGCTCCTTTGTGGAAATGAGAGAGTTCAATGTAAAGAAGTGGGGGAGAAAGGGAGGCAGCAGGACAGCAAAATGTGAACCGTGCATCCGCCGCTGCGACTTCAACGTCGGGGTTCACGCTGGCATGCAGCTGCCATGCACTGACAATCCTTCAAGAAATACAGCTAGCTGTTAAAAAATATGCGAAATAAATATAGAAAGAGTCGTATTTTTGATGTAGAAATTTGACATTTGAGTCAGAATTTCGCAATCCTTTGTTCAGTATCCTTTTGAAATATTTATTGTTGCAAACAAGCACCTTACATTCACTTTGTTTTGTACTGGAAACACGACTAGCACAAGCAACACTTGCAAGCCTTACAAAGGCTTGATTCTTGTACATAACGACCATCTTTCATCAAGGATTTACCGGCTGCATCTTTAGTAGAAATTAGAAAACTTCCCCAAAGCTGTGAGCATATTTTAACATGGCCACTAACAGATATGTACCAGGCAAAGAAATAAAGCCACACTTACGAAAGTGGCACAATGATGAGATACGGTCCGTTGATACGCTTCTTCTCCATCAGGTATGTGATGACAGCAATTGTCTGAGAAGTTAAAAAAAATAAACAATATCTTTAATTAGTAAGCCTTCTGGTGCTTTGAGATAACATTTCAAGCCTCTTGTTTCCCTTCGAATTGTGTTGAGAAACATGCCATCTAAGAATAAGAGAGAGATGCAAACTTCCACACATCTCATCTGGTCGCGGGTTCGATTCCCGGCTGCGGCGGCTGCATTTTCGATGGAGGCAGAAATGTTGTAGGCCCGTGTGCTCAGATTTGGGCGCACGTTAAAGAACCCCAGGTGGTCAAAATTTCCGGAGCCCTCCACTACGGCGTCTCTCATAATCATATAGTGGTTTTGGGACGTTAAACCCCACAAATCAATCATGTTCAAACCAAGATGGCTGACAATGCACAGTAAAGTGTTATAAGTGTATTACAGTAAAACCTCAGTGATACGTTTTTGGGAAAAAAAAAAGCGGAAAATTAACGTACGATCCAGAAAAATGTACGATCTGAATCCAACAAAAATGAGGCTGATGACTCCATATAGGGATGTAAGAGCAAAAAACATTTATTTCTCAAAAAACACAAATTTTCTACTGCTGCCTCTCACCGTTGAACAAGAAAACCTTGTGCTGCACAGACTGCAGACCCTTGTTCGGATTTTCATTGTTTTTCCTGCAAAAGCTTTGTAAAGGTTCAAGTCCAGCAAGAGCTTCGGCGAGGTTACCTAATTGGTGCACGCTTTCCTTCTCGCTGCTGTCTTCCAGTGCCTCGCCCCCACCTCTTTTGCTGTGTAGCCCCCCCCCCCCCCCCCAGTTCTGCAACAATGTTGGCGACACTTTGCGGCTCCTAAATCAGGGCGTTGTCGTCTATTGAGACAAACTCTGCAAAGGGTGCGTTGATGCCGGTGGAGAGGAACTAGTCACAGATGTCGCTTTCGCTTCACTTTGTGTTGTCTTCTGATGCAAGCTGCCGCCAAAAACCGCACTTCCCGGAATGGCTGCTCTTTAAGCACGCTGCCATCAAAGTTAGCTCTGGAGGCTCATGCTTGCTTAGACTACTTCAATAGCACCTGATCCAGCTCCCCATGGTGGACTCCACAGGCCTGTTTTGTTGCACCGCAGAATACTAAGGCATTCGTTCAGATCCCTTTCTGCTTTGACACCACGGTATAATCGCCAACCGATTTTTTGGACTCCAACAATTCGGACTTGTCGGATATTTCAAACTTCAAAAGAGCACCGTCAAGGTTCCCATAGGGCTAATGCATTTTTTCTAACGATTTTTTTGACGAATTCACCCCGAAAGTTGAATTCTTCGAACTAAATTGCTTGTTTTGAGCCGCGCCACGAATCTGTATGAACGCCGCCATGTTGGAGTTTCCCTCGACTTGACTAAGCTTAGTGGCTTAATTTTAAAATGGCTTTCCTGCCTTCGAGATTGGAAAGGAAACGTCATATTTCAAGTTTCAAAGGCAGTGTCTGCTTTAGAAAACACCGCACGGGACCATTATTTCGTTTTCGGTCAGCCGTAGCGGTCAGCACTGTCGTCATCGCACCATGCAGGGAGGAGACGGAGCTGCGCAGTGGTGGAGTGAATGTGCCTGCCACGATGACATTAGGAACTCTTAGAAATGCGCACCGCGAGCCCTTGCGGTGCGGTCGCGATTACTGCACATGCGTCACAACGCGAGTCGCCGTTCGCGGCCCACGCACAGAAAATCCGAAATACCGTGCGGCGATCGAGCCCTGCGAAGTGTTGGGTGTAGCTTCCGTGCATTTGAGTTTGCAGTCGGGGCGAAAGTCCCTTGACTTTTACCTAGAGGGAGCAAACACTATTCTGAAACTCATAATGCGTTCGCTATACCCACAACGCTCGCAAACGTTATTCTAAGACTTCATATTTAAAGACTTCGCTCGTGTGGACAATGACGATTTCGTGCCCGGAGCCCACAGACAAAGAAATTCTTCGCCAGGTTGTGCCGCAGCCACAGAGCGGTTCGGATGATGACGACGATGATCGCCTGATGCTGTTAACTGTGGAGATCGCCACCTGGGTGACGCTTCTGTCGAGCATTTGCAGCGACGATGTCACCTTGGCTCAAATAAGGGCGAACCAAATTGCTCGAACCAAAAGCGTAGTATGAGGCAAGGCAGAATCGTGAACTTCGTGAAGGCAGAATCGTGCCTGCCTGATGCAATAAAGTTAATATTTCTGACAAAAAACTAATTTTTCGGACTGTTTTCAGTCCCCGCCAGGTCCAAAAAATCGGTCAGCGACTGTATTCACAGTAAACACTGGCAGTCAAAATTCGTTCGTTATGCCGTTTGCTTCTCTTTAATCGACAAGGTCTTGCACATCTTCAACACTATTCTAGACGCTACTGTCTCGAATCACGAATTATGTATACTGAGCAACGTGCAGACTGGCACAGGGCCCGGCCAGAGAAAACCTGGCGCGGCCTGCATATCCCTAAACTGTTCAGCATTGGAGTCAAAGTGGAGAGTGGGTCTCCTTTGACTGCGATATCAGTCGCGTTGTCCTCTGTGTGATAAACCACGCACGCTAATGGCTGCATTGTGGGTGACGTCCATCTTGCCACTTCCGTGGTGCAGAGCGCATGCGCTGTGGAGAACCTCCACATGGGTATGGCCCCGGACAACTATCGCAGAGCGTTGACAGTGGAAACGAGAGAGCTCGCATTCGGCGAGCCGATGGTGCAGTACGAGCATGAAAACAGGCCTGGGAGCCCCAGCAACCAACAACTGTGTACCGATGATCCGGCCGCAACACCAAACATTGCTGCCGAATTATTGTATTTTCCTGAAATGAATCAAGCGAAACATATTAAAACATAGCTCTATGGGGGAATTTTTGGTTTTTTGCGATTTCGAGCGTAGGAGCCAGGATATTGTATTAAGCGAAGGGCATCAATGAGGTTCTACTGTATTATTATAATCAGTACTGCTATCCAAAGTGAGCCAGCATTGCTACTACACCCTTTTGCTTGTACCAATCCATGCATTTATAACACTCAAACTTCGTTATAACGAAGTCGATGGGGAGCGACAATTATTTTGTTAAATCGATTATAACAGTTTGTGGCAATGTATGCTCAGATGGGCGCACACCTATAAGCATGCACAGCAGAAAACCGACTTGCGGCCCGATGTACCGCTACGCAGCTACGTGGGCCACGGAAAATAAACTCAGCCGAAACTCATTTATTCGAACTCACGCTGAGGTCCCGTCAAAGCTATGTGTATTAAAATGGATGAAAACGCCCTGTAATTAGAACGCGCAAGTACTTGTGACAATTAATTCGAACATACCGCGCTCTGAAAATGCTCTCAGCACCATGCCCAATCCCGCGGCGGAACCTCTCAACGCTGTGCGTGAAGGAAAAGAAAAGGAAAGAAAAGACTGTGGCGGATTGTGTGCTCTCTCTCAAATGCCGATCTGCGATGTGCCTGTTCCACGTTTCTCCCTTTTCCATCTCTGCACGTAGAGACCCTTCTTGTTTTAAGGGCCCGCGAGGAGAGAGAGAGAAAAAAAAAAGAAAGCTGTAGTGGAGAGTCCTCCTCTCTCGGTGCAGAGGGTACTTAACACACTACAGTCGTTTTTTTTTTAATGACTATTTGATAGACCAATTTAGTTTGTTATACCCATTTACTGGTCAATTTTACTTCGTTACAACGAGGTTTAAAATGCATGTTTCTCAATGGAGTTTTCAAGGAGAATTTCATTTACTTCGTTACATCCATTATTTCGTTATATCCCATTACGCTATAACGAGGTTTGAGTGTATAGAGTAAACTTTCGTTAAGATGAACTGTTGTTGAGTGGAATTCTCAGTTATGCTAAACAATGTTTGCCATAACTTGTGTCTGGTTTCCCACAGACACAATGAAAAAAAAAATCACTGAATACCAACCACTTAACAGGCAACTTTCTGTTGAGATGAGCTTTTGTTGCGAGCCCCAATGCTGCTGAACATTAAAATATGGGTGAGGAATTCAGGTGACTGAGGGAAAGCAATAAAACAAAGCACTTCATGCCGCAGTAATGCGAAGCGAATTGTCCTGCAGAGAAAAAAAGTGAGATGAGCGACGGAAAAAAAAAAGGTCACCGATCAGGTCAGCTGGTCATTGATTAAAAAAAGTTACTACAAGGTCGTAAATAGGAAAACATCTGGACTATAAGACAAACCTGCATACTTTAGTCTCGGCAGATGGCTGGAATGGCGGGTTACGGTCGTGGAGAGGCGTTGGTGCATTCTCACCTGAATGGTCTTGCCAAGACCCATCTCGTCGGCCAGGATGCCGTTGAGGTTGTTGTTGTAGAGGGAGACGAGCCACTCCAGCCCCTTGACCTGGTACTCCTTGAGCACCCCGTTGACCATGAGCGAGGCCTGCTCGCGGACCTCCTCCCGAATGGCGTGCGCTATGTTGTAGTAGTTCTGGTAGCCGCCCGCCTTGTACTCGTCGTCCTCAGCAGCTGCGGCCCTGCGTATTGACATGATTGATTACCACACTTTGTGTTGTCCTGATCACTGCTACAAAAAAGGGTTCGATAACAGTAACTAGTAGAACTTCTTGTTAAGCTGGTTGGTGCACATTTTACCGAAGGAATAAGGTGCAAACGAGATGAACACAAGAAGTGAACACATTCGCCCATGCCACTTTTTGTGTTCGTACCCTTTGCACATTATTTCTTCCATAAAATCTTTAAGCTACTCAGAAAAAATTGCTAGATAAACAAGACGGACAAGATGGCTACCAAGTGGTGATGACTGTCTCGTGATTTTTATCACATCGATCATGTCTAGGTTAGAAAAAGAACCCACTGAATCACGCTCTTGACGTGGTCATCCGGCTCCGCCTTGCCCGGTGTGCTGACAGGTTGTTGCTGCTGCTGCTGCTGCTGCTGGGAGTTGTCGTCACCCTCATCCTCCGACTGTTGAAAACACCGAAAAGAAAACGCGGAAAGATCAGCAGAAGTAAAGGGAAACGGTACAGCTTTGCCAGAGCTCCCAAAAGCACCGGCACTTATGGAGGCAAACGTTCCAAGCAGTGGATCCGTCTAACATGATCCAAAGGTATCAGTAGCACCACCAACATTCTACGTACAATTTCGTTATTAACACCTGCTCAAATGCAAGATGGCCTCCGGTATTTTCAGCGAGTCTTCGGCACTGTCTAGGCTTGTGCGAATAGTGAATTCCAGCTTCGAAGCGAATAGCGATTTTGTTCAAATAATTTCAAATCTATTTCGAATAACATATATACCGAATATTATAAAAAAAAATTAGCATATATGTCATTTCCTAATAAACCTGCACAATATTTTTTAAAAATTGAGACATGGACTGCGCAAATACAATTTTTTTGCATAGTATTTTTTTGCATAAACTTTGAATAGTACCATAATTCGACTTTCGCTAAAACGCAAGCGTTAGCCTGTACACTATGTCACTTAAAATTTGCTATATATATATATATATATATATATATATATATATATATATATATATATATATATATATACACAGTTAAACCTCGTTATAATGAGACGGGCTATAACGAAATAATGGATATAACGAGCAAATCCTAATTCCCCTTGAAAGTCCCCATACAAACCAATGTATTTAAAACCTCGTTTTAACGAGGCAAAATTTGCCTGTTATGGGATATAACGAACAAGTTTTGTTAGGAAGTAAAATTTTGAGCCGATGTTAAGACAGTGCACAACGCGAATTTGAGACGGCGCGCAACGCGAGAACTGTGTTTAGCAGTTCAAAACTCCCGCCACGCGCCCTCCAGCAACGCGCGCAAAGCAGACGGCACGCGCTGTTTCCGGAGAAGAGTTCGCTGCACGTACGCCGCTTGGCTCCCACCGACAGCGGAGCGCTCCGCGAACGTCTCGCCAATTTCTTTTCTTTTGTGTCTTCTTTATATTCTCCCTCTCCCCGTTCTCATGGCGCTGAGGCGGGCTTCCTAATCTTACATACCCCCTTCCCCTTAAGTAATCGGTTCCTAGAGGGCAGCGCAAAAGAGCGCCCCTTCCTCTTCACAGTCACTTTCTCTGCAAGTGTTGTCGCTCGCTGACGTGAGCCGCGTTGCTTTTGCGTGCGTGTTTCTTCTCTTTTTCGACCGCTTCCGCCTTTTCTTTTATCGTGCTGCGCTCGTGATTCCAGCTCCTGCTCAACATGAGGATGAAGCGAGACACCGATGTTGACTTGTACGCTGCGCTCGAAATGCTTCAGGCGGCGTGAATGAGTGTGACGGCGACCACGATCGCAAACTGCTTTCGACACGCCTCATTTGCCGCCGCACCAGACGCCAGCGATGAGCCATCAGACGAGCCCACTGTGCCGGACGGTTTGGCCACATCAGACGAAGTCGCTGCATCATGGACGGCACTTCGTGACGCCGGTGTCGTGCCTGACAGCGAGTCGTTTTGCGACTATGTGAGTGCGGACTCGGAAGTGGTGGCAAGGGAGCAGCTCCTGGATGACGATATTGTGCGCGCTGTCAGTGATCGTAATGAAACCAGTAACGATGACTCTGACGACGAACGGGAGACAAACGTGCCGACGGCGTCGGAGGGATTAGACGCGGTGGACGTACTGCGCCGCTACTTCGGCGCTCACGAGGGCGGCGAAGATGGCTTGAACATTGCGGCCGCAGCTGAGAGAGCCATTGTTCGCATCAGAAGATGCATCAACGTCCAATTACGGACTTCTTTGCAGCTAAGTCTGCCTGAAATGCAAGCTGTGTATTTTGAAGTGCATTAAAACAGGTGCATGACTTTTTTCCTTTTCATTTGGGAATGCGGTTATTTTGTTGCATACCACCGTGCGGCGGGATGCTATTTCGCCCGCTATTTTTTTTTGGGTAAGTACAGCGCATAATATTTGCGGTAAATGCCCGCTACGGCTATAACGAAATATTGGTTATAACGAGCAAATAGCGGCGGCCCTCCAATTTCGTTATAACGAGGTTTAACTGTATATATATATATAGTCCAGTAGATCCTCCGTGAGCGGTCACAACGTGGTTTATTTCGACGTTTCGGCCTAGAGTCTGGCCTTCATCAGGGTTAAAGATACAGTTTGTTGGTGCTCAGCTTTATACAATCTCAAATCAGAGGGCAAGGAAAGAGGAAAAAAGACAGAAAAGAAAAAAAGAAAAAAAAGAAAAAGAAAAGAAAAAGAAGAAAAAGGAGAAGAGAAAAATAATATATTCCTTCCACTTCCCCCCTCCACTCTTCCCTCCACTTCCCCCTTCTCCCCTTCACCTTTCTGATGTCAGCGGCCTGTGTGTGTTTCCTTTCACTAACGCACTCCTCCTGACCAGACGGCGCCTCCTGGCACTGGCGGTTCGGTGTAGGGCAAAAAAGAGCTTTTTTAGGAAGTTCTAAGCCTTTAACTACTCGGCCCCCTGTCAACATTTCGTCGTAAAAAGAGGGATGCCCCATATTGCGGTAGAGACTGGTAAGCGGGCGAAATGCGAATTCCTTGCCCGCTTCTGGATTACGTGTGTAGTGGGGGCCTGCCGGCTGTGCACAGGGTTGCTGTTGGGCATGTCATGCATGGCACAATTGATTGGGTAGTAAAATAAAACAGAAAACAGACGACAGCTGCACTTAGGAAGAGTACTTACACTTGTAATTGTTTTGGGTTGTCCAGTGCCCTTCGCAGCTGCAGTGCCGTGAACTCAGTTACTATTTTCATTGTTGCCGTTATTGTTTTCTAATGCTTTAATTGCTGCAAGTGTACCAGGATTCTCATTTATTCCTCTATCGAGGGTGTTAAATCGGTGGATAAGGTATGACTCTCGTTGTTCACGTTCTCGATTTGATTTAAATCCCGTCTCTAAGAGCGTTACTGATAGTTTGTCGAATGCATGGTCGGGAAGATTGAGATGTTTTGATAGAGGTAGACTTGGGGCTGATTTCGCATGGGCTCTGTGATTATTGAAGCGAATCCTAAACGGTGTTTCTGTTTGTCCAACGTACTGCATACCACACACGTTGCATTCGAGTAGGTATACCACATTAGGGGAATCGCATGTTAGGTTTCCTCGTATGTTAATCGAAAACTTGGATTGCGTGCTGGTTGCTTTGTCTGTTTCTCGCATCGCCTTACATAGACATCGTGGCTTTAAACAAAGGCGGCATGAATTATTGGGGGGTGATGTGTTAATTTGGGAGTGGACAAGGGTGTCTTTGAGGTTACGTGGTCGTCGGTAAACGAAGCCTGGAGCGGATGGGAATACGCGTTTCAGACGTTCACTTTGTTCCAGAATGTTGTAATGTCGTTTAAGGATTTTGTTTACATTGGGAAGTTCTCTTTTTTCTTCTTTTCCTTTTGTTTTTCTTTTTTCCCTTTTTCCTTTTCTGTCTTTTTTCCTCTTTCCTTGCCCTCTGATTTGAGATTGTATAAAGCTGAGCACCAACAAACTGTATCTTTAACCCTGATGAAGGCCAGACTCTAGGCCAAAACGTCGAAATAAACCACGTTGTGACCCCTCACGGAGGACCTACTGGACTATATATATATATATAATGAGATCTAACAGACAGTAATGCCAAGGAATGTACAGGGGAAGGTATTAGAACTGATAGAATGTAAATAAGAAGAAAGAAGAAAGAAAAGTGGATGAAAAAATAACCAGCCGTGAGCAGGAAATAACCTGCTCACGGCTGGTTATTTTTTCATCCACTTTTCTTTCTTCTTTCTTCTTATTTACATTCTATCAGTTCTAATACCTTCCTCTGTACATTCCTTGGCATTACTGTCTGTTAGATCTCATTATTATTGTGTTAAAACACGGAAAACGAGCCCTTAGGTATACACTTCTTTCCTTTATATATATATGTGTGTGTGTGTGTGTGTGTGTGTGTGTGTGTGTGTGTGTGTGTGTGTGTGTCTGTGTGTGTGTGTGTGTGTGTCCGCGACATTGTGCCTGCATTCAAACAACGTGTCCATCACCACGCGCACAGGGACATACATGCGCGCCGTCTAATGTTGCGCAGAGACGATGATGATAGCACGAGAACCCAGCTGGCCCCTGCTGATGTGCGCCACGCGCTTGGGACTCTTCTTGACGAAGTAGAAGAAGGAGACATCTTGGTGTTCTGCTGTAGCGTGCTACGACCATAGTCCCTTTGATTTGTGGGCACAGGTTCGCCCTTTAATAAGTACGTTTTATTACCCCCCCGAGTCCTTCAACATCGTTACAATATATATATATATATATATATATATATATATATATATATATATATATATATATATATATATATACATATTGCTATGTAAGTAGGTATACCAAGCTTTTAAACTTAAAAAGATGAATCAATGTGAGGGCAATATGCTCATTTAATTTTGAAGTGGGGCTTCGTGGCATAGCGAGTTTTCCCTGGATATGTTTTTACAGCTTCGCACCGCTTTACTGCAGTGAAACAACCTTTACAGGGTGACACATGTGGACTAATATGCATTTATTCGCTTTTTTTTTCGAATAATTCGAAATTTTTAAAATTTTAAGCTTGATTCGAAGCGAATTCAAATACTACATTGTTCGTTTGAGTACTCAAGGCATTTGAATATTTGCACAAGCGTAGCACTGTCCCATCTGGGGGGTCATGCCAGATACCATGTTGGTCATAAACACTCTAGTTACTTCTGCAAATACAGTAACAATAGAGATGGTTCTTTTCTGGTACTTTGGCAGCAAGCTTAGGAGAAGGAGGTCTTGCTGGTAATTTTACGTTAATAACTAACCAAATTTCAAAAGACAGTTTAAGAGACTCCTTAACATGAAGTCCAGCGTACCTCAGTGGAGTCATCAGTCTCGCCCTCCTCTTCATCGTCGCTGGCTTCTCTTGGCGCCACTTCAAATCTGCAAATGAGAAATACAAAATCAGAGATGTTACTGTACAATAAAACTAGGGTGCTAGAGGGGACAGCTGCACATCTTTCAATTTGTAGATCACAGCACTGCCCAGATGTACAGCATGCTCTTGGGTCTGCCATCTCTTGCTGCCACTTGCAGGCAGGATTAAGTTACGGCTGTAAACCTTCAACACGGCAAACTACAGTCGAAACCCCCAATAACGAAACCCCGCAAGTACGAAATCCCCGCGGCAACGAAATATTTCTGGATCCCCAGCGAACGTTCATAGAAGCCCATGTGTATCACGTATCTCGCGACAACGAAATGTTTTTGGACAGTGAGCCCGCATTAAGGAATTTTCTACCACGGTGTGGGCCTTTACCCTCCCACCAAAGGTTAACTGTCGAAAGTATGCTCGCATGTGTGTTACGCACACTCAAAATTTGTAAACATCTGCTTTTGCAACGCTAGCGTGCGAACCGCCATTTTTGTTCACTTAAATCGGCGAAGGGGTCTGTGTCCGGCAACATGCTTGGCCACACTGCAGCTGGCTATGGCAAATGATCATGCTGGAGTGCAGAAGGCACCATCGGATGAGCTCGACAGGCCGAAGCAACACCAACAATTGGAATCAACCAAACGACGAAGAGAAGACTGGCACTGGTCGCGAAATCGAGATGAACTTACAATGGCGCCTGAGAAAAGCTTGACGCCAAAAGCAGATTCTCCGTTGATCGCGGAAAAAGAAAAGAACGGCAACAATATCATCATCATTTAAGCAGCCTTGCAGCGACACCATTAGGGGGCGACACAATCCCATCCTGCATTGCTTATGTAATTTCGTCACTTCCGTAGCCTCGCACACGTGAGCGCCGCGAGTTGTGTTGTGTGTGGCTGTTTGCGTGAAAGTGCTTTCGAGATGATGGTCGCCGCACGGGTTGCAACATCCCCATCGTTGATTGAGGCTTCAAGCACGGGGCTTCGCCACCACCGTGCAAGCATCACGCACGGATTGCGCTTCGGCCTCACCAGACGAATATTTGGACGAAGGCGCACTTGACGGCAAGAGTGGTGCAGTGCTTCTATCCCAGACCAACGCCTGGGGGGAACTTCGAGCCATCCACATCGACATCCCAGATGAACTCACCGTTGATGCGCTCGTTTGCGCTGACGACGTAGTCGTGTACGAGGAAGTGACTGACAAGGCGATTATCGAAACCGTGCGCGAAGCTGACGACACCGAGGACCAACAAGAGACGCACGCGAACAAACCCAACCCGCGGGTTGTTTTGGATGCGCTGGACACCCTTTGCTCCTTCTTCGGCGCACATGATGACGACGTAGCATTGGACCACTTTTTCCAGTGCAAAGGGAGAGCTTTGAAGTTGTTGCATGGCAAGGGTCGGCAAAGTAAGTTGACCGACTTCTGGCAATAAATTTTCGTTCGGCTGGCCGTATCACTGTTTTTGCCTCATACTCGCGGCAACGAAATTCTCGCGAAAACGAAATTTTTCGGTTTCCCCGGCGATTTCGTTATTGCGGGTTTCTACTGTAGTCCCAACTTGCATTTCGCAGGACACTGCTAGCCTCTCCACATTTTTTTTTCTCTTTAAACCATCATCATAGTTTAAGAAGTGAATTCTAATTCTGCACTGGTACAACAACAAGTCTACACATACTCAGATTCGCAGTTCTTACCCTGGGTGCATTTCAAGCCATGCGTCAAGTTGGCTTGCCAGCGGAGCATCCTTGCCTTCAATGACCTTGCCGGTTGATGTTTCGATGACGTTGACCCTGAGGTCACTGTGCTGTGAGCTTTCATCCACCATCTGTACAACAGGCAAAAAAAAAGGGCAGTGTCGCATGTTAATGTCTAATGTAGCATGCCTGTACGTGCCTAACAAGGAAAACTTTCCTTTTCAAAGAGAAAGATGCAGTAGCATAGACATTAAATAACAACTGAAAGATATCATAACCCCAACACTGAAAGATATCATAACCCCAACAAAACTAGCGAATCATGTGAGCCACAAAGTGGTAACTGAACGTTGGGGTTTCACGTCTCAAAACCACAACACCCACCCAAACATAAATGCATAAATCCAATACATACATCTGAACCTCAATATACAGGGAAAACAATAAGAAAAAATTTCGAATAAATTTCTCATCCCTTTCTCTTCAACCAGTGTCCTCTCCCCTAAAAAAAAAAAAAAAACTGGCTTGAATAGTTATGAGGTATGACCCCTACCCAAACCTACAGAATATATACATATATCAGTTAAAAGTCGTTTATTAGGCAAATATACATTACCAGAGGAGCATGTAATGAAAATAGAGCATCAACTGCATAATGACAAGCCTTATCCACTAGTACTTTGCTGATATGTTTTCCCTATTGATAGCTGTGGCAGAGTACAGCTTACTGATAATAAAAGGGCATGCTTACGTCTCCTGGCTACTGTATGTTAATGTCATGATTCTGTGAAAAACATTTACCACCATCAGCTTGCCTCATTCCCACCAAGGATCAGCTGATAACTTACCACCTCCCACCTTAAGCTGGCGAAATTCCACAACCTTGCCGCTCAGCACACTTCTCTGGGACCCTCAAATGCGTTTTTCTTTTCTTTGTGAATGTTAGAGATAAAAAAAAAAACAGAGCAACAGACATACATACCATGAATTTCCCTTTCTTGCTCTTCGAGCCATAATGTCAGCTAAATGCATTTTTTTCACTAAAGCTGACTCTTTTATGACAAAACAATTCTTGTCTCCAAGCTCACAAACCAGTTTTCTATCCTGCTGCTTGTTGCACCAGGTGACCTTCCGAGTTCCAGCTCAATAGCTCAGTGCAGAAGAATGCATCAGTTACATCCTGATATTAGGTAGCGTTTATACAAAAATCTTCCAGTATGAGCAAGGCTATAAAATGAATATCATATATATTGTGAGCGCAGTCACCGGCTCTTCTTTATCAATTGGACGTCATCATCATTTGTATAATTTCCTCATTTGTAGACATCATCATCGGTGTGTGCCAGCTCGAGCTCGCCTCGAACAAAGCTCTTCCTAATTATATGTATATAAAGAAAAACAATGTGTAATCATCATCATCAGCTGCTGGCCATCTCATTGGTGGAGATGTTGGGAGGGGCCTTCGTGCTACAGAAGGCCCCTCCCAACATCTCCACCCCCCATGTACTGTGCTCAGTTTTCATGCCCTCATTCTGTAATTTCATTCTTCAACCTAACCCCTCTCCACCCTTGCCAATATCTTATCGCCCCGCACATCGTTAAAAGTTGCAAAACAAGAAGTAGCATTCTTCTAAAATAAATTATGGCCTGTTATTAAGAAACAGCACACTGCGGGTCTTTTGATTATACTACACTCAAACTTCATTAGAACAAAACTGCACCTTGCACAAAAATAACATCGTTACATCCAAAAACTCGTTATAAAGGTTCATTCCTTACACGAGATCTATTGCAAGACTGTTTTTATGTACTTTGTTATATCTGGATCCATCATTATAGGCTTGATTGTATTATAGATTATCATGCAAAAAAAAAATAACTACCCCACATGTTCTCAAGGTGAACATACATCATCTGCTGTAACGACGAATCCAAAAGATTCCGTCCCTGATTGAGTGCGAACTCGCACACTGCCTTTTCTTTTCCAAAGCATCTTGACATTGTTCAAGTAACATTCTTACGGTTATTTCATTGTATCTGTGAATGAGATATGAAAGCGTGAAATATACCCTATACGAGAGCTGCTGAATAACGCAACGAGAAAAAGAAACCGCCCCTGCTGCCAGGCATGTGGAACATAAGGCTGGCTGAATTAGAGCACAAAGATATTTCTTATGAGAGACAGTAAAACATTGCCATTAACCACGAAAGCAGCACAGCTAAGCACTAAACGGTTGATTGACTAATTGATTTGTGGGGTTTAACGTCCCAAAACCACGCTATGATTATGAGAGACGCCGTAGTAGAGGGCTCCGGAAATTTCGACCACCTGGGGTTCTTTAACGTGCACCCAAATCTGAGCACACGGGCCTACGACATTTCCGCCTTCATCGGAAATGCAGCCGCCGCAGCCTGGATTTGAACCCGCGACCTGCGGGTCAGCAGCCGAGTACCTTAGCCACTAGACCACCGCGGCGGGGCAAGCACTAAACGGTAGTGTGAACTTACAGTGAAGCGCTACGTAACCTAATCTATGCATGTTAGCAATGTTTTGCTTTAAAACTAAGAATGGGCAGTATTCAAAAGGTATTACTCTTCAGAATATTTCAATTAGTCTGTATATTGGGAAAAATTCCAATACACATTTTTCTAAATGAATATGCTACAAATAAAGCTAATATTAAACTAGTACCTAAAATTATCGTTACTCTCAAACTGCTGCTTATTTTCAAATACCGGAGGTTCCCATAAGATTTCTAGCTTCAGAAAAACTGCTTGGTCACAAAGCCCCACAAAAATGGTTGGCAAATTCAAAAGTGCCAAATCTGTGTACTCACTGCATCCATGGGCGCGTCGGATGACCCGGGTGCGCCGCCTTCCCCACCGGCCGCGCCTCCAGCGCCCCCCTCCTGCTGGCCCGGCTGCTTCTTCTTTTTTTTCTTCTTCTTCTCGCGCAGCTTCCGCCGCTGCTCGGCCTTGTGCTGGCGCACCATCTCGGTGAGGTTGTGGATGTACTCGTCTGTCTGCGAGAGCAGAAAGGCCAGCCGTCGGTCCTTCTTCTGGTCGATGAGCTTGCGGTACCCTTCCTCGTCCTCGGCCATGAGCCGCCGCATGCGCTCTTTTTCGACGCGCTCCTGCTCCTTCTTCTGCTCGCGCTCCGTGTTGGCGTGGTACGTGGCCACCGCCTTGTTAACCTTGGCTACCTTGGCCTGGACGCCGCGGTGGAACTCGCGGAAGTCTTTGCCGTGTTGCAGCACGGCCGCCAGGTACTCCTGGTGCTTCTGGCGCCGCTTGCGCTCCTGCTCCAACTTTTGCTGCTTCTCAAGCTTCTCGGTGAGGCGGGCCTCGCGCAGACTCTGGCGCTTGGTGCGCTTGTATAGCTTGGGGTTGAGCGAGGTCTCGAGGGTGGTGTCGCGCCGCATGCACTGCACCACTTCGGCGCGCAGCTGCCGCTGGAAGTTGAGCAGCCGCAGGGCACGCAGCTCGATCATGGCCTTGATGCGCAGGTCCTCGGGCAGGTTGGCCGGCAGCTTGGAGAGCTCCTCGATGCGGTGGGCAATGCGGCTTGTCAGCCGGTTCTCCTTCTCCTTCAGAATCTCAATGGGGTCGACGCCCTGGGGCTTGGCCACGGGCGTGAGGCGGTTCTGCTTCTGCTGCTGCATCTGCGCACGGGGACGTACTTAGACGGGGCTCACAGAAAATGTCCTCACGTCTGCAGCTAAGCCTAACAGACGGGGTTCACAGAAAATGTCCTCACGCCTGCAGCTAAGCCTAACAAGTAATACTAATCTAGAACTCTCACACGTGTAAGTAGCTCTTAATCTTTTCTAATTAATTGCACTTTATCAACTAATGTCCTGTCCCTCTAAAATGCAGGCACAGTCAATTACTACTAACAATTTGCTGCTAGGCCATATTAAAAGAGTTTCTGCACATCTACTAAGCATGTGGTCATGCCTAACAGGGGTCCCGTTTCTAGTTTTGCTAAGCAAGAACATGTGTATGTGCGAGTAGTTCCCAATCTTTCCTAATGAGTCAATCTTCATTGACTGATACCCCTATCAAAAATAGACACAGTCACATTTTGATAAAATTTTATACTGCTGTGTGATATCAAATATTTTTAGAGGCAAAGATAATTTGAATTGATGCCTGGAGTGCTATCAAGCATGCTATGAAATGCCTAAATACACTAAATCATGTTTAAGCTACGAGTCAATGGGGGGATAGAGCTGCCTTTCTGACCAATCAAAGCTCCCAAGAAGGAAAATGCTGCATGATGCTGTAATCAAATCTGACAGCATCCATAAAAGCACATGATCAGAACAAAGCCTGATAATGTAGCAAGACAACTGCACTCTCTATCACTCTTCAGTAGAACGGATAAATAGAAACAATGCTGTCACACTGTTCCTTCCCTCCACTGTCACCTATGTAGCAACTACTGTAGCAATGTACTGCTGTACACTGTCAAAGCGTATTTTTATCACTGATAATTTTTATCTAGTCTTTTTTTTATCACTCACATCTTGTCATCATTGCCAGCCCCTAACAAATGACAAAAAATGGCAAGAAACGAACAAAACTAAAAAAGAAATATCCTCCCAAGAAAGGCCCCTGCACATTTTTTTTCACACACATATAAAGTGTGAAATGAACATGCAGACACCATGACGCGAATGCACTGACGGGCAGTGAATTCCACAAAGTTTAGGGGGAAAAAAAAAAGTGAAATGGGCATGAAATGACGGAAAACTGACATGTTCTCATATGAACCAAATGAGCAAGAAGACAATGTAAAGGGCCGTCAGTGATAAGCTGAAGGGCAAGGTCAGTCTATACAAACGTGGGAGGTCACTTTCTGATAAGCTAATAAGATAAAAGATCGACAGAAAGTAGGACGCAGAGGCCAAGATACCAGTGAGAGGAGGCTACCGTAACAGTAGGATGCTCCCATACAAACCTTCTCAACCAACGGTGCACAGAGTAACTGCTTAAAGGTGCACAAGTATACGGCACAAGGATTCAAGCCTGTGTTGTGTGCATTCCTGCTGGAGGGCCCTCACTACTATGGCATCGTACCAAAGTGACGATAAGATCCACTGAATGGTTCGACAAGGACTCTGCTATTCTTAGGCCTATCTTGTATCTGACATGCAGATAAGGCGAGACCCCTGCTTCTCAAGCACTCCGCCGGGGCATGCGAAGTTGAATGGAAGACGAAGGGCTCTCAAGCGTTTCGTGAGAGGAACAGTAAGCCGAGCGGAAATGTGCTTCCAATACTTCTGCGCGTTTTATCCGTTTGCAATGCAGTTCTTTGTTAAATCATGTGAATGTGCTGCTTGTGGGTTCAGAACGGTCGTTAAATAAACATTTGAGCTTGCTGACCACGTGATCTTCATTAACAATAACTTCAATCACATTTGGGCGCACGTTAAGTAACCCCAGGTGGTCGAAATTTCTGGAGCCCTCCACTACGGCCTCTTTCATGATCATATGGTGGTTTTGGGACGTTACACTCTACAAATCAATCATCAACGATAATTTCAAAGACTAACCTCGCTACAACAGAGAAAAACTACAGTTGAATCATGATATAATAAATAAGTAGGTATACAGTAGACAATCGATCAACGAAACCTGAAAGGAACTGGAAAACGTATTTAATTTAGCAGGAGTTCTGTTTACAAGGTTCAGCAAATAAAGGTGGAGCTCACCGAGACTCGTAAAATAAATTTTGTGCTTAGGACTCACTCGAACTCGAGCTCGAAGTTCGTCAAAATTTTTGCATAAGGATATTTACAAGGGTTCATTTTGTGCCGTAATTTTATTGGTTTATTTTTAATATTTAAGTAAGCACACAAAATTTTTTTCTGAAACGTTCTGGACATATTGTCTTACCAACAACGTTTACAAAAAGCCAATTACAAAAGTCTGTATGATGTGCACACAAATATGGACAGCTTTACGGCGTTCACAAATGTCTCAGAATCCAAGTGCAGGAAACAGAATGGCTATAGCTTAATTTGTTGTGAAATGGCACAGGAATGACTGACAGCAACTGCTCAAAAAAATGAAAGCTGATAAAACAGAACTCGCAAAAAAGCTGGCTTTAGTTTTCATTGGACTTGGTTGTGATTCCAGGAGGTACGACACCAGTGCTGCAACCCCTGAATGTCTCGGTAGACAAGCCGTTCAAGGCCCTCCTTCGACAGGGGTATGAAGAGTAAATCCGAAACCCCGCCCAAAAAAAAAAAAAAAAAAAAGCCGACGAAAAAATTGCAGAAAGCGTCCCCATCCACCGTGGCAACATATATTTCGGACGCGTAGAAACAAATCAAAGTCGACATTGTCCCGAAGTCGTTCAAGAACTGTTGCATCACGAACAACTAGGACGGCACTAAAGACGATCTGCTGTAGGACACAGAGGGTGACAACTCGAATGGTGCGACGGACTCGAGCGGCAGTGATAGTGACATACCTCACACACAAGTAGTGGGTTCACGGTGCGAACCAATTTTTTTCCTTTTTTTTAAAATTAAAATGCGATTTCTCGCGTCAACCTTGTTGATATGTTGTCGCAAAAGGGGGTGGGGCTGTGCGGTCATTTTTTGATTTTTCGAATCTAACCACTCCCTTCACTTTTAATATCGCAATCGTGAAAAAAAGGGGATGCTTAGGATCGAGAAAATACGGTATATACTATTGAAATTCGATTCGAAATTATTAGACCAAAATCACTATTCATTTTGAATTCGCTTCGAAACTAAAATTCACTATTTGCACAAACCTAACATCTATGCTCGCTTTTTCCTTTTTCAATATCTACTCTGTGTCCGTCTATTTTTATCTTTTTCTCATTCTGTCCATTTACAAGAACTATTTCACTTGCCCATCAAAGTTAATGCCCCCCACACTATACAGTGAAACCTCGTTAAACCGTACCCGCGTAAAGAGTAGTTTCGTTTTAAAAGTAGTGAAGTCAAATCCCAGACTCGGCAACTATTGAACATAATGCATTTTGTATCCGCATAAGCCATACCAGCTTATTGCGTATGTATCGGTTAATAAGTAGTTTTTCCAATTTTCGTTGCGCACTCGCCGCGACGTGTCGTCCGCCACTGGGCGACATGTTCCCCGTCAGAACAGCAAACCTCAGAGATCGAAACACGCCTCGCTTGTTTGTGGTGATGATGATGGCGGCTGTCTTGGTGAGTGCCATCTCTTGGATTTTTCTTCAACAAGAAGCACTTGGCCAGCTAGGCTTCTGGTGCTGTCCACGCGATGGCGCCTTGCACAAACACACAAACACAGTGTGCGCTTGCTTTGCTTTCTTTGTTTCTTTGGCGCCGTGCATAGGTGTTCTCTGGTTGATCCGTGCCGTACAGCTCTCGCGTCGTTTTTCACGTGTTGTGTATGTGTGCTTGTGCAACTTCGTACTTGCGTCATGCCGAACTCCGCTCCTCGTGATCGGAAAGTCGGCGAAGCCTAGATGTTTCAAAGGCGCCCGGTTGCCATCAGGGGTCATCTATCACAGCAACACCGAAGCATGGATGACAGCAAAACTCGTTGAGGAGTACGTGCGCCTCATCGATCGTCGTTTTGCGGCTAAGAACAGAAGAGTTGTTATTATTTTAGACAACGCTTCGGCGCACTTCGCCCTGGACAACCTGACGGCTGTGAAGTTGGCGTTTCTGCCACCAAACACAACAGCGATTGCCCAGCCCTAGGACCAAGGCATCATTCGAGCTGTAAAACAGCTCTACAAGAAGAATCTGCTGCACAGATTTCTTCTCGCCACTGAATGTGGCAAATTATTCTCCATCGACCTGATTGGCGCAATTCACCTGCTCGAATACTCGTGGCGGCAGGTTGAAGCAACGACAGTTCAAAATTGCTTCAAGCATGCTGGCTTCAATGTGTGTGCAGGCGACGCAGATGACGCCAGTGACACCATCGACCAGACTTCGGACATCGTAGACGAAGCTTGCAAAACTGTGCTAGCTGAAGTGCTGGAGCGGCAGGGCGTTACGAAAGGCATTTCCTTCCCCGACCTCAGAGACGCAGACAGCGATGTGCAGACATCTTTGGACATGTCCGACGAAGCCATTGTTGCCTCGGTTGTCGAAGTGTTGCCAAATGATAGTGATGAGGACGACATGGAAAGCGACAACACGGGTGATCCAGGTCCTACAGTGGCCAAAGCTGCGCACTGCGTCAGCGTCATGTGGGTATTTGCCAAGAAGAGGGGGCTGGCGGAAAAGCTGGCTCACAGCATAAGTGAGTTTGAGGCCGCTGTCGTTGCTGCTAGGCCGCCGCGTCGTCAAATGAAGATTACAGACTGTCACGCCGAGTTAATAAATTACTGCACGTTTTTTGTTCTTTCATCGCACTTCCTGAAGGTTTCTTTTTTTTTGACAGGTAAGTGAGCGAGCTGACGCTATTTCGGTTAAGCAGTACAGTGGAACTTCGATTATACGACTTTCAGGGGACCACGCAAAATCGTCGCATAATCCGGGCGTCGTATAATCGAAAAACCAAGAATATAGGCACTGATGGTCATTGTTGCTTCACAACAGTTGTCACATAATGCGTAAGAAAGTCCGCGGCACAAATCTACGCTGCTCCGATGAAGGTAGATTAAATTACTTGAAAAAATGACAACCACGCATTTTATCAAAGGTGTGAACAAATCTCTATTCTCACCTTTTAACAGTTCGCCCAGCCACGATGCATCAGCTTTCTTTCGAGAGCTGCGACATCTGGCAGCAAGTCGCCGATCTCATCGCGTGTGCAAGCAAACCGCCGAATGTTGTCGAAGTAGCACAACACGTCCGCGTACGTTAGAACGGACGCACTAGCCTCTGCAGTGTCATCCATCTTTTCCTCGTCGGAAGTTCCCGCAGTTTCAGGACGCACAGTTTCGATAATGTCATCCAGCGACACTGCACTGCACACTGCAACGTCGCCGTCGGCACCAACATAGTCCGCGAAGGATCCAGGCAGCTCCAGGTTGCCGAACTCTGGTTCGTCGTCAACAGGCACTGCAGCTTCACTGGTAAAACAAGCACCACTTCTACTAAAGCCGCAGTGCCTGAAGCAGTTGACAATGGTTTCTGGCGTGATTGCGTCCCATGCACTAGCAATGCATGGGAACCAGAAACTTCCGATATTTCTGCTTCATGCACTTGATGACGCCGGCGTGAAGTGGCCGCAGCTGGCTAGTGCAGTTGGGGGGCAGAAATGTAACTTTCACATTTCTCAAATGCGACGTATCTAATGAATGGCGTGGCGCATTGTCAAGCAGAAGAAGAATCTTTCTGTTTTTAGTCCCCATTTTTGAGTTAAGCTGCTGCAGATATGTTGAATCATAGAAGCCGTTATCCAGGCTTTCCGGTTTAACATGTACTGGCACGGCAGCCTTTTCAAATTCTTGAAGCATCGCGGCTTCGCAAACTTGCCGATCACGAGGACAGGACGCTTTTCTGAGCAAAGAGGACGCTCTTTGCTTCACTTACCCCCGTGACAGCTCTCTCCTTTGAATGTTAATGTTTGCTCTGGCTACATATTATAAAATTATTCCAGTTTCGTCCACGTTGAACACGTCGGACAACTTGTATTGCCGTATCGATTCCGGCAGCAATGCAGTCCACTTTTCGACAGTGTCAGAGCTGACTGACGAGCTCTCTCCACAGCAGCAGCTGTACACAACTCCACTGCGTTTTTTAAAGCGATCCAACCAGCCATTTGAGGCTTTAAAGTCATCAATGCTGCAGCGCAATGCAACTGTCTTCGCCTTCTCCAATATTGCGCCATCCACGGCAATTCCTGAACTGCGGGCCTGACGCAACCACTCAACGGAGGCCGTCTCCATGGCAGCATATTTGCCAACTTTCGCGGCCTTCCTGTTCAGGCCGAACTTTGCCGCATTTAGTAGGCCTTTGTTGCTCCGCTCCGCTTCTGTGCCTCCTCGATTATGCGAAGCTTTTCTTCAAGCGTCAGCGGTTTGCGGTTCCGCAACATTGCGAGACGCAGCACTCGGAACCAAGAATTCGAAAGCTTCCTTGCACACCAATGTCCGAATACTGAAAATTTTGCACGTAGACACAGCAGCTGCGGCGCACAACCCACCGATGAGGCAAACATGTGAAGGAATGGCTTAAAGGCAACAAGGCAGTGGGCCCATTCGATTTTCGCAAGCGCGTACGTCTGCGCAAGCTTCGACCAATCGCGTGGGGCTAAAACTCCCCAGCCCTCTGGTAGCTAGACAGTAGCTAGTTCCGGTTCCCGCGGTTGCCCCAAACGTAGACAGGCTCAACAATCGCCATTCAACACGTCCGGTACGACGCGAAATCTAGTGAAAGTTATCGCATACTAGAAAGCGAGCTCGAAATTATCTGCCATGTTACCTGCTCATAGCTGTCACTACAAAACCACCCAAAAGAAGGCAGAAAACAAAACAAAAAAAGGCCCCAACGTAAGTGCGCTATGCAATGCGACTAAGCAAAACGAATGCGCTCCTGCTGGCTCTGGACAACGTTGACTGTGGCTAGCTATGGCCGACAGCATGTCGAAAAATTGAAGAGGCCCTGTGGTGGCAGCGGTGGCATTGCTGATAGTGTGCTTAAACGTGCGGAGGAAAGAACTCGGTTCCTCGGTTTCCCGACTTTTTTTTATCCGGCCGCAGTGTGCTTGCGTGGCCGCCTGCGTGCGTCATCATAGGTTTTTTTTTTTTTTCTCGGACAGTCCAGCTAAGCGTCGTAAGAGGCGGGGACGATGTAAAATTGCGTCGTAGAATTGAGGTTTTCAATACATTATTAGTTCTATGGGGGTTTTGCCGGGACCAAGCCAATTCGTCGTAAAACGCGGGTCGTCGCAGGACCGGGGGACGTATAATCGAAGTTCCACTGTACTACCGTTTTTCCGAGCTTCGGCCAACTACGGTTTACCGAGGTTTCAGTGTACAAATTGGCACACTTGTTCTGGATGGGAAGCAGAAGATGAAGAGGACGAAGAGAGCACATGCCAGTTGATGACGATGACCGTGTTCTGGTGTCACCACATAGACTAACAAAAAGCTCAACAGCTCCACAGTAAGATACTAAAATGTCCTGCTACTCACCTGCATCATAGCAGGCATCGAAGATGGTGGTCCCGTTCCAGGACTACCCCTTGCATTTTGAGGCGGCGCCTGGCATCCCTGGCGGGGACCTTGCTGCAGGGGCAGCCCTCCCCCGGGTGGCCCCGCACCGGCCCCCTGGGGTGGAGGAGTCGGTGCCCCACCCCCTTGGGATCCCATCATGGGGTGAGGGGGCTGGCCGTGCGGAGGAGGGGGCGGCACTCCCGGAGGAACGGCAGCCCCGGAAGTGGGTGCCACAGGATTGTACTGGGGACCCATGGCCGGCGGTACGCCCACACCGGTGCCCTGGCTGCCACTTGGCCCATACTGCTGTGGGGAGCCCCCTGAACTCATGGGTGGTGCAGGCTGGGGGGATGGCCGCATGGAAGGCGACGGTGCTCCTGCACGCATTCCGGCAAGATTGACAGTAAAAGCTCAGTCTTACAGGCTGTGCTACAAATCGGTCTCTGACGACAACAATGTAAATGTAAGTCCATAATAAGAATTGCTTACGCTAAAGCTGCCCGTAAGAGCAAATGTTAGTCACTTATGCTATATGGACTCAATGGAACGTAATTCTTCTTAAAAGGTCGCATATCTAACGTATTTACTCGAATCTAACGCGCACCTTTTTTCGGTTAAGCGAGTTTATAAATAGCATGCGCATTAGAATCGAGTACGAAAAAAAAATAAATACTGTCATTCTATTGTCATCGGCATTCCAAAATGGCCGCCCCCTACGTGCGTCGGCCATTTCTGCTTATGTGTTTCTCATGTGCGGCACTTCGTACGTGTGCTGAGGAGTTTGTCATCTTGGTGTGCATTAGCATCGACGGCATGGAAGGGCCGACTCCAAAAACTGGACGAGTGCACCACGATGCCGCTTTTAAAAGAAAAGCCATCGCGTGTGCCGAAACGGGACGTAAATCGGCAGCATCGCGGTCGTTCGGAGTTCCCGAAACGTGCGTGCGGCACTGGCGGAATATTGTCGACAGCAAAGATTCACGCAAACGCTTCAGTGGACCACAGCAGGGTCGGTTTCCGCAAATTGAAGAGCTGCTCGGTGAGTATGTGATTGAGCAGCGAGCGGCACAGCGGCCCGTGACGACAGAACTGCTCCAAGTGCAGGCTATGCAGTTAGCCTTAGAAAAAGGGCTAATGCAGAGCCAGTTTAAAGCGAGCAGGTGCTGGCTAACTAATTTTATGAAGAGGAAAGGCTTTTCCCTCTGAAGGCGAACGGGCATATGCCAAAAGTTGCCAAAGGAGTACGAAGAGAAGCTTCAGTTTTCAGAGGTTCGTCCAAAACTTGCGGCACAACAACGGCTCCCTGCTTGGGCAAATCGGGAATGCCGATCAGACGCCTGTTTACTTCGACATGCCTGGCACCACAACCGTCGAGAAGAAGGGGGCGAAGCAAGTTCGCGTGCTGACATCGGGCCACGGTAAAACTAGAGTGCCGGCAATGCTCCGGTGCACGTCAGATAGGCACAAGCTTCCCCCGTGCCTCATATTTAAACGGAAGATGCTCCCGAAAGGAGTCTTTTTCCTGAGTGGTGTGATCGTGTGGGCCAACAAGAAACATGGGTGCGCACTGCAATCGATGTCTTACTTTTTTTTTTTCATCGTGGAAACCGGGTGCGCGTTACAATCGAGGGCGCGGTAGAATTGAGTAAATACGATAATATTTCAGCTGCAACATTTCCAAAAGTCAAATTACTTGCAATTAGCCACACACCCACTTCAAGAAAGAGTGACGTCATTTTGAGACACGATAAAAGGGACGTTTCTTGTTTCCTTGGTATACAGTGTTACCAAAATCACTTATGTTTTATGAAAAACCAAGCAATGCTTCACCATGGCACGAGCAACGAAGCAGCACATTGGTTCCGATTTTTTTTGTCTATGTGAATAGAAAGACTTTTATGACAATTATTTTTTCTACTGTTCCTAGGTCATTTATCTTCAAAATGTATATTCTGAATTTGATTTGTTTCAAATACTTTTGCAAACAATGTTTTTATTTGCACCTTTACAAGCTGGCATCCAAAATTTACACTTTTCACATTTTTATTCATTCCAAAATATTTTGTTGCTCTACAACATAAATTTTTTGGAAAGAGCACTTGATTGTGCAAAATTTGGTGCACTAAAATGCACGCTGGAGTACTTTTCAAGCTGGCAAAAACTATCTTCCCGAAAAATATGAAAAACGACCATTCTTGCGTGGTAACAAAAGAGTTAAGTGACCTTGCACAGACCATGCACCGCAACCAAACACACCTGGTGGCCTGTGCATGTACGGTGGTCCTGGCTGAGGCGAGCCCTGAGGGGTGCCTTGGGAGGAGCCTGTGCCATGGACAACCATGCTGATGTGGTCCGGCACGGGCTGGTTGCGTGCCAAAAGCTTGTACGCCATGATCTGGGCCCGCAACTGGCTCAATTGGGGCGTGTTTAGGAGCGATATTTTTGAGCCGGCGCTGCCGGGAGTGCCGCTGCCCTCGGCGCCTGGAAGAGCGTTGCCTGCAGACCCGTTGGAAGGCGGGCCCCCGCTGCCAGGCCCTCCTCCACTGCCGTAACCTGCTGGTGAACGGAAGAAAGCTTATGAGAAAGAACAGTCAGCCCATATTTTATAGTGGCTCTTATCAAGCACCTGCCTGTAGGTTTTCAAAACTGCGTCGGGTTCAGCAACCCACAAACAGTGCCCTGCAACGTTTTTTCAAGTAATCATAAAATGGCCTCACGAATCGACGGCCGTAAATATTTTAAGAATCTATAAAGTACGAGCAGAGTTCAAGAGCTTCAAGTGCGTTCTCTTTTCTATCATACCAGCAAGCACGCTCAAAGCCAGGCAGGGGTATGGAGGGGATATGATAAAGGGGACAAGAATATGTGCCTCATTATCAGCGCACGTCATGAGCTTGAGCAATCTTTTTTGTATATCAATTTTTTTTTCCTTCGAGTACGCAGCTATTTTTCTGTGTGTTCGTGAGGACAGACACGCGGCGGGCTCCGGTCGCTGTCATTGCAACTATGCAGTTCATGATGCCAACGCTGTGGACTTGAGGTTTATGGTCGGTCATTTGGGCTTATAGCATCATTAGTTGATAAAAGGGGGAATTATTTTTCACTACATGAGAGTTAATTGTAAGTTCCAGGCCACGTACTGCACTGTAACCAAGCCAGTGGCATGTTGCAAGCTTCTCGTCCTGGCCTTCATGTAGCGCCCCTGTCGAAACGGCGACAGTGCATTGGCGGTGGCGCCTGCTATGCGGAATACCAGCCACCATATCGAAATGCCCTTGTGCTTTTGAAACCTATTTAGTTTTATACGCAGTTGTAAATTATAAGAACAACATTATTAATAATTATTTGTTTGAAAAAGCTATTTGAGTGTAAAAGATCATGAAAGCTTTTTCAGTTATAAGAGAAATAGTAATTTTGCAATCTTTTTACAACTGCTGCCAATATCATCGTGTTCAATATTCGTCCCCATTGGCCTTATGGGCACGTCACTCCCTTGCTATAATGTTTGGCTCAAGCGTTCTCGGGAGGCTCAACTACCAAACAGCAGCACTTTTCCAGCCATGCTGAAAAAGCGTTAAAGGGAATCCTTTAAAGGATGTGTTCTTCAAGCACCGACGACCAGGCTAAGCTGAGACGCCAAGAAGTTCACACCAGCTGTGCAATATGCTTCCCGTAGCTACGTACCACAAATGCGTGCGGCCCGCATACTGACAAACATGGCGGGCCAATCGCCAAATTCCTGTGGCACAGGCAAGCGACTACTATTTCTATGGTCCGAACATGTGTTCACACACAATGTTGCAGAGAGATGCAGAGAGGAATCCAAGGCTCGGTAAAGCTAAATCCAAGGCAATTGCAAAGCTAGACAGATAAATGTAACGGGCATGACCAGGCGGAAGCCTCCGACCAGTCTTGAATTCTTCTCTCTTTGTGAGCCTGTTCATGCACGGAGGCGACGGGTCAAGCGGGAAATTTGAAAATGGAGAAATGCACGCCAACAAGGCCGGAATGATGTCAGCTGCTGGTAGTTTGGCTGAGATATTGCGACTTGAAGCATGCTCTTTCTTGCGACTACCTTGGACTTTCTTTTCCAACCTTTGCTGGTAAAAGAAATTTTCCCAACACTTCGATAATCCGTTCTGAGTGCTGGTATTTTAGAATCAAACAGAAAAATTAGAATTGATAGCTTGACTTTAAAAAAAATATCAACCTTTTGGTCATTTTTTTGTGGTATAAAAGGTATACAAAAAGTCATCATGTCATGGGCGCAGCTAAGTGCTATTTGCATCATTAAAATTTTGTATGCCCACAAAGTGGCCTGGATGACGTCATAACAATGCTCTCACTTTTTCCTTGAATTAGGCACCCACCAATATGGCCTATGTTAGCCCCACAAACATACGACATCAAAATAACAAGCCACTTGACCCCAAAATACTGACACTAGTGGTGCAGCAGCCAACATCTGCGAGCCACTCACCCTGTGCTGCTGGGTCGGGAGGCTCTGACCCTACTGGTGGATGGTGCGGATGTGGGCCTGGCTGGTGAGGGGAAGCTGTGCTGGCAGCTGCCCCTGCTCCCTGTTGTGGAGGAGGGTACGGCTGTTGCTGGTAGGGGCCGCCACCCCCTCCGTAGGCACCAGTCTGTTGGGGTCCCATGCCATAACTGTGCGGTCCTGGACCTGGCATTTAAAGAGGCGCGTGGCTGTGACAACACGAAAACTGCCTCCTTGTTTCAAGCATCAAGACACACGTGAACCAAGAGGTACGGCTGTCTTAACACTTACACAGCTACTTACTAACTCGTAATAACTTTTACATGCATTCTGAAGCAACTCCTGCAGAACAGAGCACTGCATATCCACTGCGCCATGCATGCATGTATGAATGTGTGTGTGTGCATGCGTGTATATGTGCATGCACAGATCATCTAAACACTACATTTTTTTTAAGACATATGCCTGACATTACATGCAGCACATGTTTTCTTACTGCACTGTGGACTTGGATTATGTGCGAGAAAAATGACCAGCACTCTCAGCATGTCTAGCTTTTGCAATTCAACTTGGCATGACTGACTCGGACAATAAGCATTTTTCACGGGTGCCACATAATCTAAGCTTTCTGCTGTAGGTTGGTTAGCTAGCATACAGGAACAGCATGAACTGACTAAACATGCAAGAAAAGCCAAGCACAGTCACAGCATAAGCTGAAAGAGGTGGACTTCATGTAGCCTATAGTAAAGGCTTGTAGCAAGAGGCAGAGAGACGTGTGGGGATCTAGGCACTTTATTCTTCAGAATCAAAGCGGAGCGGAGACGGCTGCCTGCATCCTAGAAAGCAGGTGCGAAGACTCGTTCTAATCTCGCACGCACCTCGAGCTCCGAGCACGAGCAGTGCGAGAGGCGCAGCGCGGTGACTGAATGATGAGGACGATGATGAAGGCTTTACAGGGCTCCCCCATAGCGCTTTGCACGATTTGAAAGGTATATACAAAAGAAAGAGACGGAAAGAGACTATATACATGAACGACAACTCTTAGGGTGTTCATTGGGAAGTCTGAGTAATTAACATGAAAGGGCACAGGGTCTTTATGATTGTTCTTGTGGTCAGCACTGGGAGAAACGCACTGGCTGAGGAACAAGGCACCGGGGCGTTGATATATAAACAAGCAGGAGCCCCAATGGCTTGGTGGGTGCGCTTGTGAGCGCACCAAGTGGCGTGAGCAAACGCAGCTGAATACGGTGCCGGTCAAAGTGTCGGTTTGGTTGCTAACATTGGCAGCAGATCGGTAGTGCTACTGAGGTAGCACAATGAGGTAGTGCTACTGAGGTAGTGCAATGATTCGCTATGCGTCTTATGGCGCCTGGCGTTCGACACGGGTATATGAGTTGGCAGATGCAAAAACGCCATGCTCGGAGGACCATGCTGCACGCAATGCGTCTAGTGGTCGGTACAATACATGGTCAGCGCGTCGGGCCGAGATCGAGGAGGCAAGTGACGTGTCAAAGGGTCTGCCTGTATTCAAGTTGCAAGCCAGCTGGTTCGCGTCCCCAGTCGAGAACTTGGCAGGAGGCACGCCATGACACACAGCAAGCGTGTACTCGAAAAGAGCGACAGTCGGGCACCTTCGGTGATTGGCACACGAGGGTTGATGCGCAGGTCACATAAACGATGGCTGCCTCTATGGCAGGCGTAACATGTGCGGTATGCTGTGCCATAGGTGGACCAGGCACGCCGTCCTCAGGAGCGTCGGTCATAGTCGCAGCGTCTTGGAAGTTTGTCCGTAGATAGCTGGGGCTTTAACTTCAGCTGCGGGAGACTGCAGAAGGGCAAGGCTGGTTGCAGGACGCGCAGAGTGTTGAGATTGGTAGAGAGCCTCTGCGACCAAGAGCCAATAGCAGGCATGACGATGTTTGTAGGGGTGGCAGACTCCGGGGCGTGCGGCGATGTAGCCATAGTGAAGTCTGACCCGTCCGAAGGGTCATGGAGGTCAAAGAAGAAGTACGGATGGCAAGCTTGCCTGTAGAACTACAGATCAAGGACTTCGAAAAAATGCACTTCGTGGCTGACGGGTCGAATGTGACCTCGTCGGGTGGGTGGTCGGGCGCAGATCTCGTTGCGCTGGTGACCGGATGTGAGGTTGGATGTGACGTAGTTGGGAGAGTAAAGTCATGGTCAAGGCAGGGCTGCGGGCTGGTTTATACCGCTTGGTGTGAAGCCAGGGAAACCTGGAGGTCACGGGACCCAGAAACGGGTGGTAGGCAATTCCTTCGCAGGCCAGCACCGTAGAGCAGAGGTGATCGTAGGGCTGCGGGCTGGAGCTTGATGTGGCAGCGAAACGACGAACCTCGACCAGCAGCGCATCAAGCAAAATGGTGTGCATAAGCGGCTGGTCCGTGATGCTATTCACCGCGAGAACGGCGCCAAGTTGCCTGAACCATACTTTGGGGTAATCCAGGTAGAAAGGCTTCACTGGCGGGCAGAGTCGCAGAAGCACTAGTCTTCTAAGAGCCTGTTGAGAACGCTCTGGCTATTGGCCCTGCTGGATGCGTCAGCCTGAACCGATTTGGTCCCTCCTCTCTTCGTCTGCGTCCCAATAAAAAGCTGCGACCCCAGCATGGCCTCAACTGCCACTGTCTTGTCTCGCTCTTCTACAGGCTCTTAGAGGACTAGTGCGAGTACAGTTTCCAGGTAAACCCCACACTATGATCACCAATTTATGAAATAAAGAACTACAGACTATGCCATAATTTATAGATTTGCAAAGTAGAGATGCAGCATCTGATAGGCAATGTGCGCACTTACATAGCTGCACACTTTGTTGATGCTGTGGCTGATGACGGTGATGACACGTAACGGGTGAGAAGCTTTAAACTGCCCTCTCGTCAAGCATTTTACATTGTGTGCCACCTGGTGTATTTTTTACCCTTCTGCTGCACAATATTACATTTGTTTACTTCAGCCCCTTTTCTGTAGGAGCGTCAAGCACTGGTGTGGCTCTGTTGTAGAATACTCAACTGCCATGCACAGTGCCCACGTTTGAGTCCCACACTAAACAAGTTTTTGTTTTCTCAATGTGAACGATAGCTTCAACAGACACCAGTGACGGAAAATCATGCCACCAAAATCTGCTGCTGTAATAAACTCACAACAGCTTTAATAGGTTTACTGCTTTCATTCATCAAAGATATGGCAACTGTAGTAGTTCATATTTTGTATATGTCTCAAGCAAGGCAGCAACTGCCGCTCTGGAATTGTGACGTTTGTTCAGCTACAGGCATCTGTCACAGGTAGTAATTGAGAAAAAAATTCTTTAAAATTTCTCATATATTTAAAGGGCCACTCACCAGGCCCCATAACAAATTTTAGTTAGACCATAGAAGTTGTTGTGTGTCCGATGAAGAGCATTATGCTGCAAAAATTGCAACCGGTTTATTATGAGATAAGAAAACTTTTTTTTTTTTAGCGGCACGAAAGGAAGATGCGAGGAGGCGAGCTCAAAGCTTTTGCCACTTACCCCGCGTAGCCTTTGCAAGCCAATTCTCTTCCCTACCCTCTCCAGCATCTGACCACGTGGTCTCGGGAGCATGACGTGCCCAAACAAGCCCGACCCCTGAGCACGCGAGTGACGATGTTTTGTTCACCAGCGTTATTTCGTGGTATACTGCTAGTTTCTGCGTGATCGTTTGAAAACACGGTAGAGTAGAATGAGTGCTCGAACGCGAAAGAGCAGGAACACGAACGAATGCGAAATGCAGGCACATTAGCTTCGCATTTCCTTGCAATCCACGAAGAAAAAATTAAAAAGACGCATAAATTCCATTATAGCATCTCATTATTCATCTCGAGCTTTATTTATCTATTCAAGCAACAAATTACATACACTACACGTCGTGTTAAATAATTTTCACCATGTCACGTGCTACTGTTGGCTACGTCAGAGCACAGTCGTCTACGTAGAGGACCAAGGTTGAAGCACTGCCGTGTAAGTAGGGCAATTTCTACGGGTATGTTATGCCCTCATTTTCTGGGTGCTCGTACGCAAAAGGAAGGGGAAGCAGCGTTCAGCTTGAAATTTGACCCATTTCCCCAGCGCACTACGTTACAAATTTCGGCAGACGTCATCGTGAACGCCCCACGTATGTACTGCGCTTGTCATCTCAAAATTGTTAAACCTGTTGAGTGGCTCTTCAAAGTAGCCATTACTGGCCCTTGCACGTTAATCACGAAAGGACTTGCCTGGCCCCATGTGCTGTGGCGGTGGGGGTCCTTGAGGTGGCGGCGGTCCGTATCCGTGGTGTGGTGGCGGCGGTCCGTCATGGGGAGGTGGTCCTCCCATAGGTGCCGCACCCTGGGGCGGGATGGGAGGGGGTCCCATGATGGGGCTGGGCACCCCAGAGCTGCCACCACTGCTTCCAGCAGCACCTCCCGGCGTCTTGCCCCCTCGACCACCACCCATTCCCAGCATCTGGGGGTAGCGGGGGTCATCCGGGGCCATGCCTTTCTCCGATTCCATGTTGTTGATGGCCTGAAATCAATAGCACAGAGGAGGAGAATGTCGGTGCGGTGACGACAACGTATGCATCAAAACTTTATTTAGTAGAACACCACTAAAATTTCAAACCTTGGCTGCCTCATCAAATGCAAAAATACGCCATCGGCATTAGTGGTGTCAACACGTTTGTCGCATATATAGTCATCGGCACATGATGACAGCACAGATTGCAAAAACATGTGACATCGTTACAGGACATCAACGCTTTGTCAAAGGTGGGCTAATTACAGAAGTAGCGCAAAACCAGGTCAGGTGTGAAAAATTCGTAATGTCTCCAACCCTGGTGGCAGTGGAAAACCATGTTACATGCAGAAAGCTTTTCACTGGGGTGGGGGAGGGGGGGCGTGGGACGATTAATACAATGACTAAGAAGAACAAGACGGCTTTCACCTAAGAGTACTTTTATGCACAGACTTTCCTGTAAGGACACTAGAAGGAACTCTGGCGCTAGTGTCCATGGGAGGTGCAAAGGACACTAGAAGGAACTCTGGCGCTAGTGTCCATGGGAGGTGCAACACATGGCGCTTCAGCGAGCATGGAAATGCTGGGTAGCATGTGGATTTGCCTAAGCTTTGTACTTTATGTTCTTTTTGGCTTCGCATGGCTTGAATCTGTTTTGTCACAAAACAACAATCAGCAATAGTTTACCAGTTGATCACCACCTTAATCTTTTAGGTTCTCAAATTCGAATCCGGTCACGAAGTTCAAATTAGTTTGTTCCTTTATTTGAAGCAAAACCAAAACACTGTCATAAACGAACCCACCACTGCATTTGAAGCCTACAAGCACGAAGACTGATTGATTGATATGTGGGATTTACCTTCCCAAAACCACCATATGATTATGACAGATGTCGTAGCGGAGGCCTCTGAAAATTTCGACCACCTTGGGTTCTTTAACGTGCCTCAAAATCTGAGTACACAGGCCTACAACATTTCCGCCTCCATCGCGAATGCAGCCACCGCAGCAAGGATTCGATCCCGCGACCTGCGGGTCAGTAGCCGAGTACTTTAGCCATTAGACCACCGCGGCGGGGTCAAGCACGAAGACTAGGCAAATCCATGTACTACCCATGATTCGCATGGTCGCTGAAGGATCGCAGCCCCTTAGCAGCCTATAATTTAGGTGAATGTGTCGAGAACGCTGCAAGATTTTATATTAAGAAGATAGATGACAGACGATAGCACAACTCAAAATGCCATCTTGGGCAGGTCAGTCTTAACATTTATTGTACATATCGGTTAGTGCTGCGAGATTCAGATTGCAGAAAACACGCTGCAAGAGAATCAAGCTAGAGATGCAAGCTCTTCATAATTAACGGAAGGGTCTATCCGTGTTGGCAACACAATCAACACAGAAATGTGCTTTCGATAAAAGACGGTCATCTCGTGCATGTCGTTTTGTGTCGCACCATGGCTCTGCTGTGCATGTGTAGAAGCATTTTGCCTTTTTACACATTAGGCGGTTTTGCTCTTCACCGCCCACCCATCTACTGTCCTTAATTTTGCATCGGGAACAAATACAAAAAAAAAAGCAAGCGAACTAGAAATCGCAAAGCAAAATGGGCTTCGGGAGCGAACTCACGAGCACCATCTTGGACTGCTGACTATGTGGTTGCTGAAGATGGACTTGGCCTCAAGTTAAGCATGCAAACCAGAAATCATGATGAGATCAAGCATGCTGGTGGAAACAAAATAGAAATCTGCTTTGGTTAACCATAAAATGCTTGTACTTCAGCCATGACGGTACAGTCTGATGCAAGCATGGCAAAAGTTGTCTTTAGTGTTTGATGTAGCCAACTGCAAACGCCTCAGTAGCTGTAACGTGATTATGCTTCAATCGGTTCAGTGCTGTTGACTCTGCCTGTTCGCATGTGTACTGTGCAGCAACACACGCGGTGCTGGTGGTTACAATGCTCCTGCTGAAATCTGTCGTAGATGGATGTCAATGTTCCAACAAATCCAACGTTCACGGTATTAGTGAACCTGTGATAGATTTTTGCGGATCTATATCTCAATTTATGTGTCTATTACACTGCCATCTTTTTTTTGGTTCTGCGATGCAAAATCCGTCGAATCCAAAACACAAACTTTGTGTAAGCACCAGCAGTGTAAGCACTGGTTAAAGCACCGGGTAGCGTTGTGCGTCGTCATATACGACTTTCACGCCCCAAGAAGACTAATTAAAGCAAGTGACGGTAGGACAAGTCGTCTTGCCCAATTTAAGCTGGTTGGGGAAAGGGGAAACCCTCCGAACATCTGGGCTTCCCTTACGGCACTCTCTCCTCCCCTCCACTCGTACCACTTCGAGCACGAGCACCGTACGTGTGTTTAGCACAAGCACGCGGTTGCAACAAACGCTTGCTTCGGGCTCGTTGGATCTTGCAGACATGGCCGACGAAGTGGGGGCTATAGCCTCGGGAGACGCTTCGCAACTCACGCTTGCTAGGGGGCAAGAAAACGAATTACTCACCCTTTGCAGCATATGAATGTTGTCGGAAGGGTATCCCTGCTGCATGTGACCGTCACCGGGGTGCGGGCCGCCCTGTTGAGGAGGCGGACCGCCTTGGGACTGCGGCCCAGGCGAAGCGGACATCATCTCCTCGCCTGACGCCATCGGGCGACGCTGGGAGCAGCCGCTCCACCTGAAGGACCGGCAGAATAAATACAAGGGACCCCACTACGATCGACACAGGACGCGACACTAAACCACAGAACTAAACGACACCGTCGTCACATGCGGATGACATACGCTACGTGTGTCCAGCGGAAAATCCGAGAAACGATCGACTGGCCTTGTCCTTCGGCAAAACTACGTCGCTATTGAAGTACCAGCGCACAACTGCTCGAACATGCCAGTTGGAAGGGCATCACGAGCGAGGCAACGGAGGTACGGCGGTGGGCGAATTAGGTGAACGCGATCCGTCGATTCATTCATCAAAGTGATCGCTTCTCTGCTCGTAAACCATGAAAACAACTACAACGTTCACCTCCTCTCTCTTCTCGAGAGGGTGTCGCTCGTTGAATTCACGACACTTGGCGAGTCCGCGACGAAAGATTAGAATCCGCGTTCCGGAGAAACAGAGACGGGCCACAAATTTACCTGTCAAGCGGACGACGTCTTCAGCGAAGGCAGGGATGGGAGAAACTCGGCTGCAAGCAACTCCGAGCCGACAATGGCGTACCGCGATGCAGCGGCGCCCGGTGCATGGGCTGCCGCGAGTAACAAATAATAAAGAGCACCGATTTGCAAAAACTGCACGTTTTGTGGGGTCATATGCATCTCTTAATACACTACAGAGGCACGCGGGAGGGAGACGTTGTGTGGGTGTATTTATTAAGGCCGCAAACTCGTTCGCGATAAAGTTTTCGCAACTTGTACGAAACTGTCTTCCCTACCGACGCAGTACGCGAAGGAAAGTTTCCAACGACAAAAGCACAAAAGCAGGTTGGTCATTGCCGTGCACGGCCGGCATATGATGGAAGTGATGGGAGCGCGTGGCTCTGCCTGCAGGAAAAACAAGCGAAGCACAAATCATTCGGATCTAGCAGGTAGCTAACGCGCGAGCAGACATGTCCACCGAAGCCTCTACGAAGACCCTGAACGTTCTCATCGGCTGCACTGGCAGTGTCGCCTCGGTCAAGATACCCCTGCTGGTGCAACAACTTCTGGCTCAGCGGTTGCAAGGATACGCCTCTGTAGACCTGAAGGTAGTGGCCACTAACCGTGCGCTGCACTTCTTCGACCGCTTGATGATTCCGCGCTCGGTACCGCTGCTCGTCGACGAAGACGAATGGTCCACCTGGCGTAAGATGTCCGATCCCGTGTTGCACATCGAGCTGAGGCGCTGGGCCGACGTCATGGTCGTCGCCCCGTTGGACGCCAACACGATGGCGAAGATAGCGAACGGATTGTGCGACAACCTGCTCACCTGCGTCGTCAGGGCCTGGGACCTGAAAAAGCCGCTGCTCTTCTGTCCCGCCATGAACACTCATATGTGGTGCCACCCGATAACGGCGCAGCACGTGAACACCCTGACGGGCCTCGGCTTCACCGAAGTGCCTTGCGTCGAGAAGAAACTCGCCTGCGGGGACCGTGGCTACGGGGGCATGGCGGAGGTCCCCACAATAGTGAGCTACGTCGTGGCTGCCGCCTTAGAGAAGGCGCAGCAGTAATTACGTCGTCTTTTCAACTGAGCAGCGGCGCTCGTATTCCGTGATCGCAGGTTCACACTGTCTGAACGGTAGCCGCGGTTGCTCCGGAACCACAGGCATGCACGTTCATTGGGGATGGCACCATTCCGTCGTTGTGCAAACACTGTGCACCGAGGCACGCATCTCTGAAAGGGTGATATACCGTGCAAGCTATGGCTAGAAAAAAGTGAAACCTTGGGTTTGTTTTTTGCCCGCGTGATGCACTTGTGCGGTGAAAATAAATAGCTTGCACAACGCAACAGTGTATTGAATTATGCTAGTTCAAATGCCACCGAACCTCTGGAGGCAGGTGCTAAAGACGAAACGTCTGTCCTCTTTTACGTTCTCATCTTTATTGCCGTTTTCGTACAAGTCTTCAGCTTGCTGAACCCGGCCAGTTGTTTGCAACACTTGTTCAGAAACTCCACATTTGCACACGACAAAGCAGCAAACTGGGCTAGTTAGTATGGATTCACCATTACCGGTGATCGCGCACTCAAGACTGATATGCAGGGGAGTGTTGCGTTGCGTTCTTCCCGTGCCTGTCATTTTGAGCGCGCACTCTCCGGTAATGATCGTCGAATCCACATTCGCCACCAGCGAGTCGCGGCTGTAACAAGAAACGAGCACTTTATTAACGTCATTCGTAATAGACGAACTTCATGTCGTGAAAGCACTGGTTTCCCTTGGACAGCTTGGTCACCTCGTGGTTGACGTGCTTCACAAACTGCAGGAGTCCCTGGTCCCTGTAGACCAGCGCCACCGAGTTCGGCGAAGGGTTCAGTGTCAGCAGCTGCAGAAGCGGTGCATAAGTCGGTTGAATGGAATCTGACTGATGAATGAATTGTGAAATCTAGGCAGGAGGAAGCATTTCATGATGATTTGAATGCTTGCACTAAGCTTCTCTAATGTTTAGCACAATTACACTATGTGGATGCTCGTGCATATGTTCATTTCAGCAAAGCAAGCACTACAAGCTCTATAGACTTCTTGCAAATATAATGGGGGAAAAAATTGCGTCCTGACACATTGTCTATGACAGTGGCAAGACTAATAGTAATTACTTAAAATCGCCTCTGTTCAAGCACAACACATTATAAACGCATTTCTTTTTTCCAGGAGAGCTTTTATACGAAATAGTAGAACAAGTTAACATTTATGTGGCTACCAACTCTCTACATTGGAAGTTGAGCTAATGTTTTAAAATGATATTCTTACAGCAAAAACAGCTGTGTACCCTTCACCATCATGGTAAAACTCTGAAAAGAAAACATAGTGAACACTAGTTTAGGGCTTTCACGTGTATGTTATTCAAGGTGAATGAAATGCCAAAGTTCAAAGCGAACTAATGCACATGCCTTTGCTTTTATCATCCGTAGTCGTGCGACACTGACATGATTTCTGCTCTCTCGGTCAAATAACAAAACCTATCACCTTTAGAGTTGGTTCACAGCGGTCGGTAATATAAGCCGCACGACTGACTGTGAATAGCGACTGGCTGGTACGATCTGCACACATTACTACACCAAAACGCTTGACAACTGGGGCTGCTCATGTGTGCATGCCTGTGCCGTTGCGAAGCAGATGCCTCGTTCCTGTGCTTCTGATACGTATGCATGCTGTACGACTGAAAAATCGAGCAGCAAGTGAGTGACCCAAAATGGTTCCTTTTAAAGCACTCTCAAATGCCTGCACTCAGTCGCCTTATAGCTAAACAGCTAGCTTAATTGCAGAATCTCCGCAGGTTGCCGGCATGAATTAGCCTTTTGCGTTGCATTTCATTAGACGAGCAAAGTACTCGGCAAAGTTAGGTTTTAACCCAGCATCAAAGCAACGATATTGATATCCACTAATACAATGTACTTTACAAGCTCACCTCTTCTTCTTCGCCTTTCACTATGTACGTTGTAAAACCACCATAGTCTGGTTTCCATTCTGAAAGAAGCACCAAGATATAAAACATTAGTAGAGGTAACAGACAACACTATAAGCCGCTTCTATCGTTGACAGTCAGTTAACTGTAGCCACAAAGTTCCAATTGCTAGCATTCCTCCAAGCACACTTTGCAGATACCACTGCAGAAGCTCTTGAAAGCTAATACTTCAATCAAAATTTATAAGGCAGAAGCATTTCAACCTCTGCACAAAGCAGCATCAATGGGCGTGCACTCTAGGCTGATGTCACAAGCTAGACATTGCAGTCTGAGATTTCGGCATCAGAGAACACCGCAGAAAGCTCGAGCGAGACCATTTATTCATCTGCATAGGCAACTATTCGCCGCATTCTGGACATCTGGGTGGGGCCTTTTCTGCCACCTTAAATAGTGTTCGACTGCTCTCGGCGACAACTTTTCTTGACAGCACTGTGGAAGCTACGCAACCAAAATGCATGCACGCTGCCGTCCCAGAAAAATGGTACTAAAGTTTGCTGATAATTTTTTCGTTTGCCTTGCTGAATTTAACACTGCTTTATTCATTGTGGGACCGAAACAACTGCAGGTATATAAGGTACAGTAATTGCTCACTAAGCGAAAATGATTTCCTTTCCTTAGCATTTTTCAGACAGCACCACCTTTTCAGCCCACCCGTTTCTTCAAGGAAACATGGCATCTGTGACGTCATTGTTCGGCTTCAAGCGTGCTGCTTAGTTCTTCAAAGAATATTCTCTTAATCGGACACTAAAATATATGCTGAGCAATTTAAATGTGCGTCCCATTCATAATTTTCATGTACTATATGTTTTTCTGAATGCGTTAATGATGTTGGTGAGCGACACTGAAGTCAGCTTTGGCCAAGCTGCCATGGTACACTTGCGGAGTAACACAAAAGCATGGAAGCCATGCCTTTGTAGCCTTCACTCCAATGTCAAAATGAGTTGTCGCCGTGTATGTAAACACAAATACGTGTCTTAAAAGCGTGAAAACAACTTTCAAGCGCGGCAATTTCTTTAGGTGCAGAAGCAATTCATTGCAGTGCTTTGGTCATGAGGTAAACCTAAGTTGTACTGAACTGTACACATTCTTCACAGTAAAAAAAACTTCTTAGAAAACGTGCGAGTGTTTTTAGAGCATAAAAAAAAAAAACAGCTGCACCCTTTCAGGACGTCTTTTCGTCCCCCAACAGTAATCGCCCCTAGATTCACTTGCATTTCCTTCATTGAAATTTTGACGAGACAGCAAGCATGCTAACAGCCAAAATAGTGCCCCTGGTTGCACAACCTTCCCATTTTTCGCAATGCCAGCCTCTACCAGTTAGCTCGCATGTTCGAATAGTTTGCTTCCAGCGGGAAGCAAACTATTCCACAACAGGAAAGGGGTGCCTTGCCATCATTTGGGCTACCTCCAAGTTACGCCCCTACCTCTACAGCAAGCCTTTCAAAGTTGTGAGCAACCACAACGCCCTCTGTTGGCTAACTAACTTGGAGGACCCTTCAGGTCGTCCCGCACGGTGGATTCTATTCGCAGCGAGATCGGGCTATAGGTGGCAGCACAGTGCCCGCGCTAGTGTGGATAGGCGGTCGGCAGGGCGTACACGAATACACGCTTCTGTGTACACGCAACGGCGCTTCGTTGCGTGCGGTCTGAGCTGATTGTCGGTGGATAAGATGCATCGACTACAGGTTTGCTGTTGATATCTACGCTCTTCTCAGTGAATCGGTGCATGGCGCCTATGCAACATTAAGATTGCCCGCGAGTAAAGCGCATTCCGCCTTTCATAGGGATGCTCGCCCTTGGTGACTCTCTTAATGCTTTCGCACTAAATCACGCCTTTACTTTGTTGTTTGTACGTGGTTAGCTTGTGTTCTGCCTGCTACCTACTGCTGTAGCATGACTGAACTACTTATTTACATTTTTGTCATCTGCATACTACAAAAGAAAGAGAAAGAAAGCTAATAGAAAGCTTGAATATTTGTGTGATTCATTCAGTACCATCGTCATATGCATATGATTTTTTTTCTCTCATTCTGTTTCACCATGAAATATGGGCCAGTCAATAAGTCTAGTCAGGAAAGCTTAGAGGCTGACGGCGCTTTGCGCTACACTGCGTTTACCACATGTACGCACATGTTCTTGCACCAGTAAAAATGTCATATAAAAGAGTTCAACATAAATTTTCATCGATGGATTACATGCATAACGGAGCTACAACAAAGGCCTGGTAGATAGGACAAGCATGCTTTTTTTTTAAAACAAAAAATTACTACTGCCTTTCGTCAGTCACTAACAATGCCACACAAACGTTGAAAACAAGGTAAAAAAGATGAAATTTTCAGTGGAAATATATCACATTATATATAAGGCATGCCATTTGAATAAATTTTCAACGATTGGGCTCTTTAAGGTGTTCCTAAATTTATGCACACAGTTGCGCACGGTAACTCCGTTTTAAGTACAGTGCAAGTACCGAAGTCTCACAGTTTATGTGATAGTAATATTTCTATGTAGTGGCACCACGGCCAGATAAACACAACTAAGGCTCCTCGCATGATTGATAAACTACAGTGCCGTAGTTGTACGCCTACCAGCAATGCGCAAGTGCATGGCCTAAAGTCCCCCCTCCTCCTTTTTTTAGCAACCGAATCGCTATAAAACCCTGCATTGACACAGCATTTAATAGTCCTCATGTTTGGGAGGATGTCAAGAGCATTTTGCGATGTGCTTCAAACAGAAAACGGCACCTGCTCTGAAATTATTTTGGTGAATAGAGGGTAAAACGAATATATAAGCAGCACTCTGGAAAGTTGCATTCGCCAATCATAAGATTGCATTAGCAGCCAAACAAGACCAAATGCTTTCGACCAAATGCTTTCGTACATTTCAGGCATACGTAAAAATAGTTACACTCACGCTGACATCGGACAAACCACACTTTCAGAACATGCATGACTAACGTGCACATAGAGACACGACGTGGCTCGCAGACGACGCAAGGAGCAATCCACACTTCACCGTTTCGGCCAGCTGCGGCCAGGCGGCAACTCTGTTCGATCTCGCGGCCAATAGCATTTCACAATGCGAGGTGCAGTAGAATTGTTCTTTGTCTATACCTCCAAGGCGATTTCACTCGCAGTGGTTTTACCATCTGCACAAAGCTAACATTCCACGCTTTTCAACTACTGCAGGCTCATGGTCACTTGTCCTCAGCACTGCGTACACAAAGGACCGGAATCATTAACATGCCCCCATGACGAACATAGTTAATCCTAGTGCTTTTAAACCTGCTCTAAGAAAGCTGCTGTATTATTACATGTTAGTATTATGCAACTAGTGAGTTTATTTTGCACCACTTTTCCTTGTGTATTTTTTTATTCCTAATTTTTCGTCTTTTGCTCTCTTTTGTAGGAATAAGCAAATGGCAAATTTCAGGTTCGAAGGGAATAGTGAGCTTGCCAAATAGTTTTCAATCGAATAGTTCCAATAGCTTAAATCCAATGTTTGTGAAGGTGAAAAAAAAAAATCTTAATTTGGTCATAACCTAACTTATTAGCATAATATTTTTGAGAACTTGAACGCAGCTTGTGCGACTGTGGCTTTCATTGTTCGAAGAAAAGCGAAATCAACTTCGAATCACAGCAGAATTTTAATAGCTGTAAGGTGCAAGTTATAAGACGTAAAATACTTTACACTTCACGACTTGCCATGCTTGGCACTTACAAGCCCATAAACAAGCTTGTGAACTTAAGAAAGAAAAAAATAGTAATCCGAGGTTTAGGTAGTACGCACACTTTAATTTGAAGCACAGCTTCACAGCAGCGCAGATTTTCTTTGAATAGGTGGTTTCTTGACACAGCCTCGCGCTGCAGTGAAGCCGCCTTTCTAGCAGGTTATATGTGGTAAAAAAAACTTCCATTCGTTCATTTCGAATATTTAGGTCGAACTAAATTCGATTCCCGTAGTATTCATTTGAATATTCAAAGCGTTTGAATATTCGCCTATCCCTACTCTTTTGCAATGCATGCTCCTTCTTTATGATATGTTTTGTACCCTCAGGACACTCCAAAAAAATAAATAAAACTAGAAAGACTCTCGAGCTTTGCCATTAGGAGCAGAACACGATTGCACAGTCGAGCCCCACTTGCATCACCTTCTCCATACAAAAATGCCAAGAAAATGTCTAAGAACGTCTCGGCCTAGCTTAGCTTCTTGGTGGCCACGTGCCACGTAAACTGTGGCGCAAAGGAAGTACCGTTTGTGTAAGGGTAAATTGGCCAAATATTTCAGACGGTGCTGTAATGCGTACTGCAAACGCAGCTGCAGAGTGTCTGCAATGACCTAAACCCTCCTTCTAGGAATTGGCGAAGCAGCCATTATGCATTTTCCCGTGTTGATGTTGTTGGTGAATACGATGAATACGTATGCCTCGTACTGTGAATGATTACAGTGCTCGTGCCGTGTCCCTCTATTCTCCTGCACCACCCTCCTATTTGCGATGATTTTTACGAGATGCGTACGTATGCCTGAGTGTTTATTAATTAGTAGGCGTTTAAACCAACCACTCGTGTGATTCGCAAGTTTTGATGTGCTGTGGGATTCTACGCTTCTGCCAAGCAATACAGTTAAACCCCTTTACAAAAGGCATGCTCCAAGCAGCAATTCTTGTCTTTTATACGAGATGTCTCTTATAAGCAGGGTACCTCGTATGCATTTTCCTATCCCCCGTATTTTACTGTAGGCATACCAGTCTCCCTTATACCCATTTGTCTCTTATATCAGTGTCTCTTATAAAAGGGTTCAGCTGTATCACATCCATTAACAACATTTTTCACACTACACGATATTTATATAGTGTTTTTTTTTCTCTTTCTCCTTTTTTGAAACAATTTAGAGCATTGGCGTGGCTTTGTGGAAGAATGCCTGCAAGCCACACAGAAGCCCTATATTCAATTCTCCGCTGAACTGAAAATTATTACCATTTATTTATTTGCATCTGTCTTGAATTTCTCTTCACGAACAAAGTTGATTGTTCCCTGACAACCGGCAAAGCCGACACCGGAATTTTGTGAAATGAGCTCCTTAAAACACTGTTGCCCTAGTGAATCACCTCGGCAGTTGAGGTAGAGGACGACGTCGAGTCCGCACTCGTCGGCGCTTCGATCGTGGTCGTGGGCGAGCGTGTACGTCCCGTGGCTCCACTTTCGAACGACCTGCGTGCAGCTCGCAGGCACGTGGTCAGGCCGCTCGGAGTTGCGGGAGGCTCCTTCGTCCTCCGAGCTCGACTCGCTCTCCGTGATGGACAACAGGTGGTGCAGGCTCAAGCCTGTCAAGTTCGACAGAATCAGGAACATGGCCTCCGAACGAAACACCTGAAGACACTCTTCCACGATGGGTGCCACTGGCGTCGGGCACTCCAATGTCCACCTGCAAAACCACACCAGGGGCCATCAATATGGTAAAGAATCTTACGCCAACAGATAAACCTGAGCACAAACATGAGACAAGAGTGTTATGGGGCCCTTCATTACGGGCCTAGGGGGAGAGGAGGTGTTCCGATTTGGTCTAGCAAGTTCTGTCACTTTGCATAATAATCAGGTTTTACATCTCAAAACCACGATGCGATTATGAAAGACGCCATAGCGGAGGGTTCTGAAAAAATTGATCACATGGCACGGTACTTTGTAAGCGTTTTGTCATGGAACAGGGGAGAGATTGAACAAAAGACTGAGAAGAGAAAGAACAAACAGCCAACAGGCGAGATGAGAGAATTCTAAAATGATTTCAACACACGACAAAATATAAAATTAATACAGCTCAACATCATTATTGACATGTATTGTTTTTCAAGCTTGAGATTAGAGAGCGGGATGACTTTAACGATTTATTTGTGTTAGTGTGTTGAGTGGACGCTAGGTGGAGTTGCAATTTTGTTTGGTGGTGATTTTCGATGCGAGATGTGGGCAAGTTGGGTGCAAAACGCGCTAATTCGATTCTCTGGGCTCAAGCGCTTTTGTTTCAATCTGATCCACGTCGTTTGAAGATCGTTTAGTATCCATTCTATTGATAGAACGAGGAGGCCACATTCCGTAACTATTCTCACGTCTCGACCAATCCTGCGCCCATTCTCACGTCCGACCAATTAGCCTGGACCAATCCTGCGCGGCTCCCCCTCCCTTGTTCTATGAGAGAATGTTTGCAAAATACCAACCCTAGGGTTCTTTGATGCACAATGTCAGTCTATAACATTTTGCCCGGATCAAACTCGTGACCTTCGGGTCAGCAGCCAAGCGCCGTAACCGCTACACCATCGAGGTAGATTTTTGTCGCTTTCCCAGCGGCGTAAGGAGGCTTACGTATCTCAGTTGGGCTTCACGTCACATGCTGACGTCATCCCATGGTATCGTAGCCTAGTTAAAAGGCTGTCCGATCACGGAGGCAATGAAAAGTCGGAGGAAGTGAGAGCCCCGAGAACTGTTCGTACAGCAGTATGGAAATCAGTTTGAAAGCCCTTGATATACTCGGCTACTACCAAATAAGAAACATGAGCTCTGTTCACAGAACCGCGGTGTGCCTTTCTTTCACCTGTGAAAGGCAGTCATGCCGGCTGGTTTACACTCACTCCGTAACTACATTTTCAAGACTAATGTAAATACCGCCCACATTAGTAGTTAAAGGTTCCTTGTTGCTCCTGAAGACATTACATTTTGCTGAGCAGTCATGTCAGAATCCCAGATGAAATTTACCAGTGCATTGGAGTTGCTGACTTATAATCAGCAACACAAACGTGTTCTGCATAAGGTAGTCCACTATTTAATACACTACAAAGGTGCTTGAGAACACTAGAATGAGTAATGGCTGCTATATGGAGCAGTTATGTAAACGCTCTCTAAGAGAGACAATGACAGCTGTGGGCAGAGCTTTTTTTTAGGTTGTAACAGAGTCTCGTAGATCCAAAGTATTAGCATTGCAACTGCATCATGATGAGCAAGTTTAAATCCACGTTGGCTGTTAATAAGTCGTGCAAGGAATGAGCCCGAGCTGCCTCTTTTGATTTCATCTGTCCTTTTTTTTTTTGCGAAAGGCACAAGAAGTGGCGATGTTAGGAAAGGAGCGGGACGTGCACAGTCAAGCTGAGGCGACTCTAGAAACCCAATCCTCCCCCCTCCTAAATTCAGGACCCTATGTAGAGAGGAACCTCAATTATACGACCCACAGATTTGTGACGACCCATATTTAATGATGAATCGGTTAATCTTTTCTGGCAAAAACCCCCATAAAAACAATGTATTAAAAGCCTCGGTTATACTACACAATTCTACGCCGACCCCACATTGTTAATAGACTGACTGAAACCGTTCAAGAAAAAAAAAATAGCCTTTGTCACTCAACTCTAACACCCACATAATCATGGGTGCGAAATAAAGCCTTACTTGCCCCTAGCTTTACAATTAGAAAAAAAAATTTGAGTGAGACGGGTACAGTATGCCTTCTTGGAATATAAAATTCATTCTCGGGGCAAATAACGTGCTTCTGTGAATCAGTATTCCGGGCTTTAATATCAGTTCCAGATACACCTCGATCACATGTGTAGCCAGGGCCATTACTTAGACAAGCTCTATCTACATGCAGTAGCTTCAGGTAGTCAGAAAGCTCATTTTTTAGATCTGAAGCTTTCGCGTTGTCAGCCCGTGGAAACTGTTCCCAGTCGACATGCAGCTGAAGACTTCCTTTTGTTTGATGTACTGTCACAGGCCTTGCGCACACATAAAGGACGCAATGCAGCTATCTTCAGCTGCATCCAAAATAACTTTCCCTTGACGAGAGCGTTCATAGTCACAGCGGAACATCCCCAACTGCACTTAACAAGACGACAAATCGGACCCGCAAAATGTGCTTCATCACCATCCTGTAATGGTGATGACACTTCATCTGATTATTCTGATGGGAGACTCTTTCCAACGCAGTTTCATTTTTACGCACGAGCCATCTTTGGAGTTGATTTATCGAAACGATGTTCATGGGACTCGATTTTCTTGAAAGTGAATTGAGAATAGTGATTCTCTTGTATTTCATTCAATTAAATGTCCAACTGCCATTTTCAAATATATTTTATTTTACCTTCCTTGGAGAAGGAGTAGGATGGTGGTGAGGGCTTCTTCAGGTGACTAGTACTCATTTTCTGGGAAATACTGAGTATTACTTTAGAGATTATTAGTTTTTTTCTATTATACGACGCCTGAATTATAAGACAGTAATGTGTGGTCTTCTCAAAGTTGTATAATGATGGCTCCACAGTATTTACCATGAAGATGAGAAAACAATAAGCCATGGCAGTGTTTTTTATATACTGACGTGGTCCAATGATACCTTGTGTACGTACGTGTGCATCTAGAAAATGGTCCCCGCTATTTGCCTTCTATTACATTAGAGACCTATAAGAGGAGCGTTAAACAATGGGACGAGGCAACACATTTAAGCAAGCTCGAATTTCAACTCTTCTCAATTCTATAATGTACAGCAAAAAGTTTCCGAATATTTGTTCCATTTGAAAACTGCCACGGAGATGCCAACAGTTTTTAGTCTACCTGAAAAGGGGCATGAAAGAAGTGGGTACTATTTCAAGTACTCTGTCGTGAGATAACCAAGAAGATACAACAGTTCTCAAGTAAATGCACAGGCTACTAATGCAAAAGTAATTTCAGTTCTTCAATAAATGCGCCTCACTTTATGCAGTTTATGAATATGTTGTCTTGATTTATGCGAGCTGCTTTATCATATGGCCAATTTTACAAATGTTCAAGATTTTTCTTGAAATGTTACATTGTGCTGTAGTGCACTTAGCTATCTCAGCAAGCATTGCATACGTTAGCAGGAGCTATGCTTCACTGCCATAAATGCCATAACACGTCACATCCATGTCCACCTTTCTTTTTCATGAACTAGTTTCCATGTTGAGCAACAGTTGACCTAGTAACAGCTTAACTTGTCAGTGATGAAGGTGCCTTTTTACTTTTTGGAGGAGGAAAAGGACTGCTTAACAGAAAAAAATGCTAGTTTACAGCAGCTACTGATGTTTTAGAAGCAGGCATTAAATTTGCCGTACATTGATTGGAGGTTCAGAGTATTGTGAAAGCATCTCGTAAATATTTATATTTCTTATAAAATACATTCACCAGGCAAGGATCAATGTAAATACCAAGTACCAAACAATGGCAGGCTGCCAAAAATGTGCTGTGAAATGAGCTACAATTTAAAATACTAGTATCTGTGGCAGAAATCAAATCAAACTGAAAAGGCTGAGCACCACATTTTAGAAGTAACCACAGTGCCATATAACTGTTGCCGAACAAGCAGTAAATAATTGGTACGAGATAAAAGCAGTCCTACTCATTTTCAAAATTCACCACATTAGCCTGCATGCCTAGTTGGAAAAAACAAAAAAAAAACAGCCAAGTGAGCCAGTATATGCTTAATATGCAAATTGTCACGCATATGAGATCAGAGCCAATAATGCTGCATTGGGACGATAGTAGACAGATTCTTTTCAGTTTCTTTAGCATTTCCATGTCTGTTAAACAATAAAAGTTCGTCATTCTCATTTTCTCAGTGTCATTTTGGAACCGGTCTAGAGCAATTAGTAATAAAAGTTACAGTTTGGAGCAATATGAAGCAGCAATCCTCTTTCGGAGCAGTTTGGAGCAATTGGAGAAGCACTTCCATCACTGACTTGTTTTAAAATAATATATAAATTAGCACCTAGTTGCTAAGCATACAGCACACACTGAATTTTTACTTCATGATGCTTCCTTTCTGTTGAATATCATTTTATGCTTCAAAACTGCAAGTACATTTCCCGATAGACCCTCGAAGGTTACCTCTTTTCGGTTGTCAGCGTTCACTGGCATTAGGAAATCCTGCCATTCAGAGTGCCCGAAACGTCGCAGGGCGCCGAGTACACGTCCGATGTCAACACGACGCACGCTTACCGGCGGTTCCGTGGTCCTTGCTGCTTCCAGAAGATGTTGGGATCGGAAAGGGCCTCTTCCAGAGCCTTGTACTTGTCCTCCTGAAGGGGTTGCAACACATCAGCGGGGGCAATCGAAATTTTCAAATATTCCGGAAGAAAAAGAAAAACAAGGAAAAACTACACGAATACTGTATTACGTGACAACTCTGTGAAAGTCTCCAACTGTGATTTAAACGAAGCTTCGAACACGACTGCAATGCTTCATCATTGTATTGTGGTTTTAAGATGTAAAACCCCAACATTTGTTGTCATTATTATCAAAGGGACATTAAAGGCAGCTACTACGTCGTAGCTGATTGTTGAAATAGCGGTCCAGAAACCTCGTAGTGTTATTCTTGTGCCAAGGAAGGGCCTATTTTGAAATAAAATCACGTTTTAGTGGCTCGCATCGGGTTATCACACTTCAAATTACCTGCCCAAGAAGCGGACCGACTCACGTCACTGTTGCCGTGCACAACGTTGCCCGGCTTTACTGCTCTGGTAGCAGCAGACCAAAAGCAGCGGGAGCCACAGCAGCAACAAAGTCTATTGATCAATCTTTTGTTATTGGCTCCGACATTGCAAACGTTTTTGGTTTAACTGCGCCCAGCTAGATGGCACCACCTGCCCAGTGTAATTAGGCGAAAATTTATTTTTTGAACCACTCGCATCATTCCCCATAGTAACGTCCGGCGATTGGTTCTTTTTTTCATCATTCAAACAGAAACGAACAAGCAGCATATTTTATTGCCTCTCTTGATGCACGGAAGGTTCTTCATTTAGTGCAGCTAGATCAATTACTAGTGATTAATTGTAGGCGGTCCATCTGATGTCATCGGGATCATTTTGAGAAAATCCTACTGCGGCGCATGTGTTCTTGTGCATTCACCTTAATTTCTTGGTAAGTAGGGCACTGTTGTTGATAGTATTGTCATTTTAAATGTTGACATACATTGCGCTTTCGCCCAGAGATAAATCGTTAGTATTTGACTTTAGTGTCCCTTTAACTCCTTCTCTACAAAACCAGGTGAATTGAAGGGTGTACCTGTAGTGGAAATCTGTCCACAGCCAGCGAATTGCCCTAAAAGCAGTATCAAGTGTGCAATACATCAGGAAAGAAATTATGGAAGTTGCCGAAAGTCAAGAAAGTTTAGACAGTGCAAAAAATAGACGAACAGATGAAAAGGGAGCCGACAGGGACAAGCGCATTCGGTGTTGAAACTTTCTTGACGACGAATCACCAGCTCACCAAAACACTCACGTAAAAGTGCAAAAAGTGCAGTTCTGCCCTCCACATGGCACAGTGCTTTAAAATTTTCAACACTTTGAAATGGCTGTAAACTGAAAGAACTTGATAGATTTTATTGTGAATGTTATTGATAGATGTAAATAAATGTAATTTGATGCGATCTTGAGGAAAATATTTTGGCTAGTTGCTTAAACGCAGAGAAAAAGGAGCACGTAGCATGCGCTATCGCTGCAAATAGCTCAATATGGAGGACCAGCACGAGCGCGCAGCGGGTGGGTCAATTAAGCAAAACATCTGCATGCGATTATTGTGCGACTGCGCGGCTTGAGTGGGCACTTGCCAGCAGGAATTCCTGGAGGTGGATCTCCGACTCCTTCTTGAACTGCTCTCGAACCTGCTCGGCAATGCTGTCTGCCAGGTAAGTGGGGCTGACCCACTCTCGGAGCAGCTCCTCCTGGAGGTTTAACATCGTGCGAAATCCTCCATCAGATCAGTCACACTTGGCATGAAACATCAATTGGAATTAAGTTTGAAGTTCATTTTTACCACACAATGACACATTGACATTGGATTTTTTTTTTTAAGTCGCAACAATGATACAATGTGTGGTATGAAAAGCAGCTTGACCCAGCCCCACATTCCAACAAAACAAGACAGAAAAAGTGACAGCATTGATGAGGTCAACTAAAACAGTAAACAGACGCAAATACACAGTTCAAAGTGGCACAATAATAAATATTTCATACATGTAGGAAAGATTACACTCATTAAAGAAATATAAAAAGTAGCAATACGCAAAGCATAAAAATATATTTTTTTTTTTCATTATGTAACCAAACATAGACTAGACATATCCTGTCACGAACGAAGGTGCAATCGCTGCAATGACAAACTTAATTTATTTAGTTTTCAGCTAGGTTGCACATTTTGTCGCTGATTTCATCTATGCCGTCTCCCAGCGCTGCGGCTAATGATATTATTTTCTTATTCATTCCATTTATAGTGAGACACGAAGCTGTAATGCAATCATGTTCGTATTCCTGCGGCACACTACTTCCGCAGGTAACAAATGGTGTGCTAACGATGGTTCACATGAAATGCAAGTGAACTATACACTGCACTCTCAGTAAACAGAAATCTCTTAATTAAACAGAACTGCTGCTGAAATTGAACGACTGCCTCTATTATGGATGGCTTCATACTCAAATTCTGCATCCTTACTCATCCCTCAGGAAACAGAACTCCTGCTAAATGAAACAGACTTTCCCAGGTCCGTTCAGGTTCTATGTGACAGTCAACTGTGTGAGCAACATTTCAATATGTAAGGAGACAAAAAATGAGCAGACGCTGTGCTTAGCACAAATCAAAGTGAAAGCAACGTATTTGGCTGCACAGTGCATGTGATTGAGCGGATTGGTATTTCCACTTTGGGTGTATCGCACTAATGTACAGCACCTCGGGTTAATCCTGCTGACCTGTGTTACAGTGATACGAAAGAGAACAGACAATGATGCTAAGGAAAGCACAGGCGATGTAGTAATCGTAATAAAAATGTGAGAAAAGAAAAGTAGACAAAACATTAACTTTTCGCAGGCCGGGGCTACACCTGCAGAAGGATTCGAAGCTGGGCTAGTTAGTGACCGTACTTGAACGTTTTTGACACAGTGCAACGATGACGTGGGAAAAGAAGAAAGGTGGACACGCCCATAAATTGGCAAATTCACTTGTGAGTCCACTCACCCACACTCGGATCGAGCCGCGAATCTGAGTGAGTCCGAGTTAGTAATATTTTCGCGAGTCTCACTCCAAGTGAGTACAAAGCACAACTTGCATTTCTTGAAAGAGTCTGAGCGAGTTTCATTTTTTTTTTTTTTTTTTTGCCGACCAAAGGACACATCACAGCTCTTTAGTGTGTCCTCCTTTTCTATTCATCTCCAATGCGTTTTTTTTGCTTGGAGAAAGAAATTTCACTTAGAAAGAAACTACATGGCAGTTGAGAATTACTGAAAAACTACCACAAAAAGTTTACAAGAGGAATGTTTTGGGAGCCTTACAAACCTGAACACTTCGTACACACATCAAATGTCGCATTGCTTACTTGTTTCCAGCATTTTGGTTTTTACGTGAGTCCAATAAATGTTTGGATTTTCGAGTCGATCTCCTTCCTCAATAAAGCTTGAGGAGGCAGTGTTAGCAAGAGTAAAAAAAAAAAAAAAAGACAAAGCAGAATTCACAGGGCTTACGAAAAATTGAAAAGAGTCGGCGGATACATTCTCGTAATTGCGGGGATGACATGGGTGCCGCAGGAGTGCGACACAGTTCAAATGAAGACACCTTTTCAGTGTTTTAGTGAAATGCATTACCTCAATATGGCACCAGGACAAGTGCTTGAGCAGTGGCTCAATGTAGGGTTCTGGCCTACTGATCGGAGGTCCATGAAACCATCCACCAACAGAGAGCCTCACTTTGTCTTCGCTCAGCACTTCCGCCACTTGGTGAAACGAGACTGGGCTGACCTCGAAGAAGGCAAAGCTGTTGAACCTGCAGCACCAGATGACACACGGTTCATCGTAAAGCGAGAGAGTACGACGCAAGCACACACTCACAAGAGAGCAGACATACAGGCCCTGCTGACTTTCAACTAGCTTTATTAATGACAAAATGAGGCATGAAAAAAGAGAGGGGTGCGGATAACAAGGTTGTTTCAGTGCACAGCACCAACAGTTCAAAAAGCCATGCAGAGAATGATTGCAACAAACATGTGACCTTTCATTTTTTTCTTTCCTATCTAAGACCTACCAACTGCATCCAGCAGATGAAACTCGGCATCAAAGAGGGTAAGAAATTGGGCGCTAACAGACTTGTTATCAAGTTTCTTAGCATGATATGCTTTTAAAATAATACATGCAGTCTTGTCACTACTCCTACCCAGAATCGTCGTCCCTTCGCACACATCCTGTACCCTTACTAACATGCGCAACTAAATGTGCAAACTTGTCACCTAGCTTTTGCAATATTTGTGAGTGTTGCACCGAATGGCCATTAACACAGCCATTGGCTTCTCCAATGTAGAACATCCCATACGAGATTAGAATAGAATACACCACTCCAGTGCAACACTCAATGAACGGCGCTGTAGAATAAAAGGGGGGGAAAAGGGGGGTAGAGTAATGTTAGTTATTTCGACTCTGAGCCATGCGTTCTCAAATGACCCTTAACTGCACAGAGTTGAACACATCACTGCCCCTTGGATGAAGACACTGTATATTCTCAGGAGATATAATGCGGCACTGTCACCGTTTGCGTAAAGTGGTCAAGTTGACATCTACCTCCAATTGAGGTAGTGTCTTAAATACAAGTACTTGGGAACTTTCCAGGTCACCAACAATGATTCAATTATAAGACTAGCCAAGGCACTACTTTCAGCCAATGAGCAATGTATGTATTACACCATGAGCAGTTCAGAACTATCAGGGACAGATAATCGAAGGAACCCATAGAGAAAAATTCCCCATAAATGCAAATAATGAGTTAACTTGTCCCATCTTCTGGCCTGTGTTAGGTACACAGAAGGAATGGCTATTTGACAAGACTGGGCTTAGAGTGGTGCACTGGTACTTCGTTACGATTTTTTTTTTCACAACGTGAAAAACTGTTTCCTTAACACGGCTGGGAATCAAAGGTTTTAGAGCTCTAGAACACAACACAAATAGAAAAAGTTTAGAAAATAGAAAGAGTTAATAGAAAGAGTTTTAGAACACACAATTAGAAAGCCCATGCAGTCTACACACCTGGGCAATATCGAGCGAACAATGTCCCTTGGCTGCCCATTGCTGTCGGTGTCGAACAAGTCCAACAGCCCCCCATCCTCAGCAGTCCAACCAGGCGTCAGATACAGGATGAACGCTATCCGTCGGCCTTCCAACTCATCGTCATGACAAAGAAGCACATCTGCACCAATGGAAGGAAAAGAAGCAAAATGTCACGCCGCATACAAATCTAGCCATTCCATTTGTAGCCCCTTGAAAAGCGAGTATTCTTTTACCTACCCGTGTACGAGTACTTGGAACAGGTTAGGCTGATCGTGCCATCTAGCGGAATCCCTGTGACGTCCCGGAGCCATGGCGCCAGCGTTCCCTCCAGGCATTGCCTAAGTTTTTCCAACACGAACCGTTAGAAGCAGCGGGACACTGACACTATCACGCCAAGAATCGATCGTGGGAAAGAGCATGTTTTACCTGAAAGCGCGTATGAACGGCGTGTCAAAGTTTTGCAGGTCATCCGACTGCAAACCGAAACCAAAACGTAACGTGGGCAAACGCCTGTGCGGAGCAAAGCGGTTAGGGAAGTTACCTGATGGAACTTGTACAGGTCGTTGTTTTTAGCGTGGAACTCGATGTCGAACAGCTCGTTCACCAAGCTGTCTACGCTGTCTTCGTCCTCCAGCAAGTTGTGCAGCAAGCAAACGTTGAAAGGGTCCGTGATCAGCTCAACAGCGGTGCCTGCGCGCGAATTGCGATACTAATCATTTTTGCACACTGTTGCGCCGAAAGATGCAAGGTCGGCTCACCGAAACGACCGGGTTTCTTCTCCGCAAAGGCGGCTCTCAGCTCGTCCTTAGTTTTATCGGAGGCGAGTTCGCTGTTCACTTTCAGCACGACCGATTCCTTCCGCCGCTTCGACACGGGCGACGAACTCGAACTGCTGGTACCACCTTTGTCGGCACCCTTTGCAGGCGTCATAACTGGCCCGTTGGCGCGAACGATAAACTGTGTCTTGAGGCGTCTGTCAGGCTTTCGAGAGCATCAAACATCACAAGTGACACGTGCTTCTTCGCGTCGTTCGTACGACGGAACGGAAACACAGAACACGGAAACCGGTAAAATGACGGAAACACAAACAACTGGACAGATCAACCAAAACATTTCTGAGAGGAACACAAAAACACGGAGCAGCGAAGACAAGCGCAAGCCTTGTGTGTACCTGTGGCCGCCTGTGGCTTCAGAAGATTTCCGGCTCAGGGTTTCTTAGTCGTTCTTGCAAAGTGTGTTCCAGTATAACAATTACATTTTTTTAAATGTCTTTTTCTTTTCCCCCTTGATTGATGAAGGCAACTCCATGTTGCAACTAAAATCGCGCCATGTTGTAAGTCAAGGTAATGGTAAACATATAAAGTTGTATAATGTCAGCGTCAGTGTAGTTTCAATCTTTAGGTTAGTTTTTGGTTTATTACATGTATACTACCTCAAAAACCTCACTTGTTTACAAATCTCGGAGGCTATGTTTTTATGGATATTCACAAAACGTCATAACGGCCATGTCGAAAGTCTTAGTGATAGACGTATAAAATAACCTGGCAAACCTTTGAGGCGAAACGTGACGTGGAAGCGAAACTGGCCTCTCAGTGGATTCGAAATCGATTTCGTTGGCGGCGGCTACTTGGAAGAAGACTAAACGAAAGTGGGCCATCTTCGCTACGTCGCGTCCGTGCCCGTGTTCGAATCTTGGTATGTTTGAAGCATCGGGGCACCCGGCCGCCGTCAAAATACGTTCATTTGTCCGGAGCTGAAACGTGTAGCCATCGTCTATGGCTGACAAAGGGGAGCCAGCGACGGAAGAAAAAGTGAAAGCGGAAACGGCTAAACAAGAGGCGATGGAAGTAGGTGCGTCGATTGCAGCTAGATCGCGATCAATCTGGCCCGTCGGTCTGTATTATGTGGCCCATCATTCTATGTAGCGCAACACTTCACTTAGGGCACATACAGCAAAGGCAGGCCACATGTATCCGTCCTTAGTTGGGCGTTGCGCTACTCGCAGTGATGGATCACTTAGGAACTAGCCCGATCAAGGCGTCTGTGTTATGTCGGTAATTGATTCGCCGTTAATATGTCGCAGAAACGAGCCAGGAGTTTCCCAAAAAGTTCTTTTTCTTCATGTTCGTGCTGTTTCGGTGCGGAGGAGCTTTTTTCGTGAGGACTGCGTTCGTGCCCGACGAGTACTGGCAGTCCCTGGAAGTGGCCCACAAGTTTGTTTTCGGGTAAAATATAGCTGAATTTCGTTTACTTTTCTTACGTGTTTATTTGCTAAATGATCGAGAAACACTTGATTAGTGCTTTGACTGAAAATTAGTGCGAACAAGTTGGCGGGTGCCATGTATACGCTGACAAATTTATTATAAAGTTTTTTTTAAATTATATTAATTTCAGGTATGGCTACCAGACCTGGGAATGGAAGTATGCCATTCGAAGCTCTGTGTACCCTATGTTCATATCGGCCCAGTACTACCTGCTTAAGATGTTCAAGATTGACACCGTATTCACAGTGGTAAGTTTTCAAAATACCTTAGCTGCCATTATGTTTGTAACGGTTGTTCATATGTATATAATGGATGTTCATATACAGTACGTATGTTGGACTACACAAGTCTGAAAATGTGAAGGCGAAAACGATCCTTGCTAACTGCACACATTGACTCATTGTGTATGTCCAATGTTTATATTTATTCCAATATTTGGTGTTTAGAAACATGTAACATTTTCTGATAAGAGAAGAATGGCAAAGAGAAAGCATCACAGCTCGCATACATAGCAACAAAGTTCCCTCTAGTGTATTTATAGGAAACTCTGAATGTGAGCAGCTCCAGGTTGCAAACTTGTGTTATATTGTAAGTGAGCAAAGTTGCCAGATCTTGAAACACTTCACACTCGGTAAAACTGTGTCGCTTGTGGCACGTTTGGATGGATACATTCGGCAAAAATATTCTTGTAATATTGAGTGTTCAGGAACATGTAACATTTTCTGGCAAACAGCGGAAAGCTCGGTTTTCAGTAAAGAAAAAAAAAGAAGAAGAATGGCAGCCTGCGGGACAGTGAACAAAATGTACTTAAACGAACAGGAATTTTATCAGGTATCATATGTTAGAACGGCGCTCGCAATAACTACAGCATTGTCGTTCCTCGAGCAGTCTAGTGCTCCTATTGCAGAAATGATGGCAGAGTCCCTGCCATCATTAGGGTACAGTACAGCGAGTTATAGGACATTTTGTGTCTAAGTTTTTCACCTTACTGGCATTAGTATACCATTATTGACACCTACATTAATTCGTTATCTACTGTTCCCTTATCCATAGCCTAGTCAGCTTATGTGTGACATGCTCATGACACCTTGATCGTATTTCAAGTGTGTATCAACTTTGTATGTGACTGTGTTGCTGCGTTTGTTGCCTTACACTTCACGTTGCTATTTGCAAATTATTCTTCGGTTTGTGCGTTCTTTTGTATCGCATTATTGCTTCTATATATTTTATTTTTCTTCAAGTATATCTTGACACTAGCTAATGTTTATACACATTGCCTTGATATGTATAGATACTCTCGCTCCTCCTGCTTGGACCCCATTTTTGTTCCTGCAGTATTCTGTAAATAAATGAAGAAATAAAATTCATAAACGTTTTTGTGGAGTAGCAGCAAACGTGTTGCTGTGCGACAGCGATGTTGGGTTGCTGGTAGTGCTCCAGGAATGCTGTCAATTGTCATCCATTACAAGGTTGCGCGAAATCTGGCAATCGTTATTGTATTTTCCGACTGAGCATGACACAATCTCCACATTTTTGGTGAGATTGTGGCAAATACTTGGCGAAAGATTTTTAGTACTAATAACATTATTATCTGGGCTTTTATGTCCTAAAATCACAATTTGATTATAAGAGACGCCATATTGAAGGCTCTGGCAAGTTTGACTATTTGACCCTTTGGTGTTCTTTAACATGTACTGAAATTACGGTGTCAACGTAGCACGAAAAAAAAAAAAAAAAACGAGGACAAGAATGTGAACGCCACATTTACGCCGTAATGAATCAGTACCAACCTTCTCGCCTCTCTGTTTTGCTTCGCTGTACTCACATCACACAGTACACGGCCTCAAATATTTTGCCTCCCCCGAAATTCGACCGCCGCGGCAGAGATTGAGCCCGTGGCCTTCGGCGCAGTAGCCGAGCACCTTTGCCACTGATCCATCGTGGCAGAATAGCCTCTTGGTGAACGCATCCTCTTGATGTTTTGCTCTACTTGCAGACTATGGTGCCACGCCTTGTTCAGGCTTTCATGTCGGCCATCGGAGACTACTGGACTGTGGAACTGGGCCGCCGCCTCTTTGGCTACGAGGGGGCCTGCTGGACAGCTGTGTCCTTGCTGTGCTCGTGGTTTCTGCACTACACCGCCTCGCGCACATTGACCAATGTCGCCGAGCAAGTGTTCAACGCTGGGGCCCTTTCCATGTACCCGTGGGGCGGTCAGAAGCAGCCGAGGTTAGCATGTACCATAGTCGGTTGCAAACTATGCCCACGCTCAAACCTCAATATAATGAACCTGGATGTAACAAAGCATCGGTTATAACGAAGTAAATAAAAATAGTTTTGCAATAGCTATAGTGTTAGAAATATACCTTAATAACAAATTTTTGGATATACCAAACTTTTCGTGCAAGACGCAACTTTGCTATAATAAGGATTGAGTGTTATATAAATGTAAGGTGCGCCCACAGAATCGAGGTGTGCCTGCTCTTCACCTGTGAAAGATAGTGGTGCTAGCAGATTTACAATTAAACCCTAAGCACTTTTTGTTCACCTAAGGTAAATGCTACGTGTTTTTAGAGTTAAATGGTCCTTGTTAATACCGAGAACATTTCTGGCTGAGAAGTCATGTCAGAATCCTTGATTAAATTTACCAGGACATTACTTACCATTAATTAGAACTTCACCAGTATATGGTCCTCGTCAATACCTAGAACATTTCTGGCTGAGCAGCAGTGTCAGAGTCCCTGATGAAATTTATCAGGACATTACCTAAATCTATTAATTAGAACTAGCAGACAAGAAAGCCAAGGAAAGTGAAGGTGATGTTATTTGTAGTAATTATAGTGTAAACGGACGAAAAGATAACTTGCAGCTGGCGTAAAATGGGCAAAACAATAACCTGCAATCTTTGAATAACAAGTCACATGTACGCGCACCACAAATGCATATATATACCCCATAAGGTGGATGGCAGACTACTGTCACTGCTGCTTGGTTGGTAGAGCAATGGACACGTTATTCAAAGGTCACAGTCTCGGTCACTGCCAGCATTAAGTTATCTTAGCCGATCGAAATCGGCCGGAACAGGCAAATTGTGGCAAGAAAAACACATTTGCCTTGAAAATTAGAATTCTAGAGGCCACCCTCGTCCCTGACATAGGTGTCTCATAGTGACATTTGCACGTCAGTGCTCGTGCGCTGCGGTCTTGGGTTAACATTGTGTTCCTTCACAATGCCGAAGTTGATTTCATAGGTCCAATAGAGAGAAACTCACCATTGATATCTGCTCTGCCAGGTGCTGCAACGTTCCGAGCTGCTTACAGGAAGACTATCTTCTTTCTCAATAAAATCACTCAATTTCTCTTAATTATTGTGACAGTTCATTGGCCCTTCGTTTAGCTAAACTTACGCTCCGATATCCTATTGTCATGCGATAGTGTGTGAAAAAAGCACTGATAGCCAGTAGAGATGAAACTCTGTGTTTGGTGAACTTGCCCCCAGAAAAAAAGAATGACACTCAAAGTGCAACAATATCGGTGCACACAGTTGTCGATCGTCGAATAATCTCCTTAACTGTGAAATGCACACTAGCCTTATAAACTGTTCCAGCATTACCACTGGAGCTCGTGCTAGAATAAACTTGGCTAATCGCGGCCTGCATGTTATCTTAACAGAACAGTCTGAAGCAGTTGTGACGTTTCTAAACATTGCAACGAAGCCTGTGACGAGCAGTGGTAACAGTTTTCGAAGGTGATGCTCTATCACAAAAAAAAATTTATATAAGTACGCATGGCAATTAGTTCTCTATGTAACTCTTAACTTAAACCAGTACTATCAATTTCGTGCCATTTGTATCTTTGAAACACATTTCTTGAATACTATGGGACAACTGGATGTAAATTCTTTACTGGAAGCGCTTGGATGAAAACCAAGGTTGTCGTTCGCCCTTGCCACACTGAAGAAATGGTGTAATAATGTGTTCTTTGTGAAGTGTTCTTGACAACTACTCCCGCTTGATGACTACTCCCACTGCTCTTGACTACTCCTGCTTACAGCACCTCGTGGAGCTACCTGTGGCTGGTGGGCCTGTCGTGCATGATCCGACCCACGGCCCTGGTCCTGTGGCTCCCCCTCGTTGCTCTGCACTTTGCAAGGGCGTCGCACTCCAGGACGTTCCTGCTCAAGAGATTGGCCTTCACAAGGTGACACCATGGCTACTTCTGAGGTGTTGCTGCATGTGGTCACTCAGTTGAACAAACTATGTATGCGTATACGAGTCATTGAAAAAAATGATGGGATGAACAAAGTAAAAATAACGTGTGACCGTGCTGCAGCCGATACCCGAGTAGTGACCACCAGTGAAAAGCAAAGACGTTACAGAATAAAGTCTGGGAACAGAATAAAGGTGGTATCATGATTCTTGAGCGTCATGCACCTCGAAAAACATGTAAATGGTGGCAACACATGCGTCATGTCATCTGTTCTGGTTTGGCGAAAACTGTTTCATCCGACTCACTTGTCATGCTACCCACGAGCGCTGTCGTGGAGTAGCAAATTTCTCTCCTTGATAATTCCTTCTCTCTTACTTTAGCACTCTCAAATCAATTGAAAATTCCTCTGTGTCACCATCTTAAGAATAGTTAGGTCAATGCTCTTGGATTTCTTTTCAGTTTGGAAACTACTACTACACCCGAGACAGACACCCCGGAAAAGGTGGCGCCACTCTGTTTCCGTTTGCGATGTGGATTGCTGAAAAAGCAACGTGTTAGGTATCGCAGCATAGCACGAAACACAGAGGAGACGCTACCTGCTCCTTCCATAGTGCAGTGCTTCCATGACCCTGGCTCCCACTTATTGTGGGGACCACCTGGTGAGATGTTAGGAGAAGCAGGCAGCACACACGACACACAGGTGAAGATATTCCTTTCATTACAAGCCATTAATACTCCTCATAAACCCATGTCATGCTTTGCAAATTGTGGTATGTAATGAAGCTGACCAAACGGCCCGGAGAGGGCAAACATGCAGGAGGCTAGATCATGATTTAGAAGACATGCACGTCATGTTGTTCGTGTTACAAAGTGACACTTGTGCCTGTCTTAAGCTTCCGTCACACTTCAAAATTTGGTGTACATCAAGTTAACAAAATAACCACGGCAGTAATGAGCCGTCAGTTAAAAAGGTTTAGAACACCACTGTGCAGCAGGGAGCGCAGATAGGACACTCCGTGTGATGTAGTTTCTGAAGGGAAAAAAAAATCTCTGAGCATTGAGTCAACTAGTTTTGCACGTTCTTAATAGTGCTAAACGGGCCCGTAACAGAAGAAAGGAGTGAAATGACCATGAATCGCTCCGTCGGTTGAAACCCCGTCGATCTGAGCGCTTGATCGTTCCAAAACGACTCATAAGCTGTCATGTCCTTCCAGCCTGATCTGCTTTGGTGCTCTGATGCTGTGTGACCGGTGGTTCTACCAGCGATGGGTGTGCACGCCGTGGAACTTTGTGCGACTCAACTTGGTGGCCGACATTGGTGCCCACTACGGCAAGCACCCTTGGCACTGGTACTTCACCGTGGGGCTGCCTGCGGTGCTGGCGCTGCAACTGCTGCCCTTCGTTCTGGGCGTGAGAGTCGGCCGCTGCCGCCTTCTGGCCGCAGTTGTCATCTGGCACATGCTGGTGCTCAGGTGAGTGGAGGAGACTGGGAACTTGTTCAGGATTTGCCTTGAGTTATGTATAGTACAGTAGACTTTCAGTAAACGGAAATCTGTTAAACAGAACTGCTGCTTAAAAGGAAGTATTGCCTCTGCAATGCTTGGTTTCGGGCTTGTTCTCTGAACCTATGTTCACCTCTCAGTAAACGTAACTCCTGTTAAATGGAGCTTATTTTCCCAATCCCTTCAGGTTTCGTTAACTGAGAGTCCACTGTATTTGGTGTGGTGTCTATGTCATTTGTTTCAGTGTGATTAAAGATTATAAGCATATATAATTCAGCCATATGACCACTGGCCCTTGCTGGTGTTTGAATTTCATTGCTTCCTCTGTGACAGTACTGAAATTTCGTCTAGTTGAAATCGTGGATAAACATGCATTGTTGCATTGAAGATAGACACTTTCGTGACCAAAAGACAAGAAAAAAAATGTGCCAGAATTACTGAAAAAAAAAAAAGTTTTGCTCACTTTGTCTGGGTTTCTTTTTTTTCTGAATAAAATGGTACCATTCTCCCAGTTCTGTGGGGTTCCTTCATTTCACTAATCATGTAAAAAAGAAACGATAACTCAAACGTGGCTCGACGTATGGCATTACAATAAAAATTGGCTGTAGTACGAAAGCCTCAGCACATATGTGACAAGCATAGTCTTCATCGGTTCCCTGTGAGACTCATTTTTATTCATGATAAGTATGCATTATAATCGGTCATTTTGTTATAAACTCCCATGATGACCATACTCATCAATGGTCGTGAAAATTAACCTTGTGTATATACACATGGTTAAACCTTATAATAATGCGCATTTATCCATAATTTCAACACGACGAGATTTCAGTACAGCCCCGGAGGAAGGTGGATAGCAATGAAATGCAATGTTCTGCTGGGGCCAGCAATCATACGGTTGAATTGCACACAGATTTAGCGAATGCACTGTCCTTAATTACCACAGTGTGTAGGAATTGCTTTTTTTGGGGGGGGGTTTATGTGTGAAGTTTGAATTCTGTGATGATGATGTCTTTACTGGCACTGCATCAAGCTGTGGTCGTCAGTTCTCAGGTTGAAGAAATTTTTTTTCCGTGCTATTGAACTGTTTTTGTGCTGTCACATTAAAATTTTACAGCGCTTTTTCCCTTTGGCAACCACACCTTGCAAGGTTGAATGCAAATGTTTTAGTATTACGAAGTAAATTACCAATTTCACCAACTTCATTATATAGAGGTTCATCTGCACATATGCATTTGTATGAATTGTTTTTATTCACATTGGAACCAAAGTTGGAACCAATGAGGTTTCCTGGCCTCATACAGAATTTCATGAGCGGCAGATCAACCAACACAACGCCCTGATTTATTGTTTCGGCTGTTGCTGCTGAACAATGCAGGCTATCAGAGGGTCGGAAAAATGTTTTTCGTATAAGGACAACGAGAGTGTGAACCTGAGACTGAAAATGAGCGCGTTAATAACGCGCTCCAAACTTTAAAGGAATACACTCGAATGAGCTCGAGTGCAACGTCTTTGGAGCTTAGCTAAATGGCGATTTTCTTCTACTGCTTTCGGTCTGGGGGCACGAAAGCATCACAGGGCGAGTGTTATGTTGCTTCTGCAGTAAGAACGAGACGGGAAGGAGAACGTACTTCGTTGGAGGAGAGTTGGAAACACGTTTTTCTGGGAGCCGTTGCAGGTGCGAGCTCTCGTTCATTGTCTCTGGGATGGAGCACGCAAAGCAGAATCTGTAGTCGCGCACCGGAAGTCACTTTTTAACCATTAGGTTTACAAGAGTGCACTCCGCTGGCTAGAACACACTCGAGCGCGATAACTTGATGCTACTGATGTCGCAGCCTGGTGAGCCACAAGGAGTTCCGCTTCTTGCTCCCCGTCTTCCCGCTGGCCATGTGCGTGTGCGGGGCGGGCATGGCACGCCTGCCTCGCTCGTGGGGCATCACGCTGGCCATCCTGCTCGGAGTGGCCTTCTTCCCGCCTGCCCTGTACTTTGGCCTGTTCCACCAGAAGGGCACTCTGGAGGCAATGGATTACCTGTCCAAGGAGCTGGACAAACACCCTGGTGGTGGCAGCGTGACATTCCTCATGCCTTGTCACTCAACGCCCTTCTACAGGTGCATCTGCTCTTCATCTGTGAAAGAATGTAGAGCACGCTAGCTGATGTCCACTTGAACCGCTAGCACTTTTTCTTGCCTAATGCAAATAGTACTACCCATTTTAAGAGTTCTGGGTTCGTTGTTTATCACCTAAACATTACGTTTGGCTGAGCAGCAATGTCAGAATCCCCAACGGAATTTACCAGGACATTGAAGTTTCCGACCTAAAACGAGTGACTCGAATGTAGTTCTGTATCACATTTTTAGCCATCTAGTACTAGTATATCACTCTGAAAGTGTGTGATGTCATGAAAATGAGTAATTGCTAGTGGGTGGAGCATTTATGGTAATTCTCTGTGAGAGGGATGGTGATGGCTGTGGGTGGAGCTGACATTTTTCTCACAGGCTCTACCTGAGCATTGCATAAAGTTTCTTGAAAAAAAAAAAGAAATTACCAGGGAGTTTGAAGTCTCAAATGCTGTGTAGAACTATGGATAGAGGAGTTCAAGTGAACAAAAAAGATACTAGTGTGGTTTTTATATGTGAATGCCGGCTATAGCCAATTGCAACAGGGGATGAAACATGCTGGAGAACAGAGCTTTAATTTGATGAGCTGCGATATCAACGGAATAATGTTCACCCCTACCAGACACCACTGCTGAGGTCACTTGCAGATCATGTCTGAAGGCTCGTTCAGCTACAGTTGGGCACAAAACAATATGGACCATGCAAGCACGTGTCAAAACTGCTTTCTGTGTCGCCTAGTGGTAAGCTATTTGCTCTCAACGGCAGATGGTTTGCCGCTAGGCAGCGTGAATGGCAATTTTGCTGTTTGCTCGCGTGGTTCATATCGTTTTGAGGCTGACTGTACATCAGGATGGCATCTGCAGCTTGTTCTTGTAGAATCCAGTTCCAAGCCTTAGTCATTAGACACAGATTGTCTTCAAGGCTCAAATAAAATATGTGTACTAGACAGAGAAAGGACATAACTTGCTCAGGCACAACAAGGACAATACAGAGATATGGCCATCTCCAGTGCTCGTTTCTGTTCGTTTGTTTTGCCGCTGTTGTTGTGCCGTGCACCTGCATCATTGCACAGCAGTGGCGCCAGCACCAAACACCGCCCATAATTTATTTCTTTTCTCTATTTTGTCTGATGCATGAATATGACCTCTGCTTTTCATCAAGCACACAGTTGCTTTGGCTTTGTTTCTATGATGTTACAGTGAATTTGCCGGTGCTTTTGTTAATATCCGTTAACGGTTCTTCCACCGACACCTTTCAGTCACATTCACCGGCGCAACGTCAAGATGAAGTTCCTAACGTGCGAACCGAACATCAAGAAGAAGAAGGACCACAAGGACGAGGCTCGCGACTTCTTCCTGGACCCCGTCAATGGCCTGAAAATGTACGGTCTCGGAGGCATGACAGACTACGTGGTCATCTACAACAGCCTGTACAAGCACATGATTGACTTTGTGGTGGACTTTGACTTGAAGTTTTTGAAGGGCTTCCTTCACACTCACTTCCCGACCGCTTACGTGGGCAAGGAAGTATGGATCTACAAAACTCACTAGCAGCAGCAGCTTTTCTCCCGCGTGCTTTTCTGAACTCCTAGTCATGTGCCGTCTGTGTTGCTGCGGTCATACCAGGTGCTGCTGTTGTGGGTGAGTGTTTTGGGTGTGCGTGTGTGTCAGTGAGTGATGGGTTGTGAAGATGCGGAATAAAACGTCAAAGTACCTGATCTCAGCCTCATTTTTTTGCTTCTGCCAGCATTTGGATTCTGAATGTACGTGCCATAGTTCTGGCTTTTATGATGGCAATCTTGTCCCAGACAAAGTATTGTCAGTTGACAATGTCGTAACTTGTATATAATGTTTATTCTGTCTCTTTCATACCTTGTGGTATGAGTGAATGTGAAAGGGGATACCTGCTCTGTGGCAAGCATAGTTCATAAGCTTCTGTTTGGCACTAATAATTAATGTGTATGGCTAAAAGCATCAAATTCAGTTATAAATGTAATTAAATTAATTGTCTGAATGGCTGTTCATTATTAAGAATTATATGAAAAGCATTTGATTTGGTTCGCTACTCACAATATTGAATTTGCTGTGAATTCACTACTTAGGCCCACATCTCCTGTTGACTGCAAGAAGCGTACTGTGCAAAACTGCTTTGTGTCTTTCTTCCGCAGCGGTAAAGTTGCATGGCACGTTTCTAATACATAAAATTACAAGATCCAGCCAGCTCCATTTCGTGAACACTGGCAGAACTGGTGAAGCTGACACCTCTCCTTCATCAGGCTATATCATACTTCTACATTTTTCAAGTCTTCCTTTTGTTGTCGCTTAGCTTTAGGCCTCTATTGTGCGAACATTGCTGTTGGCTCACTGACGAGAGGCTCGTTCGGGCAGCTTCTTCATTGGGGGGAACGAGAAATGCCTATTTTGAAAGTGCAAAGTCCTGAGCACTCGCGCTGACGTGTTTTGCATAACAACCTAGTCTCACCCTCACCCCATCTCGGCACATTTCTCGAAAGTTCACCCCTCCTCCAAGCCTCGACATCCTTCGTCCTCGCCTCTCGTCACACTGCGAGGCCGTGTGATCACCGCTTCGCTGTTTATAATAACTTGTTGGCTTAGTGGAGATCAGTAGTGTAAAGCTATTCCAGACTGCCGAATTCATTTAGCTTATGTGATTACTGGTGTGAATCCTGGACAACAACAGTCCGAAACTTCCATTGTCATTCAAGTCTTGTGCTCATTTATTAATCTTGCATGTCATCTTGTAAGAGCTTGAAGTTTAAATCCCTTCTATTACCTTCATACTGACCTAAAAAAAAACCAACGAATCGATTCTGAACAATGAACACTTAGTTCCATCTGGAAATGCCAGGTACCCAATCCTGGATAAGATACAACAAGGAATCAAGAAATGGATTTCATACAAGTTGGATTTAAAAAGTGGTCATCATACATGTCATCGATGAAGTAAATGAGAAATTTGGAGGGACACAACCAACCTGCACGTGGCTTTCATTTACGAAAAGGCCTTGAAGTACCGACACAACTTGAGGTACCGACATTACTTGAGGTACTGACACAACACCTTAACAGCACATCGCCAATCACGGAGGCTCGGCATAATCGAGGAGTACAGTAAGCAATATGTTTTAGCAGGAAGCTTCTATGGGAGCACTGCATCAGCAATCGGAAAGGTGCAATTTGAACATAGCGTCGTATATCACTTTCTGATATGTGACGCAGTGGATCATGGTCTAAAACATGTTTCACACCACAAGACTGCGAGTCTTGAAACATGCTGGACATGTGAGCAGTAGTGATACTAAAGCAGGCGCACTGCCAGAAATTTGTCTTTTTTTTGGGGTGGGGGGAGTTCAATCATAGCTTTGGTGCATGTGCTTGTATGTGTGCATGTTATATATGCAAGCAAATTGAAAAATTCTTAGGTGGTTTGATTCTTCCCCCCCCCCCCCCTATTGGCTACGCCCATTTACTAAAGCAGTCCGCAGCTTGCAGAGGCTAGGGGAGGCAAAGAGCACACGGCTACAAAAAAGGATAAGGAATAGCAATTGCAGAAATCAAGGTAAGAAGTTGAATACTTATTTCTACCCTCTGATGCTGGTGCAAGCATTCATTACTGAAATGACCAATTCACTTGAGCTCACTCTCAAAGAGGTCGTGCACGCAGGTTGAAACGAGGCAGAAATCGTCAAACTTTTCAAACGCACTTCCGTTACGCATTTTTCTGAAATGTCACTCGGGTACTCCCACAGTAACATCAATTTATGCAACTTTTTCGATGGAGGCGAACATTCTGTAGGCCCGTGCGCTCAGATTTGGGTGCACGTTAGAGAACCCCAGGTGTGGATATTTTGGGAGCCCTCCACTATGGCGTCTTTCATAGCCATATGGTGGTTTTGGGACGTTAAACTCTACATATCAATCAATTTATGCAACTGCTTACCTGATTAATTCATTTACTACGTACAGGCGCCACTTGAGCGATTTCTAACACATGAACTCTTCATGATTGATCAGCGCGACCCGAGGAACTTTTATTAAATTTGAGACAACCGCCCCTCACGGGGTCCAAAAATTGCACCAACGCAATTTAATCGCGTGGCGCGTGAGTGTTGTTACACGGTGTCAGCAGGGCTGGCCTCACTTTACGATCCTTGGCACAACCAGGCTCCCCGTGATAAAGACGGTTGACCGGCACAGCTTTGAACTAACTACCGGAAGTATTTAAACCTTCAAACAGTATCCAGTGACACGAACAAGTTTTTGCATTATGATTAGGTAGTACATCAGTTTCTAGCAATACGATACATGTAGTTGACGTATTCTTTTACAAAGCACGTAACCTTTAATAAAATTAACATATAACAGAACTTTACTTTAAGTTAACCGAGTATTTGAGAAGATTGCGAATATCGATACTTGCATTTGGTATTAACACAGTGGCCAGATTAGGCCATGATATGTTGCCAGCCGAGAAAAGTATTACGATAATGCTAGCTAGCTGCCTTGTAATTTTTGCAACGTGAAGTCGTCCGTGAAGTATCACACATTCAAATCACCAGCAAAAAAAAAAAAAGTGACAGCGCGCAACGCACGGCGCTTTATGTTGAAAGGCGAAACACTGCAAACGTATGAGATTACGGGCGATAACATGGCCTCTAAGATTGCGCACAAACTTTTCTTTTATTGTGATAGAGTACTAAAGCTTGCAAACTATAACGTTATTTTTTAAACAATTAAACGTGTTACATTGATTACAATTTCATAGCGTTTTTTAATTGTTGAAAACTTTAATTTTTATGACAAAATTGAGCGAAGACAAGAAACGATCCGCAAACAGTGTGCAGGATGGAGGAGGGTGCTGCAAAAAAGATCACCGATGAAGTGGATGATTTAATACGAATTGTCGAAGATCTGAAGATCAAGTCTGTCGGTAAGGCACCTGCTACTGTTTGCCTATAACTAGTGCTGACCCACGCTTAGGAATCGAGTCTCCAACGCTCGCCAAAAACGAAGACGCGAGCCCATACAAACCACCCACTCTACAGCACTCCTGTTGAGTCGCTCCTTCTACTTTTAGTTGTCCGCGTCGCTTTGTGTTTACATCGTGTCTTCTAGCTCGATACCGCGACTGCAGGTTGCCGTTATGGCCGAGAGGACTCGGCCCTTCGTAAACCGCGTGGTCTTAACCGCGATCACTTCTTTTTCCAGTGCCGAGTTTGTTGGAGTCGTCCTTCTCCAAGCTGCTGGAGCTCAAAAGCCGCCTCAGACGGGAAGAGATATCAAGGGAAACGGCAAACAAGGAAGTTCTACAGGACTTGGCAAAGGTTCGAGTGGTCTGATTAAGGTCTGCTTGTACGCATCGTGTGCGTAGCGTCCCGCCTCAGGTCTTGGTGCAGCAGTTTCGTTTCCGATGTATGCGTGCGATATGGTAACTGTATGTAGCGTGCAGTGCAGATCATATCTAGACCTGCTTTAAGCACGTGTCGATAGCATTCGCTTAGATAGCAAATGCCGCTGCCGTGGCGCTAACTTAATGCACCGAATTTTTCATGGAGGAGGGCGTCTGGCTTATATTTTAGGTGCACGTTAGAGAGCCTCAGGTGGTCGAAATGTCAGGAGCCCTCCACCGCAGCGTCACTCATAATCATAGCGTGGTTCTGGGACGTTAAACACCAATAATTATATCTTATTATTTAGCTTACTTAATGCAACCTAGTTGCACATTATGTATGTATTACGTCTACTAGCAGTGAAATTTGCAGTTGAGTAGCTTGTATTTAACGCTCTGTGTGCATCTGCATTGTTGCCTCTTGCTCGACCGAATCCGCATGCCTATTTTTCGAACCGTGCCTAACACGGTCAAGACGCCTGGGCAGTTACTCGGCATGTTTCTTAGGTTCTGCCCTGAATGTGTGCCTCTTTCTTTGGTCTAGATTGTTCTGGATGTCACATACTGCCGAGAGAACCGACTTGCTGACAACGATTTTTCAGACAGTGATTCTCTAGAACGAGTCCATGCCATAATCCGTAAGTGCACGTTGTTCGTATAATGTGATGAGACTTTTTCATGTCGACGAACAGCGACAGCAGTTGATAGCGTTCAACCACACCCGACATGTTTTGCATTGCGCGCAGGTAGCCTGGAACATGTCGAGAACATCACAAAGCACTTGGGCTTCAGCACGGTTAGTGGTTTATGTCCTACCGAACCCCGCTCGTTGATGCATCTCGATCCTTTTGATCGTAATGCAGCAACAAATGAAATTCTCATAACACTGAATGCTGCTTCTTTCACACACTGTCGAAGAAGCATATTGCGTTCAGGTTTGTGTTGCAGACCCCAGTTTCATGTTGTACGCACAAATTGAGTTTTTTTTTTAATCTTGAGGAGGACACACAGCTGTCATTGCGAGCCGTGGGCATCTAAGCTCTCTCTGTTCATAAACTGGTTAAAGGACCCGCCATTGCAGCTCATTGGTTGTAGCATTCATTCCAGAAAAAGGGTAACGACATCCCAGGGGGTCGTGGGTTTGATTCCGATACTCTGTTGCAACATTCAAATGCATGTAGAACGCATAGATGCTCATGCTCCTTTGTGTCAGGTGCACTTTAAATATTCCTAGGTGGTAAAAAAGTCAGTGCAGTGTGTGTTTCTCCTTTCCTTTTCATCCCGTGTTTTACATTTATCATGTGTGACACTGTTAACCCTTCGATGGTCCATTTTTTTCCGTGAAATGCTTCCCAAAGAAGTGTGTTTTTTAATGCCGAGTTATACTCTTCAAATGAATATACTTTGAAAAAAAAAAGTTTTGGGTGACCATTAAGAGAAAAAAAAACATTTGTGTTGTAGGCAGGTGTAGGCCACACACCGTGTTTTTTTCGTGAGCTAAGGCAATGTTTGTCCTAATAATTTCTTTAGCTCTCATTTCTCTGGTGTTCTGGGAGAAGGCCTAGAGGAGTAGTGGTTTGCCCTTAAGAATTGCTGTTGCAGGGCAACCTTCAGTTTCGACAGCACGTTAAATTTCCTTGCAGGTGGTTGAAGGCCTCGGCGAGGAGCTTGCAGAGTGCATAGAATGGCGGAAGGGAGGACTAGTCTACATGTTCTGCCAGAGCAAGGAGGGAGATGACGACCACAGTTGGCTGATGGCCAACCAGGAAACTTTTCTCGCTGCAAGTGAAACTTTCTACTGCTTAGGAAAAACAGTGCATTTGCTGTGGAATTGGTGTGAAGTAGCAGCCCTTGTTTCAGCTAGTGGGGTGCGCTGTGTAAAACTCGCCAATGGTGGCACTGCTGAAGCTCTCGTACGTCTGAGTGAAGACACGAACAAGCTGATTGGCCGAAAGTGTGTGGGGGGGTGTCTATCGGAGAAAAAATGTAACAGCAAATTTTTATTAGCAGACATTGCTATTCTGTTTAGGATCACTTCTAGGAAACAGTTGCAGAAGACATACATTTAATATCAAGATACTCTAATTACTTAATTAAGGCAATCGACAGGCACCGTATTAACAAAACAGAATTCCCCCCTTTTTTACAGTGCAGGGTAGCTAGCCAGGCTCAGTCCTTGTTAACCTCTTATTAACCTTCTTTCTCTCATCAGTATCTATAATTAATTATGAAGACCTTACCTCTTTGATGCATTTACTTTCACTACAAAGATTGTATTGCACTTGAACACATACTCTTTTCATTTGTATTGATTAGTTTGTGCAGCATGTTTCAGCTGGCTTATTTGTATGCATCAGCCACAAAAGCGCTGGTTAATATTTAGCAGCCTCTCATTTGAGAAATGCTGGGTGTATGCCTGTACGCGCTGCGCTCTTTCCTGCAAGCTGGGATCTAATGTGCTCAGAATAACACAAATCTGGTGCCAACCGTTTTGTGGTGGCAGTTGTGCTGTCTTGAATCAAATTCAATCCCCTGGGGTAATGTTGCTACAAAAGTTGGTGAGGAGCACACTCGGAAAGAGCCTACCATCAGTGTGTGCACACATTGCATCGCTGCATGCATTCTTTTACATGACTGCAACTTGCCTGCCCATTACTGAGTAATGACCTGGTAATACTTTAAACACAATGTCTCTTTCTACTCATGAAAATAATTAAAACAGAAAAGGGAATCTAGTAGACCCGACAGGTAAATATATCTTTGTCCTGTCTGTGTGCATTTATAAGGTAGAAAAGTTGCATGAAAACTACAGAGGCAAGATTGCTGGCACAGTTTCTTCTTTCAATGCGACATGTTTGTTTCATATGTTAGATACCCTGTTTGTTTGTAGTGCAAAGTACTACTGCATTCAGGACATCATTCTAGCTCAGCGAACTGCATGACAGGTGAATAATAGCAATGTTTAATGACTCCTTGTTCAAAGTGCTTACTCCCAACTGTACTCTAAAATGTTGTGTAACAAAGTCATAAATGAAATGGATGTACATAATTTGTAATAAGCGTAAGTATGTCGTATGCTGATAATGGCAAGGAGTGTTTTACGCATTTTCTTGAGGAGTCGTGTAGGTGCTACACGACTCCGATTTTTACAGTGCGAGAGGTTCCGTTTTGTCTCACACAACTCTACATGTGCAACTCAGTCACGGCCAAGCTGCGACTTGTAAGAGTTGCCTTTTATGCCTGCGACATTGTATTTGTATTTGTAGTGCCCAGGTTCGACTCAACTGCGTAGGAATTGTTAAAGCTTGTGCAGTGTCATTTACTGCACGCATCTTACATCTTTTTTAATGACTGTTCAGCTGCTGCAGCAAGGCGTGCAGCACCTCACGGCAATGCTCAACGTTCGTCGCCCGTTGAGGGTCGAGGAAGTCGCAGTGCTGTCAGGGCAAACGGATGTGCTGGAACTTCTGGAGAAAGGCAAGTGGCAGCTGGCAAGGTAGCCTATCTAAACCCTGAATGTGTAGCGTAAAAAAATTTTTTTCCTGCCTCTTTGATAAAATTCGTTGGTCCCATCTAAGTAAAATTACAGGATATTTACCGTATTCCAGGAAAAGCACCGCAAGTGAAAAATCGATAATAGTTTCTGGGGCTTTACATTCCAAACCCACGATATGATCATGAGAGATGCCGTAGGGGAGGGCTCCGAAAATTTCGACCGTCCGATGTTGTGTAACGTGCACCGACATTGCACAGTACATGAGCCTCTGGCATATCGCCTTAATTGAAAAAGGACTGCCGCTTTCCCTTTTCACTCTCCTATGACGGTGAAGTACAGTTGGCTCAGTTATGCTGATGTTATGTTTGCTGTGTGATGGAATACACGGATTGTGCGATCGATGATCAGTGTCTCAAATAGGCTGGCCAATGTTTCGATAGGTGAACCTAGCTTGTGTTCCAGTTCTTGTATATCAATCCGTGCTTTAATGTGATGGTCGTCACCTTTTCTTGGATTTTCTCTGTAACGGAGCATGTTTTGCAGCTGCTGTTCGTGGTGCTAAGTAACCTCTTCCGGAAACGTGAAGCACAGATGAGTGCTTGCTGCTGCTTCGTGAATTCCAAACGCTCGGTGTGACCGAGGTATAGTTTCAAGCCTGAATGGTCGCTTTCTATGTCGAACATTGCAGGTATCTACAGCGACGTGCATGCGCTGTCGCTCATGTACGCCGGCGAGATGTGCTTCTGGCTGGTGACGTACTCGAAGAGGTGGGACCGGCCTCTCGACATGGCACACGCGTTGCCGCTTGGCAGGCGGCTGCTACAGGACTACATCAGCGCCGTTGAGGGCCCCTTGCAAGATGCGGGCTGGAACTGCAGCCGCGCTCGGCAGCTTCTGACGCAACTGGACGAGGAGGCGCAGTGCTGAAGTGCAGCCAGTGTGCGTGGTGGAGTCAATGCAGAATCAAGCCAAAGACAAAGCCCGGATGAGAAGCAAGGTACATGCCCGTTCCTAATTGTGTGTTAGAAGGATCCCCAAACACCACTCGACTGTTACCTGAAAAGTTGCGCTGTTTCTAGTCAATAAATGGTTTCAGAAACGTGGTGGTGCCCGAGATGTGTTTCCAGCTGCTCTGAAGATAGCGAATTTTAGTACTGTGCACATTGTATCCGTCATGGTCTAGCATACGCAAAAATGTTTTTGCGCAGTGCCCAAGTGTGCAAGCCTTAGGTAGGCAAAAGAAAGTGGAACTCAGTTTTTTCAGCCAGACTTGCACAAATTATTACTTACTTAAACTCATTCAGACTCGAATTGAGCCGCGAGTCTGAGTGAGTTCAAGTGAGTCTACTCATGAGTGAGTTCGCTGACCTATCGTGCAAGTACAACACTTCTGCACAAGCTCGTGATGCTGAGCACTTACACACAGCATACCTGCAAAGTTCAAGAATTCTGAATTTGAGAGATCTCTGCAGCGGGGGGGCTGAATTATTTGCTCCTGTTTCTTTCGGCACCAAAAGTAAACACAAGGACAAACAAACAAGAAAAAAACATCGCGGAAAACAAGAGGGGGTGGGGGGTCTCAATCGCAAGTGCAAACATCAGCGTTGCGGTCGGCTTGGAGTGGCCAAACACACGAAGGTAGGGAATTTTCCACTAAGGTGAGAGTCTCAGAGGATCAACACAACTAGCAGAATTTATTTCCTTCAAAACAACTCTTGTACGTCTTACTGGGACACACTTGAACGCACGGGACGGCGCAGCTGGCTGCCGCAATAGCGCGGGTCAAAGCTTTGCTCCTTGCTAGATTCTTTTGACAGGAACGCCAAAACACGTCTGGCCCCTTTGTTATTGACAGTCTAGGCTGGGGCTGGTTTTTTGCCGCCACCGCCGTCATTCACCGTATATGTATACTTATCTATATATATTAACGCTCTAGAAAGGAAAAAAAGCAGCCCGCGCTCGGTGCCCAGCTCATCGCAATGTGCCGTCCCGCGCTTATCTCTGACGCGTACTTTGCTCCGCGAAGGGGGATGGGGGGGGGGTGTTGATGCTTGTGCACGCGCGCTTATCTTTCGGTGGGGAGAATCGTGTGCCTTTAGCTTTCACTGGAACGATTGCGTTAGTTGCCAGGCCCGCAAAGGTATCTCCGGTCTATGCACAGGCCCCGTTTGTGAAAAGAGCGCGCTTTTCATACACATGTAGCGAGGTATAACTGGGACACTTGTTAGTTTGTACTCATCCGTACCTGTGATTATGTATCGAGCATCGCTTTTTTTGTTTAAACAGCACGTTACGTGTCGAGTGGCTAACGTTGTTAGTGCGCTTTCGTCTTGTGTGTATTGTTTTCGTGCATCATTTGTGCGTGAGCAGCGCTCTGCGCATTTCGATCTGCTTGCCGTTCTCAGTGTGACATTCCAAGTTGTTGCTGTCGCATTGATTGCTTCGGCATTTCGGCGAAACTGTGACTTTTTTTTTACGTATTTACTGCCTTTAGTCTACCCCTGCGTGCCCTCAGAGCTCGTAGATCGCTATCGCACCGCCGCGACCGGGATGTTGTGCGCGGCGGTTGCAGCAAATGGTATTTCCTTTTTCAATCCCCGTATGCTTGACCGGGCACACGCCTTCAAAACAAGGTCGTTTTATGCCGTCTACGATCGCATCTGCCGCGGTTTTGTCCGCTGGGTTTGCGGAAAGCAGCGTTGCCTTGACTGGCTGAGTGTTGGATGCACATGTTGGACGCCATACATGATCGCGTGAAGAGGACGGACCACGATTTCATCGACAGCGGTCGTGGCAACGACAATCACGCACACTGTAGAAGACAGTGCGTGCACCGGTTGCACGCGTACTTGCGAAGCTTCGAGTACGCTTCGCAAGTACTCGCAAGGCCTTCTTTCGACGATTTCCGTACTAGAGTTCGTATCATCTGCCACGATCAGGAAATGTGTTCGGAACAATCAAGTTTAGGCTCAAAAGACATAGTGGAATTTCGCTGAGGCATTTCACAAATTCGTATCTGCCGCGGTTTCGCATCACTGAGATTCTACTGTACGTTTAGATGAACGCCTCTTAAACTCATTCATAATGAAATGGGGTAGGTTCGAAAAGCCTGGAGCGAATTGAGCTGCTTTTTTGTCAAGGCGGCCGGATCGTGCACAAAAATTTGAATTTCCAGGAGATTTGCATGACTACCGTACAAACGGAAGAAACGGTCCAAATCCGGGAGACTTGGCAGGTATGACACAGTTAGAGCTAATGATAGTGCGAAAATTGATCCACTAGACTTGTGCGAATAGTGAACTTTAGGTTCGAAGCGAATGGTGATTTTGGTCCAGCAATTTCTAGTTTAATTGGAATAGTATATACATATTACATATTTTAAAGAAAAATTGGCATATTTGTCTCAACCTAACTAACCTCCACACACTGGCAGATACATAGTTAGGTCACAGGCTGCACAAGCTGGCCTTTCACAATGGCAGATAAAACATGTTGCAATATTTTTAAAAGTTGTAAGAAGGCCTGTGCAAGTGCAATTTATTTTTTGTTGTTCAAAGAAAGCGGAAACAACTTTGAATAGTAGCACGATTCGACTTTTGATAGAATGAACGCGTTAACCTGTGAAATATGTCATGTTTTACAATTTGCCATCCTCAGAGCATATAAGCTGGCACCGCAAGCTTTAAACTTAAAAAATGATGAATCAATGTGAGGGTAATATGTTTGAGGTAGTGCGGATTTTCATTGGATAGCTGCTTTCACGGTTTAGCATTCCTTTGCTGCAGTGAAACCACCCTCACAGGTGACTCAGAAACTTTCAATAATTTAAGTTTGAATCGAAGCGAATTCAAATGTTCACACAGATCACTTGGTGCTTTCTTCAGCCACGTCATGGCTTTTATTATTATTATTTTCACTTTCACGCTGGGTGGTTCTCACTGCTCATTTTTACTGTTTCAGATTCACGGACGTTCTCGTCAGGTGGAGCAGCAGCGTCAAGTTAAAGCATTTTTGCATTGTTCCCGGACATCTTGAGAGCATCAATACCATCATCAGCGGGACCACAGCGGAGAACATGTTCCATTAGAGAGGAGCATCAGCTGTTTCAGGCACTAGCTAGCAGGCCTGTCTGAGCAGTACTATCTAGCCAGGTAGCTAGCACAGCTCCGTAGTCTTGTGTAAGCTAAGCATCGAGAGGAAATAGACTGAAATAGTGTAACGATGACCGTTAGGCCTTGCTGGCAATTCAGTTAGATACATATTCTCTGTAGTTTTTTGCTTCACTCGTTGCTTTGCCATTTGCACGTGTTAGATAGATTGATTTTTAATGGCTCTTTAGTCACGCTATTCGTGATACATTCTGGTTTGCATGTGCATACGACAGACCTCTCACGGTTTTTTCGGTTTCGGCGCATTTAAACTGCCTCCGAGGGTGTGTTGTGGACAGCTCACTTTTGTTAATGCCACTTTCCAGAGCGTGTTGAGCTGAACCGGCATTTCACTCATTCAGATAAGATGCTGTGCCAGACGCATTTGTGAATGTACATATACCCTCTTCGCTCGCGTAATGAACACACTCGCATAGTAAACGTACCCTCAACTTCAGTCGTCAAAATTTGAATATTTCTTTTCCCCGCGCAATAAGCACACTTACTACATTAGTCCACTGCGGTCCCGCTAACCGACACCTGGCGCCTTCTTGCCTGTTGGATCTCTTCCGATTTTTATTCTTTTGCTGACCCCCCCCCCCCCCCTCGCCACCTCGTCTCCCCTTTTCACCTACTGCCGCGCGCCATATGGCCTTTTTTCCCCCTCTATCTGCGCGCGGCATGTGCGCAGTCTTTAATACATATGTGCCACAGCGGGGTTCACGAACGTTACGAATAGGGACATCGCAGCTGACAAGAACACAGTGAGCGGAGGTCACGAAACTGCCCGCGCCAACTGATGGTCGCTTCCTGCATGGCCCAACCACATGCATGCAATTTACGAGCGACGACGACAGGATTTGCTGTCACTATGGCTGTTGCAAAGGGCCATTCGATGCCATCGCGTCTCAAGTTTCTGGAAAACTATAGAGAAATCGCTTATCGCCCAGAAAAAATCATGAATATTTCTCAACGTGGTCTCCGATTGTCGCTTCGGTTACAAGTGAGGCGGCTGCCATATTTTGTCGTTAATCTTGTTATCGACAGTTTGTTTTGATGCTTGGGTGGTAGCTTGCTGCAACGTTGGTTGCTTGCTACAATGTCAACGGCGTCGTTGCGGTCGTCGTGTGAGGTTGCCACGAAGTTGGCTAAGTGCGTCGTGGCTTCGTAGCGCACACCTCTGCGCGCCCCTTGAGATCACAGCAGATACCACTGTTGCAGTTAAACAATTGCAAAAAAAGGTAGTCGCGAAATGCTTTTATGGCATGCACGGGCGGCGTGGGAACAGCTTGCAGAAGATAGCGCCTTCAACCTCAGAAGAGTGAAGTGCTACAAAGAAGCGAAGCGACCTAACTTTTTTTTTTGCATTACCACATTTTTTTGCTCATATCAAAAAAGTTTTTACAAAATTTTCCCTTCATAATAAACGCACCGCCCAGCTTTGCTCCGATTTTTTGAGGAAAAAAAGTGCGTTCATTATGCGAGTAAATATGGTATCTCTAAAAGTGAGCAGGATTTTTCATGTATATGCCAACATAACAAGCTAGGAATGTACTGTCTGTATAAATTTAGCTATGCTCAAATGCTACATTACAGTGCGATGAAGAACTGCTCTTTTGTAATGTGCATTCTGTATCGCGCGTTTTGCTCCACATTCGGGCAAAGCAAAATACACGAAAGTAGTCAGCCTGTTTGTGTTTGAGTCAATGCTGATAGTGCTGCAGAAATCAAATGAGCGAAAAACCGATTGCTGTGCCCCAGGTAAAGTGCAAAAACTAAGGACGGAGGGAAAATGCGTCAGATGTAGTGCGTGTTCTCCCTTTGTTCCATGTGGCTTTACACTTTGCTTGCTAAGTGTCGTACCGATAAAGCTGACTTTTTACGCTTTTCAAAAGTTTATTTTTTTTAGTTGTACCCTGGCTTCCAAATTCCAACTAAACTCTGCTTGTACCGCGACATTTGACGTCGGTACCAGCTACAAGTACATTTGGTCAGGAATGCCTTGGCCTCAAGAAATCACTGCTACCTTTCTTTTGCATCGTTGTGTTAGCCTAGAAAAATATCTATACATTCAAGAGTACAAATATATCAACGGACCTTCAACAAGCGGTTCCTCGTTGAATGATTACACAGGGTTGCTTGGGTTAGAAATCATTTTAAAGAACAGCTCACAAGCAGCATGAAACGTCCGTTCATCCATTTTGACACTGTTGTGGTGGCGTTTGATCGCGCACACACGTGCATACTAGAAAGTTGGTGTGCGCAGTTAAAACGGCAAGCAAAACGTTCGGCAACCAAGTGATATGTCTTGCTTTAATTCCTGTCTCCGCTTTTAACATCTGAATTCACTTCTGCTTTTTATTGTGGTCTTTTGATTCGTAACTACAGGACAGTTCCTGTATAACTTCAGTTCACATCGGTTCATTTACATCAAGGACATAACACCCTATCGTGGAAAGGTTGTGTTGGAGGCCTACAAAGCCACACCGCGTCGCGAGCATTGGAGCTTTGCGTGAAAGGCGAAAGTTTGAAAGAGCTTTGCTCTATGTAAATTCTAAAGAGAATGCATTGGGTTTGCTGCTGTGTTACTTTTGCATTAAACATTGTAAAATCTTACGCACTTGTTAGTCTCCAACAATGCCACAACTACCACATGAAGGCTCGTTTCACTTTCGTTTTGTGTTATGATCGGTACGTATGACAGAGTGATGGACCAGCTCTTTTATCATTGTTCTGATGCACAAGATTGTAATTTACCTTAGTGTTAAGATATTCAAAACATGGCGGGATCCTGCGAAACACCTGTGTCTTCAAAAGCGTGAAAGAGAGACACGCATAATGCTGTCGGCGACTTCAGTATTGCGAGCCGGTCTGTCAACATGCCGGTGAACGTGTCACTTTCGTGTTGCTGTCAGTTGCTATGGAAGAGGCATCAACTAAATTTTTCATCACTAGTTATCGAGCCATGCAGGAAGTGTATGGTAAAATTACACCGCTCATCCCGACCTTGAATTAAGAACTCGAAATCGCTAGTGTCGCTTCCGGCTACGTGGGCGATGTCTTTGGCAGCAAGTGTGAACCCTTGAACAGCAAGCGCAAAGCTGGGCACTATGAACAGGAAAAGGAGGATGTGGTGCGACTGAATAACAAGGTTTACAATAACAACTTCAGACGATCAGCTCCAAAAGCTACAGAAATGTGCAACTGTGCTCGAGTTTAGCTACCATGGTCTGCACACATTTATTCCTTAGTGCCACTGCGTGAATCATTCGCTGCAACACAGGCAGTCATCTGTGCTCGCTACAACCGATTGTTTTTTATATTCTTTCAAAGTGCAGTTTGTTGTCCCCTATGCATAGGTGTGAATGCATTGCTGTATAGATTGGGAATCCCCTGTATAGTCTGTAGGTTGTACTTTTACATTTGAACAGTGTTCGTCGTGAAGTGTCCAACGATGTACAATGCGCGTTGCATTTTGTGGTGAAGTTCATTCAGCGAGTACACTCTTGTCCTGATGGTGCCAGAAAAAAAAAAAAAAGCAAAGTTCTCACCTTTGCTATTGCATTGTTATGTCGTTCTCTTCTGTGAACACCTGTGCCAATAAATGCCCTTTGGCAAAGCTACAGACACACCTTAAGAAAGACACTGAATTGGCAACTATCGGGGAAAATGGATGGTTGCAATCTCTGCATTCACAATTTATTCTAGCACTACTCCTGTATCAGTGCGACAGCACTTTGAGCTGGTTCTGACGATTGCTGTTCTGTATGGGAATTGCAAAGATGCCATTGCATTGCGTGAGCTTGTGTAACTCTGATGGACATTATTGTGGATTCACATGACAGGCTGATTCATAATTGGCGAGATTCCCTGGCATGCAAGAATTCAATGTGCGTAAAGCTGCTAGCTTGCTGCACAGTGCTGTTGCAAACGGAATATTACTTGTAATATTAGCTAAACTTCATACAGTGAAGTTAAAGGGTAGTTTGAACTATCTTTGTTATCCCCGCTCTTGCCCTTTACTGCTATATACCTGTAATAGCGTATAAAGAACTTTGCTGCGATGGCTCAGTTCAGCTGGCTTGCAGCCTCTAAGGTCTCGTCTAGCGATGAAAGCATGCACCTGTGTCAGCTGAAAGCTGAAGTGCTGACACAGTTGTTTTTGTAGCAAAAGCACGCATTTGTCATAATGCGTGGTCTTAAACTTGTCTCCAAGCTCTCGTGTCGTGCGAATCCACAACTTGGAATGCCTCTCTATATTCAGCAGAGTGCCAAACAAAGAATACTGTTCACATTTTTGCATTTTTCACTGTTGCTGCTTTGCAAAGAGCCAAAGCTTTTGTTTTAATTGGTCACTTAAATTGTTAACATGTGCATAGTAATGAGTGTTGCGTACTCAGAAAAGCAGATGCAATAATTGTACTAATTGAACTCAATGAAATTGCATATTTAGACCTTGACCACAGTGATTAACAGCACTAGTTTAAAGTTTTTGCAGGTTCCCCTGTTTTTGAAACACCGAACAAACATTTTGCTAGAGAATATTCAGCAGTACAACAAGTGAACCGGTTCAGCCCAAAACTACAGAACTTGTTACACTAACAAGCAATTTTATATTTTTTTTTGTGGATACAAGGCGTGTACAGAACCTCTGAAGGCATCGTGCTTCATCTTGTGCCCTGAAGATGGCATTCATGTTAAAAATGCTGTAAGGAGTCTGCTGGTTGCATAGATTAAAAAGAAATTACAAAATTGAGCACGTACCTTTTTCTGTTATGGCAGCACTGCATTCGTAGAAAGCAGCTGTCTTAGCAACACAATGATTTGCAATGTAAAGTGACAAAATAAAAAAAAATGTGTGCACTTCTAAAAAAAAGAATAAAAATAATGAAGACTAAAAGAAGGTGTGTGTGTGTGCTACTTTCAGGTAATGTATTAAAATTTTTCCAATTGACTAGGGGTGTGTGAATCGTGAAAAATCTGAAATCAAATGCAAATAGAATATTCCAAATAGGGGTAAAAAATCATACATACATACATCAGACACAAAAAGTTTCATTGAATTTCGAAAGCAAGAAGAAAGAAACGAAATCTGCTCATTTCATTTAGCAGATAACGCGGCAAGCGACTGTTAGCGAAATACTACTGTCTTGCAGAAACGCAAGCTATTCCAGACGAAATGGCTCGCTAACACAAGGCGGTAGCTATCCGTTTTTTTTTTCCCCCTGCGGTCTCTATAGACTCGCCTGAGAATGGTAATGCTGTGCTTCGTCGTCACGAGTGCTCCGGGACCAAAATGTTCGGGTGCTCGTTCACAGCAGCATTTCAACTGCGCGCCGGAATGACAGAAGTTTCTGAAAATGTGGCACGGCGTGGCAGCGGTGCCTGCACAGCGTGAACAAGTTTTTAAATATGAAGCCAATCATCGAGGGTCTTGCGGGCCAAAGTCTGGCCGTTTTATGCCACTTCAAGCATACACGACCAAATCATACAAAAAGCGAGTGCCTACGTTTTGGAAGCGATGTTGTGAAGGGCTTAACAGTTTTCTAACTGTTCTTTAACACACGGAAATGACGATTTCCTTTCATATACAAGTACCCTCACTCTTTCACCAGAATATTGGTGAGTTCCAACGAGAGGCCTACTATAAAAACAGCGCTAGCTTTAGCCACCCCACGCCGCCAATGTTGTACCAGTAGTCTTTCAACGCGTTTTAGATATTTCTATTGAATTGTTCCAAAATTCAAATACTAGCTGTCCAAAAGTAGAATCAAATTATTCCATTACGTATTATTTGATACGACGTGAAACTCGGAATATTTGCATCTACAATCGAAGGCACCGACAACAAATTTTTTCTAGACCGATTTTTTTTTACAGCGCAACAGAAAGCTCACCGTCCTTAGTGATTGTAACAGTATTAGTTAATCCTAAAAGCACGTAGTTATTCAGGAAGTTATAATTTTTCATCTGAAAGGCTCTAAAAACAGATGAGCCTATCCTCTAGCAACGCTGAGAATTTATAGCGATGCTGTAGCCCCTCGTGCGCTTTGTAAGAGCTGTCGTCGTCGTGCTTTCACAGGAATTCCTGGAACTATGCTTACCCACATTTATTTCGAGCTTTTCAATTCAACTATTTTTAAAAACGAGCTGTTACGATGAGATGATACAGCATTATACATCTTCCCTGCATCTGTACTACATCGTGTGTGTCTGCATCGAAGGTTGCCTCCTCTGGTGGTATGGGTGGCTTGTTCAAGCGTCGTTGCTCACACAATACACGAGCCAATACACACAAGTGAAAGCGTCCCTGCACATATGCACAGCCGCGCCGAGTAGCCAGCAATGTGCACCATTTCGGAGGCTCATTGTGGGTAGCAATACGATGTCACTCCAAAATATTAGCTGCCAGGAAACTGTGTGCACGGCTGAATGAGCACGCTGAAAAGTTGCTCACAACGTGCTGACGAGCATTAGATCATTACGCCACGGGAAGGCTGCGCTATTATAATGCATACTACCAATGCAGGCCTATATGTACATTTCTATGAACTAATATCTTTTAATACAAATAAACTAACAATACTTCGATGCTAACAAAAATATCATCAACCGAGTACATCTGATCCTTTAAGATTTTCCGCCAGAAGTGCCTCATGTAATTTTCGCGACTCTCAATGAAGAAATGAAAATGCAAATCCACGCCTCAAGAACAAAACAGGGTCGGTTTGAGTCAATGCGATGGACAATCTTTCCATCAGTGGAGTCATCTCAAGACGCGTTCTGGACAGCTCTCTGTCCCTTCAAGACAAAACAAACCCCTTTCATTATGGTGACTTTGGCAGAACTCGCTTGCTACGAGGAATGCTGCACAGTCTCAGGCAATGGTTTCAAGTGCTTTGTAAGTACGCGTACGTGACTGGACTTTTCGCAGACCAGTGCAAATCGCAGTGGATGCAAATCCCCAAGGAATGCAACCAAGGGCCGTTCTGGGGGAGCCTTGCAACAGAACTCTGGGATCGAACACTGGAACTCGTTATGTTGTCTTGAAACCCACTGAAGTAATTAAGCGACTAATTCTCGGTACCAGTGAACAGGAATTGAGAGAGGTACACAGTGGAGATGCACAGTGAAGTATTATGTGACGAAATGATCTACGACTTCAGATTACAATTTCAACCATTCGAGAGTTTAGGCAAGTGCACCGACATTTTTGGGTTTGTCATCCATCGCAATGCAGCTACAGTGGCGAGGCACTCAACACACTACCTTAAACTCAACTGAACTGCTGTGTATGCATTGCCGTGCAGAAATTCAAAACGCGTCAGCTGTTTCACAAGATGTAGCCCTGCACCAGGGCTCTTCCCACAATAGGCGGGGGTGGAAATGACTCTCACTGCTGTGGCTTACCGCCGATTTCTTTGAACAGACTGCCCATCACTCTTGCAGATCCCTTAGGAATGTGTGCCCGGGGGACTAAGAAAATTAACCAGCTCCACTTTGTCGACACTAATAAAACAGTAAAATTGGTTGTATTCCCTTCATCAAGCTAACGAATTTCCATGTTTTGCAAGTCAGATATATTGTATCACTGCTTTTGATTAAACAATGTGTGTTAAGCTTTGAGGTGCCATATAACAAAGTTGCATCTTACAAGAAAATAACTGTTAGTATATTTGAAAATGTTACATTGGTTATTCCTAACACTACCACAAGACTCTTCTTGATTTAATTTGCCATAACTGATATTTCTTTAGATCGGCGTTTGTTAATTGAGGTTTACGTACCACAAAGTATCATGTGACAATGGTGAGACTATGCATAATCCGATTTCCTGATTTCTCTAGCATATACACATTTACGATGACGATAGTTTTCCGATAAGCTGCGCAGTTTTACGTGGTATACTGAACTGTTTGTAGAGCGAACTGTAGCCTTCATTTCTGGTGGACCAGTGGTACGAAGAGGAATTTACCCAACGTCTGTGATGCATGTCTCCTCATGATGCCAACAAGCATTACCACGAATCCTGAACATGTTGGGCTGTTTTATGACAGCTTGATTATTAATAGCAATTGTGCGTGCTAAATACCAGCAATAAAGAGCCTAGATAAGGAACTTGTATCTTAGTGAGGTGGTGCTATAGACACCATTTCCCATTGAGCAATACCTGGTTGCCTAAAACAAAAGTCTGAGCAGGTGGCCTTGAATATCGCCAACGCCAGAGAGAGTGTTTGTACACATACACCCATTTTTTATTTTGCGAATCTCGTAGCCCATGCTTCACTAGAGGAGACAGATGTACGTCATAACTACAAGACATGCCCAACCAGAAATTAAGCGTGGCAGTGTGTTTAAAGTAAGTTGTTTGAGACTTCTAAATTGCGAGACTTGACATCTTTCCCACCCCAGGTTCTGGGCAACAAAAACAGACCTCAAAGGCCTCACTATTGCAAACTGAAATCTAGAACCAATTTAAGGGCCCAAATAGGGCGGGGGTACATCGTGTGGATAGAAAATGCAGCTCTCGAAGGCCGTGCTTTTACTTGTGGGAACAGCCATCAATGTCGCCTGCTTTACTCATGCAACCGATTTTAGGGCAAGCTGCACGGAAAATTCAACAACTCTGCTCTGTTCTATGGCCGTTCAGCCGACTGGGCGTGCATTATGCAACGCGTCGTACAAGAATAATCTCACTACTGAGATGTAGCGGCGGTGTTACCAGTGCATTGGAACTGGGAAAGATGCAGCACTGAGGAATACAATAGGGGTGCTCTGCTGCCTGTTCTTGCCTGTCCCACCCTACAAGAACCTCTGTCAGCACTAACAGCCCTAAAAATTTTCCGAAAAATTAGCTTAGCTATACGGAGGTATAGTGGTGAAGTGGTAAAAAGACAACGAAGCTAAGTTTTCTATCTCCTCTTTGGTTCTGTGTTGAAATACAAGAAAGCAGGAACTACACAAATAATGCTGATTGCATAAAAAATAAGGCAGTTATATGAAAAATAAAAAAGTTTATTTAACATAGTCACAGAATAAAAGCATTCCGATAAAATTCACGATTAAGAGGTGGCGTTACGAATGAGACGTTACGAGTAATGAAGTAATATATACAACGTATCAAGATGATGAAAACCACGAGCTCCGCTCGACTGCCACGAGACCACGCTCAATCACTGCCATCAACGGTCTGCGTCGTGCGAGACACGGTCGACATGCCGTTGACAAACTTTGTTCTGAAGAGTACGTTGGCATTGTTGAACATGCCTTCCTTGAGAGAGACCACGATGAACTGCAATGATCAACAAACATCGAGAATAAGCGACGCGCGCAAAGCAAACAGTCCCACTTCAAAGTAGACATGCATTGACCTTGATGCCTTTGGCTAAGTTGTAGAGCTGTGCGAACAGCAATACTTTGGGGACAGAGCGAATTCGAATATTAAAGTGCGAGTACGAGTCGAAACTAAAGAAAAAAAAGTTGTAAAGGATCTCTGAACTTATTCCTGTGAGATAGCACCGTGAAAGTTTTTTTTGGCTGTGTTTGGTGGAGTGGCGTTTTATAGTATCAAGAATGAGGCAATGCAGAGGCCGAATTGTATTTTCGCACATGATTTGGTGCAACCGAAGTGTTGCCGACAACACTTTACAAGTGAAAGGCAAAGATATTTCCTCAGCTTTTCTTCCTTTTTCAACTTCTGTGGAAGACCAATGTGGTGGACAAAGGTGGGCTTCCTTCGAGTCCGTAGTTCCAAATATGCCTCGTAGACGATATATAAGAACTAGGCTTGCGCGAACAGTGAATTTTTGGTTCGAAGCAAATAATAATTTTTGTCGAATAATTTTAAATCGAATTCAAATAGTATACACATCGCATAGTATGAAGAAAAATCGGTATATTTGTCATGACCTAACTAACCGGCTCAATATTTCCTAAAATTTGAAACAAGGCCTGTGCAAAGGTCACTTTTGTGCATCAAAGAAAGTGGAAACAACTTTGAATAATAGCAAAATATGTTACTTCTTAGAATTTTCTATACTTAAAAGTGTATACGTCAGTAAGAGGAGCTTTAAAACTGAAAAAAAAAAAAAACTGAAAAAGAGTATCAATGTTTTAAGTTTATTTTTACCACATAATTACCCATTGACATTGATGTTTCTTTTTTTCTGTAGTCACAACAAAGGTATAATATGTGGTGTGAAATGCAGAAAAAAAGCTGCAATAAAAACGCAGCTTGACTAGCCCCAAATACCAACAAACAAGGCAGAAAAAAGTGACAGCATTCGTGAGGTCAACTAAAACAGTAAACAGTCAACAAATACATAGTTGAAAGTGGCACAATATTAAATATTTCTTACATGTAGGCAAGATTGCACTCTTTAAAGAAATACAAAAGTAGGAATAAGCAAAATACAAAGAAATCTCTTAATTTTTTTTTTTGCATCACGTAAAAAATAGACTGAACATGTCCTGTCACCAAAGAAGGTGCAATAGCTGCAATGAAAAACTGAATTTACTTAGTATGTGTGAGAGTGAATATTTCAGCATTTGGAGACCATAGTTCGTTTGGCATCGTAGAATCTTCCAATAATCGCTCTGTCTAGTAGGTCGAGACGAGGTGCTTCGCTCTAAGCATGCCATTCAGATAAGGTAGTCATTTCCTTTCTTTATTTCAGATTTTAGGTACACTAATAAGCAATATTCATACATGTTTTCTAATAGGGCAATATCTTCATTTAACCTTGAAGTAAGGCTTAGCAGCAGTGCGGATTTCTCCTGAATATGTAATTTCACGGCGCAGCATCACCTCCTTGCAGTGAAACCACTTTTACAAAATGTTACATGCAAATTAATATACACCTGTACATGTGTTTTCACAACTTATCAGTTCTCCACTGCACTGAAGCTACCTTTACAAAATGTAACATGCAGACCATTATGCGTGTGGCAGTTTGAACTAGTTGGTATGACATGGCGATAGTTATAGCGCGAGAACAGAATGACGACAAAAACACAAGGACACGAGCGCTCGTGCCCTTCTTGTCTCTTTGTCGTCGTTCTGTTCTTGGACCATTATGCATTTAGTATTTGTTGATCTCGATCAACTTAAAATTTTCAATAACTTAAATTTGATTCGAAGCGAATTCGAATACTGCATTATTGGTGAAAACATTCGAACATTTCCACAAGCCTAATGAGAGTAATTAAAATTCAATGATAAAAAACTTGGGCATCCCATTTTTATGACTTGCTGCCTGAATACCCGGTCTAAAATGGCATTAACTGAGCCCCCCCCCCCAACTTTGCAACATCCATCTCTCCAGGTTGGAACAAGCTTTTTCTTGAGTCAGTACATTTGCGACCGTAGCAAAGCCTGAAAGGTACCACTGCCACAATACGAGAATGTGATGGAGCACAGTGATGTTTCACGCAGGAAATTTTTCCTTTTTCGGGAAATCTTCGCCTCTCATTTTGAGCCAAAAGGAATCTTCGTAACATTGCAGGGAACTTAAACAATGGTTAAGTTCTTCTATGACAACCGATAATTAGAGGTCCCAGTGCGCCTTTATCGACTGTAATTTTATTTGGCGCATCCACCACGCAAGCTTAGCCCTTGAAATTTGTTTCTGATATCTACGCGGAACGATTTCTAGTTCACTATTTGTGTTAGACTTGAATCCCACAGTGTGCAGTGCTCTAACAGTATTTGAATGAATAAAGTTATGCTTTTGTTGTGCAGCAGTGGAGGGGCGAGTCATGATTTCGAAAGTTGGCAGTACGTCTGACACGAGTAATTAGAGTGTGTGCGTGCATGAATGAGGGCAAAAATTGGTACTGTTGTGCTGGGAAATATCCCCTAAATAGGGAATTTCCGTGTCTCTGAATGGGAATTTTTCGGCGTAGTACAGAACATCACTGATGGGGCGAAGATTAATGAAAATCTGAAGGGGCCACTGCCAATCTGATGATTTGATATGTGGGGTTTATGTCCCCAAAAAATTATTTGATTATGAGAGATGCCGTAGTGAAGGGCCCAAAAAATTTCGACCGCCTGGGGTTCTTTAACGTGCACCGAAATCTGAGCACACGAGCCTACAGCATTCTCACGTCCACCGAAAATGCAGCCGCAGCAGCCGAAATTCGATCCCGCGACCTGCGCGGCACTGCCAATCTGATGTTGACTACATTTGTCTTCAGGAAGTCTGAACAGCTCGAATAGTAAAATTTTGGATGGTGCGAATCGAATAGCAAGCAATATTTGAAAAAAATATTTGAAATTTCGAATATTTGCACACCTCTCGTAGAAATGGTAAAACAGTGTGGTCACATGCTGCCCATCCTCGGTCTTCACTTGAGGAGTGGATACATACAATGGGCTGATGTCACATCCATCTTAGCATTTCAAAGACGTTTTTCGGATGACCTGATTTCTAGTTGCACTGGGGCTCAACATCATTTCAAATGAGTTCTTCACCGATAACAATGATACAGGTGTTCCGATTTGGCACACTGGGCGGCAGCGAAGCTTCTGTAAGTGCTGAACGGTAACTGTAGCGTAGATGAATACAACGAGCAGGAATCCAATACCACCAATGGCAGCAAGGTTCAGACCTTGCTTCTGTTGTAACAACACCGCAGCTCAAATACCTAGAGCTTTGCATTGCAGCTCTCGACAAATGGTGGCATGAACAGCGAACACGCAGAAATGTACTGAACACAGGCGTACGAATGTATATGCAGGCAAGTCACCAAATTTTGCGCAAAGCACGAGACATAGATGAACACTTATATGGCATGTATGATGGCTAGCTCATGCTCAAATTTTGCGCCTAAATAGCAATCAGCGATACATGCGCTCCTTATTCAAACACCAGCGAGTGGCAATTTCAAGGAGCTAGTGCCTCGAAATTCCTATGCTTGAGAATTCGCGGGAGAGAGACGTTTTCAGCTTTTTCTGAGATTTGGATGAGCAATACACAGACTCGGGACTGGAAGCTGAAGCTTGAACGAGAAAGGGTAATGTTAAGACTCACCTGCGACTGCTTGAAATGGGCGCGCAGCATCTGGCCGATGTTTTGCGTGTGCGAGAGGTCAAGCGCGGCGTCCACTTCGTCCAGAATATAAATGGGCGCCGGCTTGAACAACAGCAAGGAAAGGATCAAGGATAGGGCCACCAGTGACCTATTTCATACAGAGGAGAGATAGTAATAATATTAATAAGGCCACCGTGGCGGGTATACAGAGGAGAAAATTCGACACACAAGAAGATTAGTGGTGGTGTGATGTCGGCAGTTAAGGGGAGACATGGGTCTTAGGGCTCTCTCATTTATTTTTGAACCAAATTTGACAAAAGTTGGCATGCTTACTTAGTTTGTTCTCCTGATTCTAAAATTGTAGTTATTTTTTCTGTAGCTTCATTAGTTAATTAAATAATCAAGATAACAATTTCTATTGTTCTTACCATAATAGAAAAATAACCACCTGTCAAAAATTTATAAATGACATAGAGATTGACAGTAGAAAGCATAAGACATACAACATAGAAAGCACTTTTTTGATTGGGTCATTATTTCTAACTTTACAGTACACAAAACTTCACAGCTCTGAATGTGGCCATTGTGTGGTCACACAAAAAACTAGTTTCAAAAACTTGCATCAAGAGAAATCGAAACCTGCTTCCTATGTTGTGTGCTCCAAACATCTAGCTTCAGGCTGCAAAAAAATATATATATATATATTCTGCTATCTGTAATAGTTTCCGATATATTGCAGTAATTTTCATGCAGGGTGTACAAAATTGCCATTTTGAGAAAATAAAGCAAACAAAAAATTCTAAAATTTTTATCTGTAAAAATGTATGTACTTAGAATTACACAGCCATTGACATAAATATGAATGCTAGAAAGCCTAAGAAGTGCAACGCTGCAAGCTGATCGAAAATTGAACGAGTACTTCTCAAATTACAGCACAGTAAAAGTCCATTGCATGCAACCAAATACAGAAATTTTATGAAGCTGCCCTTTAAAAGTAGGCTCCCAGCATTATTCTTTTGTGCACATTTAGCTACAGTGTGCAAAACCAATTACAGCTCTAGCTGTCCTAGGTCCACTTTTACCGAACAAGCAAAAGAAAGTGGTCAAAATCTGTGTTTCGAGAATAATGATGTTAAAACTTTATTTCGCCGTTCCGAAAGAAAAATATCATGGCACACATGCCTTTAGTCAGTTAATATGCACCGGGAATGTAATAGGACTGATTGATTACATGAGCGTGTCATTTCTTCTAATCCTGTAGCAAGTTGTCGCCGTGTACTCAACTGCCGCGAGGCCGCTTATCAGTTCGGTGACTGTACTGACAGCGATGTGCGACAAATGTGCGTGCGTCATCCGCAATCCTTCGAATAACACGACGATGTTTTTCGGCTTGTCTAGAATGAGTTGCCCGTAAATGTCGCGAACCAAAGTTGCTCCCTCGCTCATCAATTTCAAGGCTACACGAGTGCCGAGGTGTTAGTTTCCTTTTCACGTAAGACTGCCGCATTTTCGAGCGGAGATCGCGACAATGTTGCGAACCCGTTGTTAAAAGCAGTCTACCTGTTGCCAGTAGCTTCCATTGCCGGGGTGGCGAGCATGTTCCCCGCGATCGAATTGACTTTCTGTTGTTCGTTGACGCGCGGCATACTCCACGCTGACGACCCGTCGCGCAGTTCAAAGTCCTTTCGTCAGGCGAGGGGAACCACAGCATCGACACGCTTAGCGATAAGACTGCGCTTCCGTTTCGTCACTACGAAGATTGATATCTCTTGTAGCTTCACTTCTGCTTTTTACTTGCCGTCTTCTAGGCAAAATACAGCCGCAAAATACAGCCTGTATTTGAGGCTGCAAAATACAGCCGTTTTCAGTAACGTTGTCGGCAACCAACGGGCTCGTACGTGAGTTAGGCCTACACCGGTGACTCGGCGACCGCTATTGACCACGTCGAGTTCGTTATCCTCGTTGTCCTGAGCCATAGTGTGGCTCTTTCAGAAGTTCACAGCGAACGAACGACCGCCACACCCGCTTCACAAATTACTGTAGCACGGAACTTCTCTACTGCCGCAGGCAGTCAGTAGCACCATGACAAAATGGCGCATGTCCGTGCGCGTCACGATGGTGAAGCAGACGCCGGAAGCGCCCCTTGGCCAATAGGATGCCTAGGTTTTGTCACGTGCCCCAAGCAGCCAATTGAATCGTGCGCTACTGCTCCTCGACGATGCGTTTTTGCTAAAAACCAATGAGCAAGGCGAGCCACCGGTGGCGGGAAATCGAAGATGAACAACAACCCTTCCAAAGGAGACCAAGATGAAAACGATAGCTCGTGTGTAACGGCACCAGTTCGACACGGAAAAAGCGCGACTTTAGCGTCAATTTGGGCTCATATTCATTTCACAGGGATGTTATAAATTGATTTTGCGCCAGAAATAATGACACAAGAACCTACAAACTACTCAGATAGATACAAAAATAGGTACAGATTCCGAAAATGCCATCTTCAAAAAGTCGATTTTTTTGCGATTTTTGGCCTTCTTAGACCCGTGTCCCCCCTTAAAGCTATGGAGACCCTAGTATTCTATAATCATCAGGATTTCTCATGAACATGACTCGGGGCGATGCACCAACACGTGTGTTGTCATGTTTATTGTTTCCCTGTGCCACAGCAACATCGTACACAGTGCTGAATGACTCCAAGTAAAGCTTTTAAGTGGCAACTACCACACTCGTACTCACTACCATACAGCGAGTGCATGCGGGTGCAATTTACCCTTTCAGGATTTTCGATGTACACATACGGCATCTTGTAACAGGGACCAAAGGGTTTCAACCTTACTTGTACAGCATCACCTGTACGTTTAAAATGCGCACCATTTTCCATCATTTCTCTCTCTTAACAAGTGCTGCGAGAATATGTAGAATTTTTTTTAAAGATGATAGTCCTTCTTGGGGTAGTTTGACGCAAAAATTTTGATCTTTCTGTCTTTTCGTCTGTCGGCGGTAACGATCGCCCTAGCGGCACCCAACAATACCTCAAACAGCCGACCCCATCCGCAGCGCCCACTCCAATATTGGTCAAGTTTCAGCGTTCATACTTGAACGAATGTCAATTAAAAAGCAATTATTGCGCATATCTGAGGCACCATAACAACATATCGATGTTTTGTATGTGTGCCTTTATACTAGAGAAGGCACACACAAGTAATTCTAAGGACCGTTGCGTTAATCACGCTCTGCTGACAGTGCAACGCGATGCTCAAAAAGGCAAGTGTTTCCGACGCTTTTCTAAGGCGACACAGGGGTGGCACCTGCCCGTCGCTTTGCGTTATACTCATCGCTTCCGAGATAGGCGCGCATCTATCTCCACGGGCGTTCATGCCTTCCTTCGTTTTCGAGGATAACATGCTAGATGGCACTCGTGTCTAACATGCCTCGATGCGCTCGTTCGCCTTCGCTGCACGGATCGAGACTGTTTAACGCAACGCTTCCAGAATACAATTCATCGATTTTTTCGTGCAGAACATCAAATAAATGTTTTTTCACTCTCTCCACACGCAAGACTATCATGTTTTGATGACATTTGAGGTGGAACATGCAGATACGGGGCCAATTTTTTTACGCGCAGATGTCGCTCTGTAGTATTTTATTTTTGCTTCCAAAGGCGGCATGCCGGCAATTGCTCATGCTTCTGAGCGCGTTCGTTGTGGGAGTGGTTTAAAACTCGCGCATTTTTTTAATCTTTGTTTTTTGTGTGGCATTTGCTGCCATGCTTGAGGATACGCGAAATGTTTTTCATGCAATAATGTCTCTTGGTTGCAAAAATTTTTTTTATGCTTTCCCAAGAGGCTCAGCGGCTTTCGATTGGGCATCAGGACACACGCACACGGTGCGGCTGGTTTTGGTTTAGTCTTTCGGGTGGGCATCGCTTTTTGCGCCCGCAAAGCTGATGGCTGTCTGATTTTTAATCTCTTAGAGCGCGACAGCTCGCGACTCTCGTTTACTGCTCCTCGGGGCGCCATTACATCTGTTTTCGTGCAGCGCTAAATCACACAAACAATGTCATTGTGGTGGCGTTTCCTGTTTTGGAGACACACTATTGTGGTGGAAGGTGCTGAGCTTGCTAATTTGCAAAGCTTTAATGATATTAGGCATGGATCGATAAACTTGACAACGGGGGGGATGAAGGGAAAGAAAAAAAGGGAAAAAGAAGAGAGATAGAGAAGCGGGTCGACTTGTTTTTCAGCATACTGTGAGCTAATCGTTATGTTAGAGATTGTAAAAATTTTTTGAAAAAATAGTTTTGAGACCTGCAATGCACTACTATAAGCAATATATACGCAGATTTTGTATCCTGAATTAACAATGTATCAAACTATTTGGCGATCTTCTTCGAGTTCGATATATCCCTGATCGGTTGCAAATGTACAACACGGTTTAGGGAACAGTACACAAGGCAATGAGGGTCATCTCACCGCTGTCCTCCGCTGAGCTCCTGCAGAGATTCTTTCCACACGCCCCCAAATGCCACTTTGACCTCGAGACCTTGGAGTGCGTCCATGCCGTCGGGGGGAACAAGTTTGGCGTCCGTGCCAGGAAGCAGCGTCGAGAAGATGGAGCCAAAGTCCTGCACACGAGCACCACAAAAATGCTCAATGACAAACTTTAGTTAATAGTCTAAACAAATATTTCTAAACAAAAAGAAACAAACAAGCTACACTTGAAAGGCAAGCAACTTGACTTAAAAGAGAAGGTAAGGAGGAGCCGAGGCTTGTTAATACACAAACAGTAATCAGGACGCTGTCCAGTGTTGTGGCTATTCTTCATTCTAGATAGGAGCTCGAGTTGCTTGAGATGATATGAACTATAGAGTTCTCAAATTGCCATAAATGAGTGTGCAAGCAAAAGGAGCAGGTAAAACTATCAAGCTTCTTGGTTCTGTTCTACACGCATGGTTGAATAAGTGACAGCGCAACAGGTTAGATACGGACAGATGAAACGGACAAGGCCATATCTTCTGTCCTGAAGCTTGGTACAAGTCCCTGACCCCCATCAAAGAAAAAATCATCATTTTTTTTTAAAATTAGGAACTACATAAGACCTAGCAGACGCTTTTAGAATCTTTGAGATTTTAGAATCTTTGACAGTTGGTTCGAAAATTTCGGGGTAACACGGCTACTTGCGCTTTCTTTTCGCACATTTTCTCAGTTATAAAGCATAATCTGATTGGGACAGTGGTGCTGTTAGTACTGTGAAAGGGCAATTCACTAACAGGATCAAAAAAGTAGGGGTGCGACAATACGTACTTAACCTTCTGAATATTTTTCTAATAGTGTTTGCTATTCGATTCACACTGGACTACTACTATTCGAAGTACCGTATGCAGACCTCCGGAAAAGAAATGCAATAGTTCGTAATAACAGAAATGAATCATAACAATTGCGAACGAGCGTGCAGCATGCTTGGTACTGCATCCGCTGCCGATGTGCAAAATGGCCATGCACGGTTTCGAGGACTCAGTGGGTGATGCGACTTGTTGCTTGTTGCGCAGCACATTGCCTTCTTCACTTTCACATGTCCACTAGCACGATGTCCTTGACCGCAAACTTCGGATTAGTCTCTTTCAACGGAACCATGAATGAATGTAGTCCTCACTAAGTTCGGATGCAGTGTGCATTGTGGCAGTGCCTGATGTTTCAAAGTACGTCAGACTTAAGTGCAAATACGAAAAGCCATCCTGCGATAGTTTTCGTAATGAAGTCCAAAGTCTAGGCAAGTGAAACCCCCTGCCGCACAGAGATGCGTGCTTGCGATGTTTATCATTCAGGTTCTGCTTAAAAGTGCTAAATTAGAGCGTAGTTACATACAGTACCTGTATGTGTTCTTTTTCTTCTGCAATTTCACTTCAAAGCACTAGAAAAATATTTCATTCAATTTGCATCCAAAACAGCTCTAAAACATACATTTAACACATTCCCATGCATTGTGATACTCTTTTACAGGGTTCTCAACACCAGTGTTTATTTAAAGCTATAATCCAAAAATACTTAAAATTCCTGCCTGTACTCCTTTCAAGCATGCCATAAATACCCGTAACATTGCTAGTTCTAGATGGATTTAAGAAGTTTTTGCAGATTCACCTGCAGTCTATATCGCATAATAGAATAGCAATTGAAGCTCGTCTCAGAACATGCTATGCCTGTCAAGTGTACACACGCTCGCGATGAATACCGCAAACATTTAGGGAGAAAAATTGTGGGTGCCCACACCTTGTCGACTTTTTTCCAGGCTTCCCTGAGAGCCATGTTCTTCTTTTCGTCCAGCTCTCGCATGACGTCGATAATCTTGTCCCGATCGTGCGTTACGGTCCGTTTCTTGTTGATCAGGTCTTGGTACTGGGAGAAAGCGACACGTGAGAAAGCCAAGGGTGCAAAATCTTTGCTTACCTAACAAAGCAGTGCGTTTCACAGGAGTATAAAGGAGTCCAAATCTTTTGCCCATGGTGAATGCAAAAGCTACATATCAATGAAAACCGAGAGTGTGAGAACAATACCCTTTCTTTTCTCCTACACCAAAGTGTTTTATGCTGAGGTCCACCAAGACTTCAGCGACGTATTTCCGTCACGGAAATGACGTCATAAAAATGTAAATGATCAGGTGGCAGAGAAAAAAAAGTTCCGCCATCGAAAGTCGATACCATGCTGTGATGGTTAAGGACGTTCGTCACTATGCTTAACGATAGCGGACGAGAAAGGATTAACATCAACAATTGATGCGAACAAAAGAAGCTTTATATTGCACACTAGAGAGGAAATGGCAGGTGAAAATAAAACTATATATCCAACCCTACACGCCAAGCATCACGCCACCTGCATGAGAGTCAGACCTCTATTATGCGGAGAGGTCGCGGCTACGCTTATTCAGTGTCCAGCGCGTATAGTTCTCGGTTCGCAAGCAGAAACCGCTGCCTCACAGTTTGGGTCCCCGTCGTCTCGACATGATGCGGTCGTCAACGTGCAAAGGTGGCACGGCTCGAACGGCTGACGGCACACGGATGCGCTACCGTGTGCAGCGCCGTTTAGTTGGACGTCGCGGCCAACCCGGCAGTCAGGGTCGCAACTCCTGAGGTCCAGGGTCAGGCCACGGCTCACGAGGACCATGCCCGGTAGGCCTCGCCCACGAACCTGCTCCCGTCCACTGCACCCAGGCAGGAGCCGTTCAGCAGGCCCCGTCCTTGGACCTTGTACAGGCCGACGGACTCGACCTCGAATGGACACACCGGAGCTCGACCTGGCCGGCACGTACAAGTCCCACGTCCAGCTCAGGAACGCTGCCAGGAACTCGTCCTCTCGAGCGGCGCACCGCTTCGTCTGCCTTCGTGGCCTCAACCCTCGAGATCTCTTTCGCACGTTCCTTCTTCTTCTCCTCTTCTTTTTCATTTTTTGTTATCGCCTTCGTGCCACCTGCCCTCCGCTCGTCTTCTTCAGTTTTGGTTTGAGGTACCTCAGCGCTTTTAAGCCCTTTTAGCCACAAATCGTACCTAAACACAGCACTTTTGTGTCCTTTCCTTACAAATATCCCCCTGCTCAAGAAAGTTGTTTAGGGGGAAAACAACTTTTCACAAGCGCGCGAGGTGGAGTACCCAAAAGCGAAAACATAGTAAAAAAAAAAAACATTATTTACAGATGTTCATTCCGTTAGGGAAAGGGTGAATTAACATGAAAAGAAATTGTTCCACCACTAAACGCTAACCAGCGGACAAGTCAAATGCGGCTGAGGTAGTCGGCACCTATGTTGTCGGAGCCCTTAATGTACTCAACCACAAAGTCATACTCAGTAAGCAATAGGCTCCAGCGGAGTGCTCGGCTGTTGATTTGTTTTGCGAAATTTATGTAAGCAAGAGGCTGGTGGTCAGTTTGCAGCACGAATCGGTTTCCGAAGAGGTACACATGAAACTTTTGGATAGCCCACACAAGAGCCAGCGCCTCTCTTTCGATTGTTGAGTACCGTGACTCCCGTTCGAGCAGTTCACGGCTTGCGTAGGCTACTGGATGCAACATGCCGTCGTGACGCTGCATTAAAACGGCTCCAATGCTGGATGAAGATGCATCCGTGCGCAATATGAATGGCTCTTGCAAGTCCGGTGATCGCAGTACCGGACCAGACGATAGTATACGCTGTAGTGTTACAAACGCTTGTTCATGGCATTCTTCCCAGATGACCTTATTTGGACCTCGCTTCCTAGTGAGTTCCGTTAGAGGTGATACTACAGCGGAGTAATTGGGGACGAAATCCCAATAATAACCTGTTAAACCTAGAAAGGAGCGAACTTCTTTCTTCGTCTTCAGTCTCTTTGCGGCCTGAATCTTCTCCAATGTCTCAATCTGGGGTCGGAGAAGATTGTTCCCGAGAATGTGTCCCAAGAATTTCACTTCGGCAAAAGCCACCTCACTTTTCGATGGCTTTATTGTGAGATGAGCTGCCCTGACACGCTGCAGAAACTTGGTGAGAGTTGTTATGTGCTCGTCCCAAGTTTGTGTGGCTATGAGCACATCGTCAAAATAGTGATAGATGTTCGGTATTCCATCTACCACTCGTCTCATTAGTCGGGTGAACACAGCAGGCGCTGTTTTGATGCTGAAAGGCATGAATCTGAATTGGTAAAGGCCAGAAGAGGACTGAAAAGCGGTGAGGGCCTTCGATGCTTCGTGCATCGGCACCTGCCAGTACCCTTTGGTGAAGTCGAACTTCGAAAAGTAGCGGCTCTGACCTAGTTTGGCAAACATCATGTCCACTCGCGGTATCGGTTCGTTGTCTGTAACGACGACTCGATTCAGCTGTCTGAAATCAATGCAAAGTCGGTTATTCCCGTCTTCCTTCTTGACCACGACGATCGGAGCTTGATACGGGGACTCCGAGGGCTCAATGTGTCCTTTCCTTACACATGCCCTCCCAGTCTGCGATAACAAATTCTGGGTACACTACAATCAAACCTCGACAGAACCCGGATATAAAGAAATATCAGTTATAATGAAGTAAATGAAAAATAGTCTTGCAATAAATATAATGTTATGAGATACCTTTGAAAAGAACTTTTGGATATAAAGAACCGATTTTCGCTTAAGATGCAACTTTGCTACAATGACATTTGAGTGTATCCACTGCGCCATGGTCACACACTCTGGAGACAAACATGCCGTTGCAATGACTTCATCCCAATAGGCGCGTTTCCGATAGAAGTGCAATTTCGTCAACGTCTGAATACGCCACGAGGTGGCGACCTTATCCCAAGCGTAGGGCTCGCTCATAGCATACATCCACACCAAAATAGCTCTGCGAAGCGCGTCTGCCTCACCAGACTAACAATGTGTTCCCCACTTACGCTTGCCATGAGAAAGAACGCAGCCAGGCTAGAGGGCGAACACGACATGCGTTGAGTCTCCCTTCAGTGAGGCAATAGTGTTTAACTACTCTTTGATATGCATCGGGGTGGTGACCTAGGCACAAGTTCTGCATTTAGTCAGCGACGGCCTTCTGGCGGTCACACCACTTTTTGAAATTATGCTCTTCCCGTGAACTACTACAGATACCACAAGCGTTAGTGTAATCATTAATAATGGGCATCAGTCGTCATAATGGGGATGTACCACCAAGCATCAACGTGAGTGCGTCAATATTAAACATTAAACTGTGCCGTTGCTGCCAAACACCAAAAAGCATTGTGCAAGCGGTCTTATGTACAGTAAACATCTAGCAAATTATGTAAGGACATGTGCTATGCAGATTGCTATGATGGAGGGATAAACCACATTCTTTTTTTTCTTTGTAGCAGACAGTTGATCAAGGCAATACTTTTTTTTGTGCGGCCCAGCAATGAGGGGGAACCACAAATTTTTTTTTATTTTGCACGAAAATTGGAGGGCACTGCCGAGTCGGTCGAAAAAAGTGCAACACGGTTCGGGAGCAGTACAGAATTTGCAACATGCATCTCCGAGGGTTGCAATTAGTAGTGTACATCCGCACTACATGAGGTACTGGATTAATAACTAAAACGAGCACTAGCGCAATGCATTGACCGAGTGGCCAACTGTACCTGAAAACAGAATTATGGGAGGAAGATAGTGTGTGCCATGTTTTCTCGCATATAACCCATGCATGATCAGAATTCACAGCTGCAACTACAGCCCACCAACAATTTTAAAAACGTTTCCCACATAATACCTACATATTTTAACCTAACAAATTAATTTTACGATCTCATAGAAATGATCTTGTAAAGTATGTTCATAGAATGCAATAACATTTTTTAACTGGTCTTAGTCTTCGATACATTGAACCCGATTATAACGAAATATTTGTTATAACGAAGTAAATCAATCACCTTGCAATATACATAGTGTTAGAATATACCTTTATAACAAATTTTCTGATATAACGAACATGTAAGATGCAACTTCGTTATAGCGAGGTTCGAGTGTACTATCTATTTTTTTTTTTCATTGCACTGAAGCATTGTCGTGTAGTCACCTTACACACAGATTCCCTTGTATAATTTACACTCAGGAATACGCTCCATGTAAAAAAATATGGTGCCTTTTTCTGAATTAGCAAACCAACTCACCAAAAGCCAAAGGGTTATTTTTCACGGGTGGTGCTTGCACGAAGTAAAACTGATACCGAAACAAAGTAAATGAGAAAAATCCAGCCTTGATGCGCACAAACGGAAAATCTAATCACCACAACATGCGCCTGCTGTCTGCAGAGTTCAGCAATAGAGTGCATGCCACTGTCCCTTGCCTGCCCTGTCCGTTATCTTGTATACGCTGTTAACGGATAGTTTTAGACGCAAAGCAGCCTTTGCCCAGTGCTGTGTCCGTCCCTCGGTGACCGTCCACTCTCCCACTGCGCATGTGCCAACTCTCCCCCTCTTCTCCTCACTCAATTAAGCGAAGAGGTGGGGTGGAGGAGCTAGCAGAGCGCTGCCTCCGCTTCGTTTCTCCTCTCCTGTTTATCTTTCTGCCGCAGCTGTGCGCTCGCGCCGTTGCACTCTCTTAGCAGTGCTGCGTGTTCACTTTGCGGCACACACACACACGGTAATACAGACAAATGGGAGCGGGCAGTAAAATAAGGGGTGCACAACACAACTCCACACAAAAATTAAACATACACGGAAACATACAAATGGAAGCAACAAAGGGAAACTTGAGTGAACACCAGCGCTGCTTTGCTTCTACACACGATTCCCTTTAGTGGGAGATAGCGTAATTTTCCCTCTCACCTTTTCCTCGGCCTTCACCAGCATGGTCTGGGCACGTGAGTTGACATTCTGACCGAGCTTCTCCTTCGTCTCGCTCAGCTTCAGGATGCGCCGCCCAGCGTCGGTCGGGTTGTTGACCTCGAAGTCGTACTCCGTGTTGCTCTTGCCAAAGTAATGCCGCTCCGACGGAATCCACTCGTAGTTACTGACCATTTCCTCCAGCTGCAGAGCAATCATGCCCAACGACACGACAATGTTAGCTGAACACATAGCTAATTAGCAGAAAAAGACACCGTGCCGCGTCCTATCTGTTTTTCTTAACCTTTTTGCACTAGTTCACTTCTGAAGACCATTCGCACTAACTTGCCCAACCTGCATCTGTAATTTGACGTGAGACAGGTTCAGTTGCACATGCATATGGAGCACTCGAAGGCATGGACAGTACGCAGCATTACAGTCTTATCTGTGCCTCAGTATCACGAGCACAGAGGGAAGTTCTTGTTTCCTTTTCAAGCACTTCCAGATTTCCAACTATTCAGAAAAGGCGTTGTAAAAAAATAAAACTGGTGTAAAATCGGTAGATCTTGTTCCAGTCGTATCGAACACATACGATATAGTCTACATTAATTAAGGGGCAAAATTGTGAAGACAATTAGTGAAAATTACTTGAATTCGTTGAAAGAGCAAACAGTTTTCTTGCGAGCAGCGGGGCACAACTGAACCATGAACTGCTATGCGACTTCCAAGATTCACTTTGGCAGAGCGACGCCCACCAAGCTAACCCGAGGAATGCAGACCACCAGACACCACCAGAAACCCAAGCCTTAAGGTTGTCTCCAGTCTCCAATTCTAGGGAACTGAGTTGCGGCCATTGGAGCCCATGGTGAACTACATGCGAAGCTCGTGCGGGTACACCCATGAGAGTGCATTTTAGAGATTACTTTGATCGAAAGAAGCTGCTTTTCAAACTCAAAATGCCCCCATAGCTCAATTTGTTAATACTAAGCTTGTGAGAGTAGTTAATTTCAGGTTCAAAGTGAATTCGAAGCGAATAGCGACATTGGTTGAACTAATTTCGAATTGAATAGTATATATGACATATAAAGAAAAATGGGCATATTTATCATGACTTAAGTAACCTACACAATATTTTTTGAAAATTGAAATAGGACATCTATACAAATGGAAGTTTTTTTTTTTTCGATCAAAGGAAGTCGAAACAACTTTGAGTAGTAGCAGGACTTGCAACATTTAGCAGGATGCGAGTCAGAACCCTTAAAATATGTAACATTTTAAAATTTATTATACTTCGAGCATATAAGCCGTCATAATAAGCTTCTACACTTAATAAAATGAATCGATTTGAGGGTAATATTTTCACCTACAGGGGCCATCAGACTTTCATGTAGCCATGGAATGGATTCACTAAAGAAGCTTATTGCCTCATGAATTCACCGCTGCCAAAATTTTTAGAAGCCATCCAGTACTCGCAGAGTTGCAAAGATTTCTCGCACGCTGCAAATGCATTGTCTCTTCTCGTCCCGACGAAAGCGCTGGGCGCTAAGCAGGGAGGGATGGCACGGAGAAAGAAAATACGTCACGCGTGCTTTCTGAGCTTGTGGAGTCATTTGCCAAGAGAAGAGAGATTTTCAGCCGACTTTGAGAACTTGTTGTGAATCGCACGCCGCGTGCTGCGCAATGATATATAGCTTCCATGTCCTTGGTAGCCTCGACTAGCGATCGGCAGCATTTTCCGACAATGCTCAAAAAGTGTTGCACGACCCCTTTAAATTTGTAAGGCGGCTTCGCGGCAGAGCAGATTTCTCCTAAATAGGTGCTTTCACGGTTCACCACCCCTACACTGCAGTGAAACCACCTTTAAGAGCCATACATTTGGATTACAGTCGAACACATTTCGAACTCTAAGGGGATCGCAAATTTGTTCGATATATGAAAAATTCAATATAAAAGATAGAGGCCCTGAGAGCTGACCTGTAGCGAATATTGCCTACAATAGGCGCATTCAAGAATGACAAGTGATTCCGCACACACACCACAACAGAGTAATTTATTTGTGAAAAAAAAAAATCGCTAGTCTTGGCCTGCTTCGTTTTTGAATGGTGAAGACGCTAGTCTAGATTTTACCAAGACTGTCCAGGTGCAACAGCCCGATAAGTACAGGAATTCAGTTTTGCTTCTGAATAATTTCGAGGCACTAAACGAGGTAACCGACGTTAGTGTTGACACAATGAACGATAATCTTACTAGTATCATCAGAGTGTGAAATGGAAGTTGGAGGTACCGTCACTGGACAGGACACGGGCAAACTATCTCAGGAGACGAAAAATATTATTAAGACACGGCAAGCTATGAAAGCCCCAAATGCTACCGACAAAATAGAGCTAGAGAAGCTTTGGAAGTTAATCAATAAACTTAAAATAGCCGACGTCAGAAGGTATAACATGGAGAGAATTGAGCAGGCTGTAAAAAGCGGCAGAAGCCTAAAAGCAACGAAGGCAGACTTTTGCGTAAGTAAAAGTTGTATGCATGCATTAAAGAACTAGGAAGGCAACGTCATAACCAATATGGATAGGATAGTTGAGGTGGCGGAGGAGTTCTACAGAGAGCTATACAGAAGCAAAAACAATCAGGATGACGTCGTGAGAAACAATAATAATCTAGAGGAATTCAACATCCTATCAATAAAGACAGGGAAAGTAAGAAAAGTCCTAGAAAGAATGCAAAGAGGCAAAGCCGCTGGTGAGGATAAGGTAACAACGGACCTCCTGAAAGATGGCGAAGACATCGTGTCAATAAGACTGGTCACCTCATATACGAAGCGTCTCTTCACGGGAAAGGTACCAGAATCTTGGAAGAATGCCAACATCATCTCAATACATATTAAAGGAGGCGTCAAGGACTTTAAAAAATTACCGGCCCATCAATTTACTGTCCGTTCTCTACAAACTATTTACAAGAATAATAGCTAGTAAAATCAAGATGACATAAGAGTTCAATCGACCAAAGGACCAAGCAGGATTTCGTACTGGCTACTCCACAATAGACCATATTCATACTATGAAATAGGTAATAAAGAAATGCACGAAATACAACTAATCCACATACATAGCTTTCATAGACAACGAGAAGGTGTTAGACTCAGTCGAGATATCAGCAGTAATGCAGGCACTACGGATTCAGGGCATCGACGAAACTTACATAACCATACTGGAAGAAATCTACAGCAGATTAACTGCCACCATAGTTCTCCGTAAAGAAAGCAACAGAATGCCAATAAAGAAGGGTGTACGACAGGGAGACACGGTCTCTCCAATGCTATTCAGGGCGAGTTTGCAGGAGGTTATCAGGGCCCCTACATTGGGAAGAGTTAGCGATAAGTGTTAGTGGAGAGCATCTTAATAACCTGCGATTCGCTGATGACATTGCCTTGACAAGGGTCAGCAATGTGCGCAGAAGGAGCTGTTCTTGTCCAAAGATCAGAGGCAACAGCAGAAAATTACTGTTTCTTAAGTAATACATTTTTCTCTGCCCTTACACCTCTCTATGGACTTGCCAGCCTCAATTTTTGCTAGATTCGGATCATATGTTCGTCTTCGGCTTTTTTTTTTTGGAAACGAGGTCGAGCTGCACGCAATGTTGGCTTTTGCCCATGCCTAACTGCCAGTGAGTGTTATGCAGGTGTTCATTCTGCAATGGACTCGCATTAATGCCAATGTTAGGGTGGGCTAATCCTGTACACTCAGGCCTCGACATAACAAACCCAAATATAATGAGATATCGGATAGAACGAAGTAAATGAGCGATAGCCTTGTAATAGACACATTAATGCAACTATGTCATAATGAGCTGTTAATGTATTTGAGGTTCACAGCAAAATCGAGGCAAATGGTGCTTTTGTTCGGACAATTTCAAATTAAAAGGTACATTATATCATGCATTATGAAGAAAAGTGAGCATTTCTGCAATGAACAAAGCAACTTGCACAATATTTTTGAGAATCGGACATCAGTGAATGTCACTTTTGAGGTTCGTAGTCAAGAGGAAGCAACATTCAATACAGTTAAACCTGGATATAACAAAATTGACGAATTCCCAGAAAAATTCGTTAAAAGAGGTTTTCGTTATATGCAGGTTCGATACGAAAATTCAGAAAATAAACGTGCAAATTAAACAAAAAGGGGACTGAAGGCAGAGCTAACCCCAAACACTCATTTTACAGTAAAAAACTGCGTTATTATTGCGATAGCAATAATATGGACACTCTCGGCGGGTTCTTGGTGTCGCCGCCATGTTCCGCAACAAGTCCAAATTGACAACATTCCCCCGCGCATTGTAACTTTTACAAACGGGTAAAAGTGTGCGAGCGCTGCTGAAGCAAAGATCAAATGAGTTGGCCCATCCCTATCGCCTGGAAAGTGCATAACATCACCCGCGTGTTAGAACTGCCATCGAATGCTCAAACAGAAAGTAAACCACCTGTCTTAAACAAGCATGAAACAACGTGGAGAGGGGGAAATCGCTTGAATAGTAATAATAAACTTGGATTTTAAGGGCGGTCTCGATAACTGGCGCGCTTGCTGTCTCGGCGAGTATCAGTGCGATTTCAACACAAAGGGACTATGTGAAAAGAGCAAACGCAATTGTTCCGGTCAAAGTCGAAGGCACACGATTTTCCCTATTGAAGAATAAGCGTGCCCGCACAAGCATCTAACCCCCTCTCCCCTCTCCGCATTTGTGGGGCAAAGTACACACGGGAGATAAGCCCCCGTCAGCACATCGGCTCGAGCTGAGCGCCGAGCGTGGGTGGCTTTTTTTTTTTTTTTCCTTCTTGAGTTTCCATATATATAGGTACATATACATATACTATACATATACGGTGAATGAAGACGGCAGCGCCAAAAACCCAGCCGAAACTGCCCATATACATAATTGCTATCGCAAAAAAAAAAGAAAAGTAAAGCTGAATGTCGTTGGGGGACACACCACGACCACGCGCCCAGTGGAACTATGCACACTCGCATGGCATCAAAAACGAAGAGCGAACGACACGGACACAGATATGGTTACCGCGGAAACTATTCAGTAAAGCACTCTCCATATGCAGCGCGGCCCCACATATGTGACGCTAACTAAAAGCGTGGCATCGCCAACGAGCAAAAATAGTTTTTTTTTTTAAATTTTGGTTTGGAGGGGGGGGGGGGGGGACACCCGCATATGCGACTGCGGCGGTGAGAAAGGGGGCAACACCGGCTCAAAAGGTGCAGGCCCACCTGCCCGCCTCACGCGGACACAGCTCGCATGCTTGCCGCCACCGCATCGCGCTTCGGCGGGGCAGCGGCGGAAGATACATGCTCGTACCAAAATGCCGAAATGCGGAGCGAAATTCCGAGATTGTCCGTGGAGAAAATTCGTTATATTAAGGTTGTCTCCCGCAGTTACCGTATTTACACGATTGTAAGACGACCCTTTTTTTCAAATTTGACAATCCAATGTTGGGGGGTCGTCTTAGAATCGAAATCGAACCATGTACCTTAGAATCGAAATCGAACCATGTATTGTCATCTCAAATAGTTTCCCGCTCAACCCAAAGCGCATAGTTTTCCACGTGCTTATACAAAAGCTTTTCTTTTTTTAGCATCTACTGCGCGCATTACGAGTGCCTTTATGACGAGCGCAGGGCTCTTGAGGGAGCACCGGTAATCGATGGAAGAGCCGCCGTAGGGGGGTATTGGTAGTTGACGGAAGAGCTCCTCTTTGTCGGGGCAGCTTGACGGGGCAGCTTCAGCCTCTCGACGTGGGGGTCAACAAGCCTTTTAAAGACCTCCTGCGCCGCGAAAACAACGAGTGGATTTCGTCAGGAAGCCGCGAACTTACGCCAAGCGGGCGTGTGAGGAGAGCCTCCCTGGCTACTGTGTGCGCGTGGGTCCTCTCCGCATGCGCGGCCGTCCCACGCGATGCCGTGGTGCGGTTGTTCGCGAAGTGTGGACTCACACTTTACGACGACGTGCTGTGGGACTGCAGCAGCAATGACGGCAGCAGCACCAGCGAGGACGACTCCAGCGACGATGAATAATCCTCCGCAACCACGTGAATAAATTTCCCTTGTGTAAAATGCGCGTGTTATTTATTTTTTTTAGATGCGATTTTGGGGGGGTCGTCTTACATTCGAGTCGTCTTACAATCGTGTAAATACGGTACTTTGTTACATAGAGGTAGCAAATACATGTGCTCCTACGGAGCTACGGTGAGGAATAGAAAAACTTCGTTATATCCAGGAATTCGTTATATGGAGGTTTGTTACAAGCAGGTTTAACTAACTGTAGTACAGTGTAGAATACTTATAACGTAATCGCTTTTAGCGCAGGACCAGATATAAGCACGTTTGGAGTGGGAGCAGATGGGAATGCATGGGTGGAGACCAGCTGCGAAAGGGCAGACATAGAGAAGAGAGGGTACAGTAGGGAGGGAGGAAGACCTTGAAAGAAGGAGGGAGCATGTTTTCGGAGTGCGAGACAGAAGCGGCGGTGGTGGCAGCATACTTTGTTTTTCATTTTAGACTCAGTCTTTTGCGCTGTTGCATTTGTCGTGTGCGCTTCTCTGTCCACCGTGTCGTAGAGGCCGTGTGACAATATCGCCGATGAGACTGTCTGACACTGACGACGTGTGGTCTGGCCTTGTTGACAGCAAGTTCGTAACCGCCACCGACACTTTCCAAGGAATTGTCCATGTCGGGGAGTCGGAGCTACCCGACTGCGACGAAGCGGGCTCAGATGACGCAATCGTCGTAACAGTGCGCGGCAGTGCGGAGGTTGCAACCAATGGCGAGTCGAACGACGTTGACCCGATGCCAGAACTCGATTTTCCGTGCAAAGACGCGTTAGAATACCCTTCAAGAGTGAAAGGATACTGCGCGAAGAACAATTTGTGCAAAGCGCTGTTCTCAAGCATTGCCAGACGAAAATACCGGCATGCTGCTGTGTGGCAGCAGCAATAACTTGCTGTTGTGTTGTGACTGTGTTGAATGTGTTTACGAGTGAGAAGTATAATAAAGTGCGTTTGAAAAGTGGGTTGCCCTTTTGGCATTGGCAAAAGCCGAAAAAAGTATGTTTTTGTTTATAACGTGGTACTACTTATAGAGCGGAGTTTTACAACTTCCTTGACTTACATTATAAGCAGTATACACTGTATTAGGGTGCAAGCTAGAAGATTTAAATTAGGGTATATTTTAAAATTTAAAATACTAAGTTCATATAAGCCAATACAACATGCCTTTAGTCTTATCAAGTAATTAACCGAGGCAAACTTAATATGTACATTAAATCTTATAACTTGGCTTTGCAACAGCATGAATTTGGCCTGGTGGTGTTGCAGTGTACACAGCAGGGAAACCCACCTTTATATGAGGTCGCATCCTGTTTGATATACGGCTATTTGCGGAAAATTTTGAACAAGTTCTATTCTTGTCAAAGTGAATTTGAATACTGTAATACAGTTAAACCTGGATATAACAAAATTTACAAAGTCTCGAGAAAATTTGTTATAAAAAGGATTTCCTTATATGAAGGCTTGAAACAAAAATTCGCAAAATAAACGTGCAAATTAAACAAGAGGGTTACTGAAGGAGAGCTAACGCAAAACACTTATTTTACAATACAAAAACTGCGTTTTGATTGCGATAGAAAATAGATGGATACACTCGGCAGGTTTTTTTCTGTCGCCGCCATGTTCCGTAACAAGTGTAAATTGATCAGATGCCAACGCACATCCTAACTTTCACGAGCGGGTAAAAGCGCGCGAAGCAGATATCACATCAGTCGGCCCATTCTTATCACCTGGAAACTGCATATGTTAACCCCGCGTGTTAGAACTGGTGTCGAATGCTCAGAGTAAACCAGCCGTCTTGAACGAGCATGAAACAACACGGGGAGGGCAAGGAGAATCGATCGAGTAGCATGAATGATCTTGAATGTTAAGGGCGGTCGCTGGCGCGCTTGCTCTCTCGGCGAGTACCAGTGCGGTTTCAACGCGAAGTGACTGTGTGAAAAGAGCACTTCTCCCTGGAGAGGCCGTATTTGCTCATGCGTGATGTAAGAAATTTTGAAATGTTACTTACAGTGGGTAGGGGGGGGAGGCGCAGTTCCGCGATATCTAATCCAAAAGAGTTGGCTGCAGCCTTACTTCATATACCATTACAGTTTCTTGCTATCGCATTAATTGCATTGCATGCAACACGCCGTCGTGTTGCCAGAACTAATCAGCTAATCGGGAAAGCTACCAGCCTATGAACTCGCGGCGCAAGACGGAAGCGCGTGACGAGTCGACTTTCGAGGAACCGTCGTCACCGTGGTCTCAGAGAGTTTCCATCAACACCTCATCTGACATCCCCTCAGTGATGACGACACGGTTGTCCGAAATTAAGAAAAGGTCAGTTTCGCCGCAAGGGCGAAGCAATTAATGACTGCGACAGCAACAACTTTGTATGTAACGCTAAGAACGGCAAGCAGATCAAAACGTGCAACGCGTTGCTCACGCACAAATGACACACGAAAACAATTGACAGGACAAGAGCAAACTAACAACGTTTATTGCTCGACACTTAACGTGCTGTTTAAATAAAAACGAGGCACAAAACGTAATCACCGGTACAGATATGAGTGCGAAATAACAAGTGCCCCAGCTCTTACATTGCTGTGTTTGAAAAGCACATTCTTTATGCAAACGACGCCTGTCCAGCGAGCGAAGTAATCTTTGTGGGCCCGGCAACTAAACGCAATCATTCCGGTCAAAGTCGAAGGCACTATTTTCCCCGCCGAAGGATAAGCGTGGGCACGCACAGGCATCTGACCCCCCGCCCCTCCATACGCGGGGCAAAGTGCGCGTGAGAGATAAGCGCGCATCGGCGCATCGTGACGAACTGAATGCCGAGCGCGGGCGTTTTTTTTTTCCCCTCGAGTTTTAATATTGAATACGTATATATATGGTGAATGACGACTGCGGCGGCGACGGCAATAAACCAGCCGAGACTCTCCGCATAAACGCTATGGTAATTAAAAAAAAAAAGCAAAGCTGAATGTCGTCAGGGGCTACACCACGCACATGCAGTGAAACTATGCTCGCGCACACGACGTCGAAAACGATAAGCGAACGACACGGACACAGACGGCGCGGAAACCTATTCGGTAAAGCGCCCTCCATATGCAGCACGGCCCCACATATGCGACGCTAACTACAGCGTGGCACTGCCAACGCGCAAAAGTAGTTTTCTTTTTTTTTTGTTTGGAGTGGGTAGGGGAGGAGGCACACACGCGCATGGGCCCCCGGCGGTGAGAACGGCAGCAATGCCAGCTCATGGGGTGCAGGCCCGCCTGCCTCGCGCCGCTTCGCGCTTTGTTGGCATCGGAGCAGCCGCGGAAGGTGCGTACTCGTAACAAAATGTGGAGCGAAATTCCTAGATTGTCCATGGGGTAAATTTGTTACATCAAGGTTGTCTCCCGCTGTTACTTTGTTACATAGAGGTCGCAAACACATGTGCTTCCATGAAGCAACGGCAGAGAATTAACTTTGTTATATCGAAGAATTCGTTATATGGAGGTTCGTTATAAGCAGGTTTAACTGTATTTGTTTCAACTCAACTATATTCAACCCTATGCCCACAATCGATGTGCAACGCCCCACTAATTGCCAGAACGCCCCTAGGATGCACACACCTTCTTAACGGCGTCCCCGGCCTCGCGTTCAATCTTGTTCACGTCGTGCTCCCACTGTTGGATCTTGAGCTTCAGCTGGCCGGCTTTCTTCTCGACCTCGGCTCGCTCGGCGTACTTCTCGGAGATCTCGCGGCTCGCTGCCTTCAGCTTTTCCTTCTGTGCCTGAACCTCTTTGCTGGCCTTTTTCACGTCCTCCTGAAAAACGAGCCAGCCAGCAAGTCTTTCTTTATCAAAAGATTCTTTTTTTTTACTTACATTACTAAGATGAAACTAGAGCACTGCTAAGACTCAGCTACGACACAAATGCTAGCCAAAGTGTCTACGTAGAAAGCACGGTAGACTCTTATTGAAAAGAACGTAACGGAATGAGGAGAATGCATTCTTTTTAATCCCTTAACTGCTCATTTTCTTCTGGAAATTTTTGAACAAAAAGTGCTTATTATTTTTTTTATTTCTTATTTCGATTCTGATTGTACTAAAACGTAGCTAGTCGATGTTGAGAAAATATTTTCACCACATACTTAGTCAAATCAACGGCATAAAGTTTATTTCCACACAATACATAGGAAACCAGCTACCTGGTGCTGAAAAAATTAAAAATCTTATAAACAATACAGTCACAGATGCCGCATATTTCTTTCCTTGTGTAGGCTAAGCACCCTTGGGGTATTTCCCTTGGGAAGCTTTGTGGCTGTGTGAAAAATGTCAAAACGCGGAATAACGCAAGGCGGCCTCACCGGCGGGCACTTGCAATTTTCGCGTCCGAACTGTCTTCATCATCATCGGAGGAGCTACTGATTCACCAAAATTGCTGTCTTCATTTCCGGACACAAGATAGATGAATATCTGTACTCGAATCATCACAACTCGAAGAAGATGACCAAAAAGAATAGCTGTTTTTTAATGTTCACGAGTCTGCTATATATGCATGGGTTGCCGCCACCACACACTGTCTTTTTATACATATACCGCGCTCCAGCTGCAAGAGAAAACAAAATACTGGGTCAAATACTGCCATCTAGTGGATGACACACAATGTAACTCGTAAAGGCGCGCTTTTCCGCCTGAACGCTAGAGGGGAGTACCTATTCCGCTAAGACGAGCTCTTTTCATCCAAAGCAGTTAAGGGGTTAAAGAGACGCTCAAGAATAACTATGAATTGGTTTAAATTTACCAATCGCACTCTGGAAACTCTAATGCCACATGTTTCACTATCATAAGTTTATTATTAGCGGAGAAAAAAAGTCAAGGTTGAAGTTACATTTTTAAATATTGCAACAAAACTTCCATGCGTGATGTAAGAAATTTTGAAATGTATTTCCTGGCATTTTCGTGGCATTGGTTCCATAAAACTTCCAGAAATTTCGTACGCCAAGTCTATGGCACAGGCCGATTACAATGCAATTCATTTTTATTAACTGGAAGCTACGTAGGATCCAGTGGATGCCTTCAAATTGTCGTAATGTTTGGTGCGGGAATCTGGTGGTGGTGTCGCCACCTGCACTTTCCTTTCGCGCTTTCTCGCTTACCAAGCGCCGTGTTGCGGTAAGAGTGGTGTTTTTGGGATTGCGAAATTGTGCTTTACTAATACGTGAAAAATCCTTTTGCTCTTTAGCGTCCCTGAAAGATAAACAAGGGTTGAGAAGTAAAGTAACAGTATCTGCAGGAAGACTAAGAATAAGCCCCAAAAAATGTGACAAGCGACCAGAAACATTTCCAGGCACATCGATGAACAAAGAAACCCAAAGCCACTTAATATAAGTGAAAGTGACGTGTCTCTTGACAAGTGTTCCTGTGCTTCGAGCAGCAAGAATGATGAGAGGAGCGCCACCAGTGCATGCCCTTACCTTGGCAGCGGCCAGCTTCTTTTCAATCTCTGCAAGCTCCTCCTCACTTTCGGCCAGCGAACCATCAGTCGCCTTCATCTGTTCCTTGTAGCTCGCAATGGACTGCTCCAGCTCTTGGATCTCCAGCTTGAGACCTTCCACTTCCTACGCCCAAAAAAAGAGAGATTGGGAGCGTGCGAGCGAGAGCCGACGAATATTAACACGAGCTTAAAGGAACACTAAAAGCAAGCAACAATTTATGTCAGAGAGAAGGCTTAATGTATGACGATGTCTAAAACGACAATATTATCAACAGCAGTACTTAGCGAGCAATTAAGGTAAATGTACCGCACAGCGGGTCCCCAGAGTGGGGTATTTTGAAAATAATCCCAATGACGTCAGAGCATCTGCCAACAATTAATCACCAGTAATCAAACTAGCTGCAATAAAAAAACCTTCCGTGTAACAGAGATGTAATAAAATGCTGCTTGTTAATTTCTGTTTGATTCAGGATAATAAAGAACCGCCAGAAGTTACTATTGAGAATGGCACAAGTGGCTCAAAAGTTCAATTTTCGCCTGGTTAAACTGGACAGGTCGTGCCCTCTAGTTGAGTTCAGTTGAACCAAGCATGCCTGCCAACTCAGACACCATGGCAGAAAATTGTTCAATGGCTGTTGTTGCTGCTGTGGCTCCCGCTACTTTCGCTCTGCTGCTGCTAGTTTCGGTGGTTGCGCAGTAAAACCGGGCGACGTTGTGCGCTGTAACAGTGACGTAAAAGCGTCCCCTTTGAGGCGGGTAAGTTGAAGTGCGCTAACGCGATGGGGACCTCTAAAATGCGATTTTATCACAAAATAAGCTCTTGCTTGGCACAAAAGCAATACTAAGAGATCTCTGGACCGCTATTTCAACAATCACCACTGACTTAATATTTGCCTTTACTGTCCCTTTAATCACCCATTTACTAGCGATGATCTGACAGAGCCATCTTGACAATTAATAGTAAAGCAGTGCCCTCAGGTGCTGCCATGTTGAAGAATGGCATATGTAAACATTACGTGCGTTCACTTCTCCAAATGATGCATTTTAACTTAGGTGGAGTACTGAAACCCGGTAACATACGAAACACTCTCTCTACTGTACGAATCGCTAGACAACCCCCCGTTAGTGCTCTCTACCGCACATGGCTAACAACCTCTTCGTTGGACGTGCAATCTGGTGGCTGGAAGCTTGTTACATGATCTTCGTATGCCTACCCACCAAACAATGGTACTGAATGAGCGAGTTTTCAGGAAACGCATTAAAAGGCAGGTATCACTTCATTGTCCCAATGATGAACACTGGCACCAAGAAAATCTCACTAAAGACGAACGTGAACGTTGCGTTGGACATACATCTTCCCCCCCAACAGCACAAACCGACAGAGCGTAAGCGAGGCTCTAAATCCCAACAGCGCACAAAACATGTAGCCTACAAGCAAAATTATTTCCTTACACAATGAAAAAATATTGATGTTGGCTCTCAAATGTTACTTAAAACTATGTGGCAGAACTGGTAGTGTTAAATTCCGGTAGTAACGCTGAGGGAGAAAATGACAGCACTCTTTGCCAACCCCAGTTTCACACTTTTTTTTAATGGTGCGAACACGTAACATCATTACTGCTTCGAAGGAGCACACAGAAATTCGGCTGCAGCCAACCAGAGAACGAGTTTTGCCTCAAATGTTACGAAACCCCAAACAATGTAAAAAAAAAGGGGGGGGGGGGCAACGATTGAAGTGGAGTCACATAGCATACATGCAATATAGGAGCGCAAGCTTATTTAATGGCAAAATAATAGTCATGATAATGCACGAAAATCCAGTGAGTTGACTGAAACAGTAGACTGCTTTCTTCTTTACAAGACATCTAAGCAACACTCCTCAAGAGCTTAATGAACGTAGCCAAAAGAAACAGTATTATGTTCCTACCTAGCAACAATGTGCCTAGAGATCCTCAGCAACTTTTCTGTGATTTGGTTGCAAAGCACTATTAGCAAAAACTTGATAAATAAGAAAATTATTCTATTCAAATTGCACTCGATATTGCACTATTACACAGCTCTAGAATAAAGAATAGTTGCAAGTCAGCGCTGTTCTTTAAGTCTTCATTTTTATGCTTTTTTTCGAGTTGTTTTCTTTCTGCACGAGTAGAGAGTGGTGGAACAGCTGCACGCAGGTAAGCAATTCCAAACTCGGCCATCACTTCCGAAATTCCAACACCGGCTAGTGCCAATCAGCTACAACGAGTCCTTAGCCTTGCATCACCCATGCAAGCTATATTGCACTTGTTCTTTAAGGCTTGTGCAAATAGCGAACTTTAAGTTCGAAGCGAATAGTGCCTTTGGTAGAATAATTTCGAATCCAACTCATACCCCATTATTAGTCAGATCTGCCACGAAAAAAAAAATTAAGTTATATCTGGAAGTTCGTTATAAACGATTATTTATAATACTGCATCCATGGCACAGCTATTCGTCACTTCGTTATAACCAATTATTCATTATATCTGCATTTGTTATAACAAAGTATGAGTGTAGTACAGTAGACTCGCGATAATTCAAACTCTGACAATTTACACCTTTGTTTAATTCAAGCAAAATTAAATTTTTTGGTCGTTTGTCGTTAATCTTGTTATCAACGGTTTGTTTTGATGCTTGGGGAATAGCTTGCTACAATGTTGGTTACTTGCTACAATGTTGGTTACTTGCTACAATGTTAACAGCGTCGTCACGGTCATTGTGCGAGGTTGCTGCGAAGTTGGCAAAGTGCGTCGTAGCGCACGCTTTTAGGCACCCCTCGAGATCACAGCAGATACCACTGCTGTGGTTAAACGAATGCGTCGCCGCGGTGGTCTACTGGCTAAGGTACTCGGCTGCTGACCCGCAGGTCGCGGGTTCAAATCCCGGCTGCGGCGGCTGCATTTCCGATGGAGGCGGAAATGTTGTAGGCCTGTGTGCTCAGATTTGGGTGCACGTTAAAGAACCCCAGGTGGTCAAAATTTCTGGAGCCCTCTGCTACGGCGTCTCTCATAATCGTTTGGTGGTTTTGGGACGTTAAACCCCACAAATCAATCATTAAACGATTGCGAGAAAAAAAAAATTGGCCCCGTATCTGCATGTTAATCTGCAAATGTCGTCGAAAGACGATGGTCCTGCATGCGGAGAGAGTGAACAAAACATTTATTTGATGTTCTGCGCAAGAAAATCGATGAAACGTATTCTGGAGGCGCTGCGTTAGAGTGCCTCGAGCATGCATTGGAGGCGAATGAGCGCATCAAGTCACGTCACACGTGAGACATGAGCGCCATCTGGCAGTTTTCTTAGAAAAAAAAAAAAACGCACGGCCCTGAGACGGGCGCGCATGCCCGTCTCAGAGGTGATAAGGTGTAGAACGCGAGGCGACGGGTAGTTGCCACCACCGTGGCACCTACCCGTCTTAGCAAAGCGTCGGAAACACTTGCCTTTTCGTGCAAGCGTTGCATGGTCAGGGCAGCGTGATAGCCGCTACGGTCCTTAGGATTACTTATGTATGCCTTTTCTAGTAAACACGCCCATGCAGAATATATATATGTTGTTACGGTGGCTTAGATATGCGCAATAATTGCTTTTTAATTGACAATCGCACAAGTATGATTGCTGAATCTTCAGCAACATTGGTGGGCGCTACAAACGGGGTCGGCCGTGTGGGATATCGGCTGGTTCTGTTTAGAATACGCAGTACCGTTAAGGATGAACAAACAAATGTACAGACAGACAGACAGACAGACCAAAATTTTTGCTTCGAAAGTCTCCAAGAAAGACTATCGCCTTTAACAGCCGCAAAACGCTTTTATGGCGTGCACGGGCTGCCCGGGGACAGCTTGCAGAAGATAGCGCCATCAACCACCGAAGATGAGTAAAGTGCAACAAAGGAGCTGTTTCCAAACAGTGTGCGCGAATGTCAATTGCGAAAAACTAAGCGACCTAACTTTATTTTTTGCATTAACACATTTTTTGCTCCTCCCAAAAAAGTTTTCACAAAATTTACCCTGTGTAATAAACGCACCCCCAATTTTGCTCCGATTTTTCTAGAAAAAGAAGTGCGTTGATCACGCGAGTAAATACAGTATATTTTTTATTTGAAACAAGGCCTGTGCAAATGCCATTTTTTGGTTCAAACGAAGTGGAAACAGCTTTGAATAGTACAGGGGTACAACAGAGTGCATGGGTTTGGGAGCAGACCCGAAAGCAGGCAAAAATCCTTTTTGTAACAGCCTTGGAGCAGCCAAAAGGGCCTTTTTGAGCAAGTATAGAATAGTAAAAACATTCAGAGCAGATGTATCCCCGTTCAAAGCACTTGTGAAGCAACATTTGTTCAATGCTGCATTTTTCAAACACTCAGTTAAATTGTGCAATAGCCTCACTATTGCGAAATAAATTATATGGACACTCCCGACGGGATTTTTGCCGTTGCCGTCATGTGCCGCATAAATTCTAAATTGATAACATAGCCCCGTGCATTGTGTGTATGTTCTATCTGCGGGTAAAAGCGTGGGAGCGGGGATGACAAAAGCGGTCGAAGCAGAGATGAAACGATGCAGCCCATCTCCATCGCTCGGAGAGCCCGTGCGAACGTGCATAACATCCAATACGCCCGCCCGAGTAGGCCTGCAATCAGAGCCGAAAAAAAAAAAAAAAAATAGCACTCCACCCGTCTTGGAAGAGCATGAAAAGAAAAAAAAAAAAAAAACGAGAGATGAAAGGAGGCAGGTGTCGCTCGAGCAAAAACTGTGAACTTTGCTTCTAAGGGCGTGGTCACGATCACCAGCGTGCTTGGCAGCTATCAGCGGGCGGCTCGCGTACAGTTGTACGTGCTGCGCTCTCATGGTAGAGAGACTGCTTGAGAGAAGTGTTGCTCTACCTAATGCGTCCATATTCTCGTACAACAGCATTTTGTCCAGCTACGTGAAATGGGATCCAAAAGAGCAAGCTGCCAGCCCCACTTTGTATAACGTTACGATTTGCTGATGTATTTTTCAATGTTTGTTTTCTTGTTTTGTTTTCTCATTGTTATTTTGATATGTACTGGTGTCAATCCACCCTGCTACGACCCCTACTTGGGGCTAGCAGTATTGTAAATGAAATAAATAAATTGCCATCATTGCTTCACCCTGTCCGTGCAATTGTGACTGACTTAATTATGCACATCCATGTTTTTTTTTTTTACCTGAACGCGCGAGCGTCAACCGCCGAGTCCATAAGCGCGAGGCACTGCCGCCAAATGAACAAGAATATGCGCATAGCTCGATGAGCAGTCACGTGCACCTGTCTTGGCTAGGCTGTTCGGGGAACCGGACGCCACCTCCTTTTTTTTGGGGCACCGTTACTGCCATTTTTTAATTCTCTTCTGAACGCTTCCATAATGTCATAAAACACACTTTCAACAGAATGGTGAAGCAATGAATGCGGTAGCGATAAATTGTAAGGCTGGCAGCCAACTCAATTAGATCCAATATCGCGTAACTCTACAAAATGCTGGTGTAAGAGAATACAGCCGTGCCAGGAAGAGAAGCTCTTCTCGCAGTCTCTTCAGAGCGCAGCTCATAGAAGGTGTCACGAACTACTTGCGCTGATGCCAGTCGTGATTGCGCGCATAACAATCGCAGTCACGCCTTTAGGATTAAAGTTCCCGGCTGCTCCTGGAGTGATCACAGCCTTTACGAAACCGAAACAATAATTGTTTCGATGAAACCGAAAAGGCGTTGTTTCAGCCACATTTCTGGGCATGGCGCTTGATGACTTTTGCACTTTGCGGCTGAATTCTGGTGCTGCAGCACAGTACGGCACTAATAGGCGAGTTTGGCGCAGCAAGGGTGGTTCAGTGCAGGATGGCGCAGGTCAGCATGCTGGGTGCACAATGGCGCAAACGGCACAACTGTTACACTCCTGATAGCAGCAAGATTTGACTTTTGGTAGAATGCAAATGATGACCTGTAAAATATGTTGTTTTAATATTTACTATACCTGGAGCATACAAGCCAGTATAACAAGCTTAAAATGTCAAAAATAATGATTCATGCGCGGGTGATATGTTCATTCAACCTTAAGTAGGTGGGGCTTCGCAACAGTGTGGATTTACAGTAATAAAGTGCTTTCACGGCTTAGCACCTCTCCACTGCAGCGAAACCACTTTTACGGGAATTACACGCCGATTAATTTACACTTATTCGTTCATTTCAATACTTTGAAAATTTCAGTAAATTAAATTAAAGTCAAAGCCAATTCCAATTCTCTGATATTCGTTCAACTATTGGAAGCATACGAATATTCACACAGGCCTATTTTTTTTTTTTTTGGCCTTACCTGCTTTTTGGCAGTGGCTTTCTTGGCCGACTCGTCCGCCTTCTTCTTGCACTTGGAGATCTGCTGCTCGGCCGCCTTCAGCTCTCGGTCTCGAATGTTCTTGGAGTCCTTGACCTTCTCCTCGAGCTCCTTGACGCGGGCAGAGGCTTTTTTCTGAGTCTCCTTGCAAGCCTGGAGCTTAGCTTTAGACTCCTCTGCAAGCGAAAAGAGCAGGCAACGCTTAGCTTTTCGCATTTCAAACATGGCAAACAGTCAACCCATCTCTTGACAGACAACGTTAATTAGAATCCACAGACAATCAAGCGAGGAAAACCACAGAGGATATTATCTGGGGTAATCATGATTAAACGCGTGGAAATCGAAGTGAATGTAAAGGCAAAAGAGCGGTGTTCCACACTCTCCATCGTGGTGATGAACGGCACCACACTGAAGCCTCATTATAACTAAGTCACACCAGCCACGAAAATACTTTGTTATACAGTCATCCCGGATATATCAAACACTAATATATCGAATTATTGACTAAATTGAACAGTTGAGAAATCCCCTTGAATTTCGCATGCAAAAGTATGGGACCGATGCACCCACATATCGAACTACCGCACAGCGGGACATCCGCTATTGACCGCCAGGACGAGCGGAGTCGCCGCCTGGCGGCAACTGGGTGACGCGTGCCAGTGTGGATTGCTCTGTGGGTCGTCGGCTAGCCCCGCCCTGCTTATATGTGCACATACATTATGCACATTCCCAAAGTGATGGTTTGTCTGGTCATGTCAGCGCGAGTGTAACTGTTTCTACGTATGCCTGAAACGACGTATGAAATCATTTGGTCTTGCACGGCTGCTAATGCATTGCAATAAGATCTGGGAGTGAAACTTTTCAGAGACCTGTTTATTGTCGTCGTACCCTGTGTAGAAAACAGATAGAAGATGGAGCTCGGAGGCGAGGAAGAAGTGGCCAGGGGCACGCTCTGTTTATTTTTTTATTCTTGTTCTGTCAATAATAAACCGAAGACGTATCGGTTCTGCAGTCTCTCTGGTCCTTCTGAAACATGGTGCCGTGACCAGGATGTTTCAGAAGGACCAGAGAGACATTCACCAGAATAATTTCAGAGTGGGTGACACTTTCTGCTTCAAGCACACAAAAATTTCTCTTGGCATCCTCACAAACATGAGGACTATTCAATGATGTTTGAATGCAGCGATTTAGCGACTCGGTTGTAAACAAAAACGAGGCTCTAGGCCCCGCCCTCGCGCGCTGTTGGTAGGTGTACCACTACGGCACGGAAGCTCAGAAAGTGCATTTTCCCTAGAAAATACTGATGAATCTTCGTCCGCGTTCTGACAAGTTCCAATCCCTTTTTCGTGCGCAGGTGGCGAAAAGGCGGAGTAATTACATCGCGCTGATCTCGTTTGTTGCGAGGAGCCTGCGAGTGCATCAGTGTGTTTAATGAGCGATTAGCTGGTCTTAATGTGCTGGGATAGTGTTTTTTAAAAAGTCTGATTGCCAAGGACACTTAAATGAAAATGCGAAGTGATTCGGCGATCTCGTTGCGATGCTTGCATTCCTGTCCTTGTTATCATTTAATGGAATGCGAGCCTGAAAAAGCATGGCCTCCGAAATGTGCAATCTCGAGACGTATTCATAGCGTTTTCGGTTTTAAAACGCATGTCGCGGAGGCTACGCTTTTTTTTTTAGTGTTGCAAGTTGTTATTTGGGCATATGCAATAGCATCACGTCGTGCGCACGCTGCCATTAGACAAATGACCAGATTTAGTTGACGTTTCCACAACAGCTTTGCAGACCCAGCATGCCATACACATTGGCTGGCAGGCTGCGTCCGCAGAGATGCTGCGGACGCCCAAAGGAACTGGTCTATTATGAGGCGTATGTTAGGTCTTCTCAGGGCGCATGTTGTCTGTGTCCGCAGCTTCAAGAATATGCCTTTCTCCAAGCGTAATTTCAAACACGGAGCCTCCGCGTACAACATAGCACGACCGGAACCGAAGATGTACACTTAAGAGAACACATTGGAGAGCTTCAGCTAGTTACGCAAACACGATACGGCACTATGGCAGCGCTCCTTCTCTCCAGTTCACTGTGCTCAAAAGTGCATCCTGGAATAGATCTGAGTGCAAATTGACGAGTCACAAGAAGAGAGAGAGTCTATACGAGCGCTCATGCATCGCCGTCTTCTCTTCTCGTGTCTCATCTTTTTGCGCTCAAATCTATTCCAGAATGAACTAATGCACCCAAAAATAGTGTATTATTTAAGGGGGCAGACTGCTCTTTGGGACCAAAAAGTGACAAAAAAATTCATTTTTTAAAATTGACATATTTGGTTCCTGCAAGAATTTTTCTATCTCTCTGCAAATTTTCACACACCAGGAAGTAGCAATTTTTTTGTAATGTCATTTTAACTGTCCAGATTCTTGGTGCTGTTAACATGCAGAACCTGCAAAAAAAATGGGGAACCGACTTTGAGGCTTCTTTATAATTTGCCAGCACCTTTGTCTAAAGCTTTACTACCAATTTATGAGCGCCTTCATGAGGATTGCAAAACATGCGCATCATGATTGTTGCTTTTTGAAGAAACTGTGTGTTTTCAGTTTTTTCCATTTTTCTCAAAAAGTAAATTTGTGACTATTCAATTTTGAGGCCTCAATATCTCTGCAGCTAGGGCAGGTACAACAATAATTCTCTTTGCAGTGGAAACCTGTATGTGTGGAGAATGCAAGTATGGGAGCAGAATTTAGAGCACATGTCTTTTTAATTAATTACTCATCAAAATTGTAACACAATTCCAACTGCTTTTGAAAATGTATAGTTCATTTTGCTGCGAAATAACCAATAACGGCCTAAAAACAAAAACGTCTTCCATACTTTCACTCTATAGTCATTAGTCTATGTTGGCATATCCTAAATATCACTTTTAATTAAGCACTTTTTTTCTATGGTGGCCTTAAACAATAGGGGGTGAACTTAAGTTATCTCAGGAACAAAGTGAGTTACAGGAAAACTAATTAAATATTTGAAATCAACAGAAAAAACAGCAAAACCCTGTGAAGTTTTATCAAGATCACTGAAGAAATAAACAAAAAATGTCTAAGACCAGTCTGCCCCCCTCCGCGATCGTGGCCCTTCCCCTCCGCGATCGACAGGTGCATCGTGAACAATGTGCAGGATGACAGGCAACAATAAGGCATGACCCCCCCAGTAATTTTTGAAAAAGCCTTTGTAGTGTTGGGGCAACTTTACTGGAATTATGGGTGAACCAAAATGAATGGAAGAAGAGAAGCAGTATTATAGTCCCGCATCATATTTACGTTCTGTATTTCCGTGACCTTTTAAAACTCTTTCTCGAACGCAATACTGTACTACCAAAAAAGCAGCGCACTCCAACAGATCGAGCACAGAGGAAGTGTCGTCGCCGAAGTTAGCGACGACGTGATGGTGCGCCGCGGCGCCAGGGCACAGAGCCACACAGTGTACACATACAGTGCAAAATCAGAATGCCAGCCATGTCATGTTCCACGTACCCGGCGGTGCCTTCGACACACTAGCTGATCGAAACACACTGCATAAGAGGCGGTCATCTTCTGAAGAAATGTCAAATATTTTCCGTTTGTTAGTTCTGCTTCCTTTTTTTTTTCCAACAGCAAACACGGCATCGCAAAGGAACCTTTTCTAGCGGCCCCATGTCGCTTCTCTAGTCAACTGCTGCTAGACAACGACAGCACCATCAGAGCTTTTCAGTTCCTCAGCACGATCACTCAGTGTGTAAGTATGTGTGTGTGTTTGTGTGAGCGTGCGTCTCAGTCTCTCTGTGCAGCATACCTACACCCGCTGCTGAGTACACAAGATCATACTCACGATTACTCGCACTCATGAGTGGTAACTCACGTTCATACTCACGCCTACTCACCCTCATGAGTGCTCAATCACGTTCCCACTCACGTCCACTCACACTCATGAGTACTCACGTTATACTCACTTCTACTCAGACTCATGAGTATTAACTTATACTCACACTCATCAGTACTCATTCACATTCATACTAGCACTACTCACACTCGCCACGTTCGAATGAGTACGGGTGAGTGTGTATGAGTGCACTCATGAGTGAGCAGAGCTATGGTTACAACGAATTAAATAAATATAGTCTCACAATATAGTGTTAGCAATAAACCCTTATAACAAATTCTCAAATAAAATGAACTTGACTTCGTGTAAAATGCAACTTTGTTAAATGACGTTCCAGTGTATTTTGTGTCCTGCGCCTTCATTTTGAAGCAGTCCAGAACAACAATGGTCATGACTTTTGAGAGACATTTTGGCCCTGGCTTGATCAGTTCACTATGCATTTGCCTGGCCTTTGTCAAGAGTTCCAATTTCAGAAGTTCATCTCTGTACCTGCGGGGTCAACAAAAGTAACGCTGGAGTTGTTCGAGGTGCCACAATGTAGGGCACTGGATTAACTTGCTAAGCATGCGTGTTTTTCAGTCATTTGTCCAATTAAAACATGGCAGCTGTGGCCATAAATCAAAACCACTCTTCCATGCTTAGCAGCATGAGATTGTGCGGCTTAAAGGGACCCTAAAGAGAAACAATGAGTTGTTTTAGATAGATAAACCTCACTCTGAGAACTTTAATGTCGCAAGTTTCACCGTCATAAGTTCATTATTAGCGGAGAAAATAAAGGTTGAAGTTTCATTTTTAAATTTCGTGCCGTAAGCTCCGCGCGTGACGTAAAAAATTCCACAATGTTTCTTTCGTATTTTCGCGACACTGGCTCGATGAAATTTCCTGAGACTTCATATGCTAATTCTACAGCACCCACAGATTACAATGTACTTCAATTTTATCAATTAGAAGTTACGTAGAACCCAGTAGATGCTTTCAAAAATTGATGATGCCTCGGTATTTGATGCGGTAATCTCACGGTGGCGTCTCCACCCGCAGTTTGAGCGCGCTTTCTCGCTTACTAAGAGTTGCGTCGCACCAAGAGTGGTGTTTTCAGGATTGGGAAATCGTCCTTTACTAATACACGAAAAAGCGTCTGGCTCTTTAGTGTTTCTTTAATGACAGTACGATGTAGAACTAACAGAAAAAAGAGAAGCACAAGTGGCAAATACCACAGCGGGAAAAAAATCACGGCGATTTCAGTGCCACAAGAAGCGAGTAGCTGGAACGATCGACCCATGAAAGCGGGAGTGGCTGGAAACAAGGAGTAGCCGATTTCAAAGCCCGAGATGCTACTGGATGTTTCTTGTCACGGTCACACGCGTTAATCGTTCTCCACTGCGGCAGTACAACATGCTGGGCACACAGCCACCATTGCTGTTGCAAGCGCAGCAAAACCCACCAATGGTTTGTTGAAGGGCCTGGTACTCCTGCAGGAGCTGGTGGTGCGTGCTCTGCTGGAGTCGACTGCGCAGCTGCTCCAGCTCAGTCTCCTTCAAGTCCGACTCCTCTTTTAACCGGTTGTATCTGGACAGAGAGGCAATGCACACACATCCAGCATTATAGAGAGACAGCAATGATATTAAACCGAAGCTTTCCTTATGTTGTGATTCCTCAATAAATGACCTCACTGTGGCTGCTTTTACGGTCTTGCTGAATAGCTTGCACAGAGAAAACAACATAATTATGTGCCCGATGGTGTATTGCACCCCAGCCTTCAATTCCCACATACTTGCAAGCCAGTGAAGATGCCAAGATAAACGTTTATTACCAAAACAGAATTCCGAGCGCGTAAGCTCACGGTCATTCTAGGCGGGAAGTTACCCGATTCCAGCAAGTCACTCAAACTTAAAATTGATAAACTGATGCATCTACGCAGAAGGGACAGCCTGCATGTTTTCAAGGTTGTTCCAGTCAAATGCCTTTTTGCACAAACATAGGTATCTTATTAACGATAATTTACCAGTAAATTCAACATACAAGCTAACTAACTTATAACAGCACAAAGTGAGCTACAGTCGAATCTTGATAATTCGAACTCGAAAGGGCCCGAAAATTTGTTCAAATTAAAAGAAGTTTGAATTAATGAAAGCTAAATGAACGGAGGGCTCACCATGCAGTGGCGCATGTGCATTGAGTTAACACACGAGGGGGAAGTTTCAGAAGACTTGCATTTATTCACAAATCACGGGACATCCGTTAATAATTGAAGTAATTGGTGATGTGCGTCTGCACACGTTTGCCTTGCAGCGAGCCAATCAATTTTGCACACAGCTTGCAAAGCATTTCTACTTCGTCTTCAGCATCCTCCTGGCAAAAGAAGTTGCGCGCGGCAGTGTCCAGTGCCGACACTCTCTAAAAACGACAACACCAGCTGCGTCTCCGCTACGCAGCCGCAGTGTGGCCAGCACGTGACAAAGAGGAGGAGCGTCTCCACACTGAGAAAAGTAGATTGGTATTTGAGAAAACCAACATTCCCCAACAGCTTTTTTTTTTTGCTCTCTTGGCATGTATCGTTAAAAAAAAGAAGGGTCTACGTGGCAGAGACGGGAAAGAGGGAAGCGTGGCACTGGCGCGCGAGAAAGAGCCAACACTCCGCGATAGCATTCTTTCTTTTTTCTCTCTCTCTCTTCGCGCACGGCAATGAAAGGAGAAGGGTCTTTACGTGACAAGGACGAAAAAGGGAGAAGCGTGGTACAGGCGCGTCGCATATCAGCATTTGAAAGAAAGCTATCATTCCACCGCAGCCTTTTCTTTCCTTTTCTTGTCCTTTGCAAGCAGCGTTGGGGTGTCGGAGGTGCCGCCGCGGGATTGGGTGTGGTGCTGAGAGCATTTTCCAAACGCAGTATGTTCTAATGAACCATCGCAAGTGCTCGCGCATTCGAATTACAAAGCGTTTTTGCCCATTGGAATACAAATCGCTTTGACGGGACCTCAGCGCGAGTTCGAATTAACTGAAAGTTCGAATTAAGTGTGTTCGAATTAATGAGATTCGCCTGTAGCATATTTACATTGCAATGCCTTTAGCAGCCCAACTGCCATTGCACTTTTCACCTACTTCAGAAAGTGATATGCACTGAGCTTTATCAAAGCAAGTATAAAAACCATGCTTTGGTATTTACCAACGATGAGACTCAAGAAATGGGTTATGGACAAAGAAAAACTTTTTAGAAGACATGTTTTGAAGTAATACAGACAGAACATCAGTAAGATTGAAAAACGAATGCCAGGTTGTACCGGTGTCACACGGGTGGTTTGGAAGGCCATTGAACCGATGGTCTGTTGACTCAACTGTCAAGCACAAGCGGCCACATGGGCGATTTCGAAGGCTATTGGATCAATAGACTATCGAGCCAACACAGCACCCAACACTTCCGTTGAAACTTCGATGGCTATTTAGACGGATGAGCAAAACAATGTAAACGTACATACACTCTTGTTCACTTGGTGCCCGAACCCCTGATTCGAAAAAGAAAAATTGCACTACAGTCGACTCTCGCTAATTAAAACTTGAAGAGAACTTTGTGTTTCATTTGAATTATCAGAAAGTTTGAATTACCAGAACTCAGCTATACAACTCTGGGTCACCACACACAATGACACCACACATTATGATTGGACATTGATTTTATCACATTTGAAAATTTTTTAGGCGTTTCTAAACCCTAACTGCACGCAATGAACAAAAGGCAAAGGTGTAAAGTCTACAGGTTTATTGGCAATTTATTGCTGATCAGACCTCTTAAAAGAAATCTTGAATTGCCAACTGCTTCATTGCTATATGTGCCTTCAGCACAAAGCTCTTAATACCAGCTAAGAATCATCACGGTTTATCATGCGTGTGTTTTGTTTCAAACATTTGTTTACTAGCAAAGCCTTTTTTCTTGAAGGCCTCAGGTGCTTATGTTTCACTTTTAGACTGTTAGGATTATATAACAACACAAATTTTGAAATAGTAGTGGGGAAGCAGAAGAAATTTTCTGGTATAGACCCGTGAAAGGTGTAATTAACCAAATGATAGAGTTTCAATTAAGAGGCATTTAAGTACATTGAAAAATAGAGGGTCAACCAAAAAATTGTATATTCTTTGAATTAACGAAAAGTATGATTTATCAGAGTTTAAATTATCGCATGTATACTGTACACAATTTATTCAAAGGTTTACAAAAAAGAACAGACGTATGCACGCTTTCAACTGAACTTATGTTATTCCACTTAAGACAACATGAAAGCGAAAATAAGATTTGCAGCACCCCCCTCCCCCCAATTTTCGTCGGAGACACCTGAATAACTCAACGACCGTTGAAAACTACAGCGTAACAGCGCGGCAACTCGATCGAGTCAATGGAGACGCCGCTCTCAGACGCCCGTCATCTCCATCGCTTTTCGAAAGCGCTTGCATGAAACGGGCATTAGCAATCTTTATGAAAAACGTGTGTGGGTTGGCAGGCATCAGGAGAGCTCGCTCACTTTTGTGCCACTGCCTGGATACCAGCAAGCTCCTTGGAGATGTTTGCGTAGGCCTCCTCCCGGGATGCCAATTCCATACGGTCTTTCTTGATCTGGGTGACCATTTCCAGAGTGCTGGGACCCTTGGCCTGCGCACCTATGCCACATTGCGAAGACGTGTCAAGTTAACAAAACTGCTCCTCTCTCGTGACAGCACCACATGCAACAAAGAAACAATGCACCCATCTGCAGAAAAGGCTCGCAAGCTAGCATCCACATAGTAACTCCCCCAAAGGCCCTTTCATACGGTAGAACCTCAGTCATACATTTTTGGTATAACACACACACACATGCTAGGATCTTATTAGGGAAAATGAACTAACATAGAATTCGAGCTCACAACCTCGAGCAGTTTCACCTGATAATGATGTTATGAACATTGGAACAGAGAAATCGTCTAATTATAATGATAATATTAATAATAATAATAAAAACGAGGGAATTCTTAAGCTTTGCCTTTAAGAGTTGAACGCGATAACAAAATCTGGCCCCTAGTGCACCCTTCAACTGCTAAGTGCATACTTATTCATATATTTTATTACATTCACACACACGCACACAAACATGCACACAGTAGATTGGACTAGTGCGCACTATTATCGCCGAATGGGCTCGTTTTCGTCGTGACACCTGTAGAAAAAATGTGTTATAGGGGCCCTGAAACACTTTTTCAAGTAACCATGGAATGAATTCCCTAGAAGAGCTTATTGCCTCACGAATTCAACGCCACAAAAATTTTAAGTATCTTTCCAGTGCAAGTGGAGTTGCAAAGGTTTGTCGCATGCTGCAATTGCATTATCTCTTCTCTCGTACCGAAAAGCGCAGGAAGCTAAGCAGGGAGGGGTGGCAGGGCAAAAAAACTACCACGCCTTGTGACCTTGAGCGCTTTTTTTTTTTCTTCGAATGCGTGTTTTTTTCAGTGTGATTGTGCGCGCACGCGTGGACAAGTAGTGGCCTCCCGCGATATCTCGGTAACTTGATTTTTCAGTCACAGACGCACAGATGATTTCTCACTCACAACCAACGAGGCCGACGCCGGGTTTCCTGCGACACGAGCTCTTTAATGCTATCGCGTTAATAATACTAGTAATAGTAATAAGTAGCTCTACTACTGTGAAATGTGAACATGTGCGTAGCAGGGATGCCAAGCAATTTCTGCTTGTAGCATTCCCACTGCCCTGTTCACCAGATTGTCAACGACAATGTTTGAGGTAAGCACGTAGGGTTTCGCCGACACAAGCAGAATCTTGCTAGAGAGATTTGCCACCTGCCCGCAAGGCGCACACTACTTTTTGATGCGATTGCTGCTAGCTACAGCAGCTGAGATATGTGTTGTGTGCAGCGAGTTACGTCAGGTTGTTTTGTCCTTCAGACACAGCAACCAAGTGCTGCTGAAGTGCAGCTGGAGATGCAATCATGCGCTCATCATGGCAGTGGCACCCTCTATTGCGTGGCGTAAAAGTCGGTCACTTGTCCGAAGCATTTTTTAGCAATTTTAAGTGAACTACTCAGATTAATTCTAAGTAGAGATGTGCGAATATATTTGAATATTTTTGTGTATGCTATTCGATTCACATCGGCATTTTACTGCAGTTGAACCTCTTCTTGAGAGAGTGCCTACAACGAAATACAAGTTGATAAGAAAATGCATATGAGGTGCCCTGGTTATAAGAAACACTCATATAGAAGACAAGGAATGCTGCCCAGAGCGTGCCCCTTATAGAGGGGTTCAACTGTGTTAGAAGCATTAAAGCTTCCTTAAAAAAAAAAAAAAACATACATAATGGGTTGTAATAAGCGGAAAAAAATAAAACTGCAATAAATTAGCGTGTGTGCGCTTGGTTGTGTGTTTTGGGGTAAAAATGCTAGCCGCTTCTGCTGGCGGTCATAGCGCGATGAGCTTGTACCGGAAAAGAGGGGATGAGGGGGTCAACTGCGGATCAGCAAAGATGCCATTTTTTTTTGTTTGCAACGAAAGACATTGTGGCTTTGAATTTTCACATGTTCACTAGCACCACGTTTGGATTCATCATGTACACTGCAGTGCCACGGGCAGAGTTAGGCCTAGCCCTGACTCCGAAAAGGTGAGCTCGATGGTCGTGGTGTGGTGCCTGATGTTTGAAAGAATGAAAGTCCCACACTATCTGAAGTATAAGGAGTTGTTCGGCAATGGTCTTCGTCATGACGTCTTGAGTGGTGTTAAGCAGGACCTCTAATTGCGAGTTGGAGTCTGCTACGTTTTTACGAGTGCAGTGCATTGCCATAATCCAAGGATGAAGCTCCCACTTGCAGCTGCCAAATTAAAGCATAATTACTTTCTTATTTAGGGGTTCTCAAACACGTTGCTCCCAGAGAACCCTGCTAAGCTCCATTAAGTGCCAAAAAAATCTTGCATCGCAACTGAAATTCCAAGAGCGTCGCAACTAATGCCATAGTGCATAAAGATACCTAAAGGATCGATGCACAGGTTCCCAATTGTAAGATGTAGTAATGTACAACACCCACACAAGATGAGGGACCGAGCCAAAGATGGCTCTACCTTAAATATTATTGAGCGGGATCAAACGTCCCACCTGTGATGGACTCCTTCATGCAAGGTGCACAAAAGAGCCGATCACTGTTTAGAAATTTAATCTCGATTGGGCTTGATGGCAGTGACCAACAGCACTGACACTGTTGTTAAATTTAAGAACCATTGGGATTGCTCACAAGCAAATAAAATCATCCGTAAGGTAAAAGTAGCAGCCCATCCAAGCGGTTTCTGTCACCACAAAGAAGGCATCAACAATAAAAAATGTCGCAACTACTGGCACAGAGCAAAATGCTAAGGTTCGAACCTCCAGAGATGACGCCTGAGGGGTCGAAAGAGGCCCCGTCGAAAGAGACGGTCCGCTTCTCCACGCCTTTGTCAAACGCCACAATTCGAGCCTCGTCGATCTTTGTCGTGACCAGCGTTGTGCCAAAGACAAACTTCATGGCAGGCGCCAGGTGTGGCGCGTAGTCGACGAGGGACAGCGCTGAGAACACGTTGTCTCGGCCAACCTAGAAAACAGTGGACCCATGTATTGCATTCGTTCAAGTAAAATTTTCGGTAATAAAAAAAAAAGATGGTTATGAAATACCCGAGATAAAAAAAGCGTCAAGACTCTCTTGCGCAACGTGTCACGCAAGATGTCCTTGCTCAAACGCAGTCTGACCCACTTACAGTGATAGCGGTTTTAACAATATAGCAATTAAAAGCTGCTGCACAGTCAATTTTGTGTGCTTTCTACGATAAAATAAGTTGCTCACACCAACCCCCATGCCAAATCATCTGTCATAACAATGAGGTGTGCCTGCTAGGTGTCCGTGCGAAAAGATAATGGAACACTCAGTTCTTGAAAAGAAAGTGAAAAATCCAAGCTGCAATGCCTCCGCCAACGGCCGCCACGCACTTGTGCAATGGCAGCTGACTAGCAACCTTCTCACGATCGATAGCCTTGTGTGCTTCTCCCGTTTCCCTTCCACCCCTCTGAACATGAACGGGCTACTCCGCACCTCCCTTCAAAACACAAATGGATTACCTCAACTGATCATTGCCTGCTATCACAGTCAACTATCTCACCCCTCCTCCTGCGCAGTTCTGCTGACTTCGTATACCGTATAAACACGTGTAAGGGCCGCACTTGTTTTTTTAAGAAACGACGACCAATTTTCAAGGTGCGGCCCCATACACGCGACATGAAATTTTTTTGAAGCAAAAAAAAGAGAGAGAACGTACCAGCTACTGAACAAAGAACGTTTATTGCAGCATATATCGTCGTCGCTCAACAAGTCCCCAGACTCTAGGTCTTAGATGGCTTGTTGCGGAGCATCGTCCTCCAACAAACAGTCATCTTCGGTGCCATCCAAGCTGTTGGATATGCCGGCTACTTTAAAGCTTCGGGATACGACGTCCGTCGACACCGAGCTCAACGCCGACAGTACCCAACTGAGAACAGTAGCAAGCGGTGCACTCTTCAGCCGTCCGATCGGCGCCCGCTCGTGGCTGCCGCTTGCCATCAATTCAGTGTAGAGCCTTCGGAATTCAACCTTAAAAGGTCGATAAACGCTGACGTCCAAAGGCTGCAGCATTCCAGTGAGGCCGCCCCAAATCACGACCCTGGCTGTGCCGACACGGCGCAGCTGCTCCTTCCCCTTATCGGTCAGGTGACCGCAGAAGCTGTCTAGCACTAAAAGTTACCGTTTGACCAACAACGCGCCAGGTTGGTTTTGCCAGACGCACTTCACCAAGCCGAGAATCAGCTCATCGTTCATCCAACCCCTTTCTTGGGCTCGAACAATGATTCCCTTGGGGAATACTTTGTTCGGAATTCTTTTTCTTTTTAAAAGAGCGTACCAGTGTAGCATCCGCCCGTCCACGGTGAAACAAAGCATCACGGCGCAGCATTGGCGCTCCGCTTCGGTGGTCCGCACGGCAACGCTCTTTTTGCCCTTCTGTTCCACTGTGTAATTTTCCGGGAAGTCAAACCACACAGGGGTTTGATCTGCGTTCGCTATTTGTGACAGCAGATAATTATGCTCATGGCGAAGGCCGATTACGTACTTGTGGAAACTGGGCACCTTATGGGTGTAGTCTTCTGGCAAATGCTGGCACAATGTAGAACTTCGCCGAAAGGAGAGATCCTTTTTCTTCATGAATCGTCGCACCCAGCCAGCACTAGCCTTGAAAGTCCCGGCCGGTGTGTCGTTCGCACGTGCCAAGGCTAGTGCCTTCACGTGCAGCATCTCTGTTGTCAGTGCATATCCGTCGTTCCGCACTTCAGTCACATAGCGGAACAAGTCTTCTTCCAGTTCCGGAAACTTGCACGGCTTTTCTCAAAAAAGGCACTTTTTGCTGTTGGTCGTTTGCAGTTCTTTTTTTGGCGGGCACCATCGTCAAACGCACTTTTAGTCTACGTCGAATTTTCTGCCGGCGGCAAGTTTCCCGTGCTCGAGAGCAAACTCGACCACCTTTAACTTGTAGCCAGCCGTGTAGCTGTTCGGGTGTTTGTCCATCGTGCCACAATGTAAACGCTCGGCAGTACACAAACAAACACGAGCGAGAATACAGCGTGCACAACTAGACGGCTGAACCAGATAACACTGAAAACACCATTTACATGGAGGTGTGAGATTGGGGATGCTAAGTCGATAGGTATGGATAGCACGTTTGTATAGAAGTGCGAGACGCAAAAGATAAAATCCCGGTTTAAACTTTAGGTAAATGTGGTATAAACACTGAATTGAAATATTTAGCAAACTTAAAGAGCACCTTGGCACGAAGAAATTTCCACAAAGTATACTAGTGACGTAGTGCTGCCACTGTACAATATAATGATGATGATGGTTGGATTTTTTCGCGCCATCTGTTGACAATGTTTAAGAAGTTGCATGTGCGCGTATGTTGAATACGTGTGGGTCAATGAAATTGTGGGTGCAGCGATCCCGCGGATTTTTTTTTTCTTCTTTCGAATAAGTACTTCAGAAAAACGGGGTGCGGCCCGTACACGGGTGCGGCCCTTACACGTGTTCATACGGTATAACAGGCAAGGCTTGTGCCAGTCACTGAGAAGCACATGGCGTGACAGTTGCTGCAATCTCAGCTTAGAGTTTCTCAAGTTGATAGGCTACTGCAGCAACTTGTGTGCAGCACGTCGCCTACGAAGATCACACTGTCACTGCCAGGAGCCTTGCTGTACCATGCGCACGGGTTTGCCGACAAAGCGACCGCACACGGGTGTGGCAACAACCCGTCTGTACGGCACACTTGGCGGTCTCGCACAACGAGGCACCATGAACGGCGGCATGGCACATCTGGGTTATCACCTTTAAATGCATGCAGTAAGCCCACAGCTGTGCCAGGCCCCATGCACTACCATGCACTTCGCTCAAGATGCTCATAAATGGGTTGTCGGCAGTGAAGCTGTGCTAATATGTTTGCCGATATCATGCCTCTGTACATTTCTGGCACTTATCCGTAAGGACATCACCGCACGGCGTCGTGACAATAAGCCCTTATGATTTTTTTTTTATTAGTTCAGCCCCATTACACTTTGGCATTGTGGCAAAGCAACCTTTCGGGCTCTACAGTGGCCGCAATTTGGTAAACTCGTGAAATCGCTTGTTCGAACTTGAAGATGCAACAGCGGTGGGGGATTCAATTATTGGTACTGCTGCTTTCAGTTTGCACAAAGAGTGCTGAAATTAGGGTGTTCAAGGTTCGGAAGAATGTATAAGAACGTCCAAAATTTCGGATGTTCTTGTATATTGCCATCTATAAGACTTGTGACAGCGTCCCAAAAGCGTCTCAATTTTCAAGCATGTCCTAAAGATTAGCTTCCGACTGCTTCGCTTTTTCTGCTTCTTATGCAACCCATTTATAACATTTGTCAGTCATCACAGTGGAATTTTCGTGGCACTTAATTATTGTTATAAAAGGGTTTCCATACTGCCACTTTGAAATCGCGCATTGACAAAGCTATTTTTTTTTGACAATGTGATTGTGGTATCATCTATCGTGCAGATGGCAAATGACCTCAAAAATGAAAATTAATGTTAAAATAGACTGAAATAAGACACTGAGAAACTGGAAGACAGTTTAAATACCCATTACCTCTACACTGGACGAAGCGCTGTACTAGTGGCTCCAGCAGACAAGCACTAAAACTCCCTCTGGAACACAACCTCCAGAACGTGAAACTCTATGCAACTAATCTGCATAAAGTGACATGGAAATTAACAAGGTTTTTCCGCAAGACCTGCTCGCACATACCAAGCTCTGGGCTCGTTTGAGCACTTGGGGCTCAACGTCGCGTCCAGTGATCTTGCTCAGCGGGATGATGGTAACGCGGCGCTTGAGTCGACCATTCTTCAGCAGCAGCTTGCCCGTCTCCTCATTGTCAACCACGACGTTGAAGAGCTGTGTTGAAAGTGAAACCACAGTTAAACTGGAATTCAATGAAATCAACAATGCTAAAGAAATAATCAGGTCAAAGTGGCACTGCAACACTATTTCAGCAAGATCAGAAAGCACTCCTAATTGGTAGACCAGGCTCCCTAGAACGTGAGAACCAAAGAGCGCAGCACAAAGCCTGGAATTTACAATGCTATAGAACACTTATAACGTAAGTTGTCAGAGTATCAAATATCTGACGTAAAGATGGTATCAAACTGTAACCAAAACATTCGTTTTTTTCAAAGGCTGCATTTAGGTAAAAAATGTACTGAGCATGCAACTGTGCATGTTTGAGATTAAAGGCACGCGACCCGAGATACAATTTAAATTTCCACATGTAAAAAAATTAACACCCATAGATCCCGTTGACAACAAAATGAACGCGAAAAAAAAAAAAAAACGAGAGGTAGCAAAAGAGAGCGCCATTGCCAACTGCGTTTCAGACTTCCTTGATTTTGCGTACTGCATGCACAAAAAGACGTGCCACCTATGCCTTCGTTTTGATCAACAAAATGATTCCCCTCAAGTACAGCCACTTCAAAGAGTTTCCTTGATTCTTATTTGCCCATGATTAACTGAAAAGAGTCCGCAGTGTGGAATGTTGTCACAGATACAGTAGAATCTCAATAATAAATTCGAAGGAACCACACAAAATACTCGTATCATCCCACATTCGTATGAACCAAGAACAAACTAAAGCTGATCATGAAGATGAACAAGAACTTTATTGGGGTCAACTACTTCACGCTGAAAAAAGTTCATGATGTTCTTCCAAACTTTCCTGCTTTCACCACCTCTCAATAAAGTGCCGCTGTTTCCTCAGTCATGCTGCTGGCGTAGAAAGTTCACATGTGACATCAAAGCGAGCGAAAGTGATCAAACCCATTGAAAATTTACTCGCTTCGCCTCTTGAATGGCCGGAAAACTGAGCCACGAAAGTGACATCAAGAAAAATCAGTCCTGGGGAATTCACACTCGAGAATTCAAGCGAGAACGCCAGAGCAGCCGCAAAACCACGTCCGTGCACATCGAAAATGCTCACATTCAATCTGCCCCTTGTATACATGTCATTGTCGCCATCTTCGCCACTTGAAAATTTATTCCCGAGCATTAAAATTCCCAATGAGTTCTACTTATGCACGCAAAGCACTGAAAAGAAACAGTTTGCACCTTTATAAACGTCTCAGGAGATACGTCAGAAGAAACGGAACGAGCAGACACACTGGCAGCTGCGGAGACGGATCCAGCCGGCAGTGCAAAAGCGAGATACGTTAGGGCATGTAGACTCACTGCTGCTGCACCTTCTTCTATTTCTGGTGTTAGCAGCGATCGCGATGCGAACCAGACACTTAATTAACGCGTCTTTTTCAAGGCTGTGAGATTTGTCGTGCTGCGCGGGTAGTTCGCGATTGTGCAGACACAAGCCAGCACCCGCCGACGCTTTGGCCGCTATCTTAAATATACGGCTGGTTGTTTACATCACGTGGTTTGAGAGCTAGCACAGCTGGTGTAGCCAAAGCTGTAGCAGAAAGGTGATCCGTTATTGCGTGGCGGCAAAATTGGTCTTGAACCGATTTTTTTTTGCGTCAACCTCGCGGCACCGTTTTCTGGCCACTTTTCCGGTGGCGCAGCGAGCGAAATTCCAGTGAGCTTTGCCGCATTCACCCTCTTGGAGTCCAACTGTGAAAGGGTCTTCTTCCCACAGACAAGCCACGTTGTGCCGCTCGCGTGCAGCGGTCAATCGTGCGTTTCGTATCAGCTTCGATTGCTGGGGAAACCGTTCGTATAGCACCGAATCACAGAGTATTTCATATAATGTAGTCCGTCCGAAGCAACTTTAAATTTTCAAATGTAAAAAAATTAACATTCAAAGATCCCATTGACAACAAAATGAACACAGAAAAAAAATTCTATCATTGCTCAACATTAATATTCGTATCATCAAGAAATTCGCATCAACCGTAATTGTATCACCGATATTCTGCAGCATGTCATCCTAGCCAATATGAAGATTGAGCATCGAAAAGTTGACCCTCAAAAACTAACCGACCGATCAACTGCGACAAAAGGCCGCCAAGCTTGTGTAAGTCCACGTACTGTCAACAAAAACGAAAGCCATAAAGCGTTTATATTTGTGGACAAAGATGCAAGCATGGCATCGGTTGCACTCTATGACAACTCTTCCAGAAGGAAAGCGATCGCACGCTCCACACTAAGCGCTAGTGGCTGGCAAGTGGCCAGAGTCGTGCCAGGAAACTGCTCTACTTTGTCACTTGCCAGTGCTGCTGTAATCTTTTTTTTTTCTCTCCTCCCCCCACCCCTCATTTGTTCACTCAGTGTTCCCTGCTCCTTCATACCATCTTTGCTCTCTCCCCAGTAGCACACCTCTTTTAGAAGTGCGCCCCCCACAGCCTCTGTCAGAAAGATTTCCGGCAACCGAATTATAACTGGTCGTTCATCTTCGGGGACTTTACGTGTTATGTGTCCATGAGGGGCTTCTATGGGAGAGCAAACAAGAGCCGAAAAAGACCTCTGTAATGTGTGCCCGGAGGAGGTGTATGACCTTAGTTTCGTGCGTGTGCTAGAAGACGACGACAAAGACAACAGTGTGCAGGGACGTGCGAACGTGGTGACACTTGGAGTCACGTGCATTTGAGGAAAGAGAGGGTGGTGGGCGCTTGACACTGTGCCCGAGTGTCGACGCTCTGGGACATGGTTCACTAGTTAAGGGGAGACACGGGTCTTAAAAGACCAAAAATCGCGAAAAAATTTTGAAGTTGACAATTTTTGGAATCTGCAACTATTTTTGCACTTATTGAGGTTTCTAGCTGCTCGCGTCATTATTTCTGGCACAAAATCAATTTATAACACCTCTGTGAGATGAATCTCAGCACAACTAGACGCTAAAGTCGCGCTTTTTCCACGCCGAACCGTTGTCGTTACACACGAGCTATCATGGTCATCTTGGTCTCGTTTGGAAGGGTCGTTCTTCATTTTCAATTTCCCGCCACCAGTGGCTTGCCTTGCTCATTGGCTTTTCAGCAAAATCGCGTCATTGAGAAACACCAGCGCGTGATTCTATTAGCTACTAGGGGCACGTGACAAAACCTAAGCACCCGATTGGCCAAGCGGCTTTTCTGGCGTCTGCTTCTTCATTGTGACGTGCAGGGACATGAGCCATTTTGTCATGGTGCTTCTTCTTAATTAATTAAGAAGACATGTGCTCTGAATTCTGCTCCCATACTTGCATTCTACACAAATGCAGGTTTCCATTGCAAAAAGAATTATTATTTTGCCTGCCCTAGCTGCAGATATATTGAGGCCTCAAAATCGAACAGTCCCAAGTACACTTTTTTGAGAAAAATGGAAAAAACTGAGAACACACAGCTTCTTCAAAAAGCAACAATCACGGTGCGTTTGTTTTGCAATCCTCATAAAGGTGCTCATAAATTCGTAGCAGAGCTTCTATCACAGGTGCCGGCAAATTATAAGGAAGCCTCGAAGTCGGTTGCCCCCCCCCCTTTTTTTGCATGTTCTGCATGTTAACAGTATGAAGAATCTGGACAGTAAAAATGACATTACAAGAAAATTACCACTTCCTGGTGTGTGAAAATTTGCAGAGAGATGGGAAAATACTTGCAGAAACCAAATATGCCAATTTTAAAATATGAATTTTTTTGTCACTTTTTGGTTCCAAAGACCAGTCTGCCCCCCTAAACTACAAGCTTGGTTGACGTTCTCTGGCTGACACTTCGCTTCGTGAACCTTGTCAGCCATTAGCCGTTGTCAACCTTGTCAACCCTTATTAGCTTTCAGAAGCCATCTACAAATTCTTCAAGGCTTCCAATGTCACATGTCTGCTCGTGTCACCCAAAGCGTTTGACTCCCCAATGAGTGATCCTGTGTTGGCCTAGAGTGACTTCTAACCGAGACTTATTATTATTAGAAACTGCTATTAGTTTATTCTTTCTTTTCCTTTTTGTTTGCACTGTTTTTCTTTGTGCGTGTGTGCGTGTTTTTCATGTTTTTATAGAGGGTTGTTCCTAAACCTGCCAAGAGCCTTGTCGATTGGTGGAACTGTGCACCCCCAACCCTACATACAACCACACATTCTCATTACAACTGCATTGTAACCGGCCCTGCACTATAAGTAGTCCAAACTGTGTTCACTGCTGCCCACTCTCTTGGAAATCTTTTACGTGCAGAGTGACCCACAAGTGGACCCTCCACAAATATTTTCCAGGTACACCATGACCCACCGATGGGTCACGTGCCTGTGCATGTTTCATTTGCTAAAAAAGACATGACGCTGCTACCTTCATGGCTGGCATTTAACAACCTTGTTGAAAAGATAGAGCTACTTTTCACCTTTTTTTCGCGTAAACCTTCTGAAAACCAGAGTGGCTGGCACCAGAAAACACAAACACACATTTGTTTTCTCCGCGTTGGGCCTTGTTTTGCAGCCGCGACAGGCATAATGATCTATTAGTCCTGCTATTGCCAGGACGTGCCTGTGCTCATGATCACATTGAAAGTAGGCCAAACATTAAAAGAATGATTGGTCGTGTATCTGCGTGTCTGGCTGTAAATGTTGTCAAAAGATGATAGGAGAAGGACAATAAAATGTGTATTTGATGTTTTGCATGAGAACACGGGTGTATGGCATCCTGGAGGCATTGTGTGAGACATGAGTGCCATCTGGCAGTAATCTTGGAAAATGAAATAATCTGCAGAGTGAAGATTATTTCAGGTGGAAGCACTGTATCGTTTCAGCAAAGCGTAGCAAACACCTGCCTTTTTGTGCACTGTGTTGCATTGTCAGTGCAGAGTGATAAACACTATGATATTTATAATTGCGTATGTGCATTCGCTAGTATATAAAGAAACACACCACCAAACATTAATATAATCGTTGATGCTTAACATCCCAAAAACCCCATACGATTATGAGAGATGCCGTAGTGGAGGGCTACGTAAATTTCAACCGACTCTTTTAACGAGCACCTGAATCTGTAGCGCTCGAGATTGAATTCCGTGACCTGCGGCTCAGCATTCGAGCACCACCACCACTAGACCAGAGAAAGCACTCACAAGGCCATTCGACGATTGCTCAGAAAAGTGTTGCAAGGGCCCATTTCAAAAAGAAAGAACAGGCTGGCTACGCACCTTGCCTCCGGCAGCCATCTCAAGAGCACGGGTAGCACGCTGGTCCTTCACTTTGAACAAGTCGCACACAAGGCCGTAGACTTTCCGTCGGTCAAAGTTGCGTACGGGGTCCGTGTATTGAAACGACAAGTGCTGGTTCCTGCGCGAAGCAATGCGAGAAAAGACATTGGTATGTGCAAAACAAAATTTTTCATCCAGACGTTTGACACATAGACACTGAACAACGCATTACACGTTAGGCTGGTGCGAAAATTCACTTACTATTCAAAACGAGGCTGAGGATAACAGTATTAGCACCTAATGATTGATTGCAAAGCGCGGACGTTCCGGATAGCGGGGTTCATGCATAACCAATACATCTGCTCGATATAGTCAAATGTTTAAAAAGCAGGCTGTCCATTTGTCAAAAGATAACAAATTAATATACAAAAGCAGTTTATTTTCAGAGCTTCCTTATTCACCTGATTAACTGTATGCCATCGCCTCTGCAGGTTATAAATGTAAATTTGTTTCTGGGCTTCTTGTTGAGGTTGTGCTAAATCATACATGGTAGAATATGGTAGAAAGTTTGTATCAATCATACTTTGCCTCTATAGTTTCAGCTAAAGTAAGATAAACAGAAGAACAAGATGGAAAAAGAAAGAAATTCAGTAATCTGCAGACTTCCTTTATGGGGAGACACTGTACTTGAGAAAAAAATGCAAGATATTTTCATGTGCTTAAAATAAAATTCACAGTGTGATGGAGTTTTTGATGCCGTTTACAAAAATTCAATTACTTTTCCTCTCAACCGATTAGATTTTGAGATATCCTAAAATCAAATACCTATTGTTTGCCGGTATGATTACAAGAAATTTGTATTGCAGAGCTACTATTGGCACATGCCCGTTTACTAATGAACATAAGCCACACAAAAGTAGGAGGGCTTTTTTTATTTGATAATTTTAGCAAGGTTTCTCGCACTTTGCATTTCTGTGTTGCAGACACACTTACTTTATGCTCCAATTACTGGCAAAAATAAAATTTTTGAAGATTTTAATCAAAAATTCACACCCAGCACTGTGTAAACTAAAGATACAGCTACATGTCACAACAAAAATGACAGTCCTAGCTGCTCTGGAGGCAGAAATATCTTATAGACAAGTTTGCAACTGCAGCAAAATTTCAAATTTGAGAAATCATGCAAAAACACAAGAAGTTTATTTTGCACACACAGTAGCATGGAAAAGCTGCTTATTTGCAATTATTTGCGAATTTAGCTTTCGCAGTAGGCATCAGGCATGTAGTCCCTCTGTGTTGCATCACCTAAATGATGTTTTTTTAATGCCCACTGCATGTTTTCCGCAAAGGCACCTTGCGAGCTGCTGATGAGGTCGCCTTGGGCACGTCTCAGTTCGGTGACAACTATGTGCGATGAATCCATCGTATGATAAAGCGATGTTTTCCGGCTTGTCCAGATTGAGCTGTTGATGCTGCAGATCGAACTCGCGCACTTGCTGATCAATTTCAAGGCTGCAAGAGCAGCGAGTTGTTAGTTTCCTTTTCACGTAAGATTGCCACATTTTCTTGTGGAGGCCGCGGCGCAATATGTTCATTGTTGCGGACGCGTCGTTACAAGCACTCTACCTTTTGCCAGTAGCCTCCATTGCGCGGTTGGCGAGCACGTTCACCGTAAACGGATTGATTTTCTGTTGTCCGTCTACGCGCGGCGAACACCACCCTGACGACCAGTCACGCAGTTCACACGCAAACGAAGTCGTTTCGTCAGACAGGGGGGAATCCGCGGCATCGGCGCGTTTAGCGATAAGACTACACTTCCGTTCCATCATTGCAATGATTGCTATTTCTCGTAGCTTCACTTCTGCTTTTTTACTTGCCGTCCTGTAACTGTTGAGGCTCCAAAACACGGTCACTTTCAGCGACGTTGTCAACAACCGACGGGCTCGTACGTGGGTTAGGCCTACACTGGTGACTCGGCGACCGCAGTTGAATGCAGAGTTTGTTATCCTCGCTGTCCTGAGCCATAGCGGGGCTATTTCTGAAGTTCACAGCAAACGAACGATCACCACACCTCTTCACAAATTCATGAAACTTCTTTACTGTGGCAGGCAGTTGACAGCACCATGACAAAATGGCTCATGTCCCTGCACGTCACAATGAAGAAGCAGACACCGGAAAAGCCGCTTGGCCAATCGGGTGCCGAGGATTTGTCACTTGCCCCAAGCAGCCAATAGAATGGCGCGCTGGGGCTTCTTGATGACGCGTTTTTGTTGCAAAACCAATGAGCAAGGCGAGCCACAGGTGGCGGGAATTTGAAGATGAAGAACGACCCTTCCAAACGAGACCAAGATGACCATGATAGCTTGTGTGTAACGACAACGGTTTGGCGTGCAAAAAATGCGACTTTGGCGTCTCTTTGTGCTCAGATTCATCTCACAGGGGTGTTAATAAATTGATTTTGTGCCAGAAATGATGACGCGAGAACCTAGAAACTTCTCAGATAACTGCAAAAATAGTTGCAGATTCCGAAAATGTCAACTTCAAAAAGTCATTTTTTTTCAATTTTCGGCCTTTTAAAAGGGGAAGAGGCACTTAACCATCAGGCATCTTATTATTTAAGCTAGGGTGATGAAAACTTATGAGATGGTGTATCTACATGTGCAGATGTCAAATATGAACTCAGTTTTTATGTACCTCTTACCATTTTGTTTTTAATTAGCCATTAATTAAAAGTTTTTTGATCGCCTTTTCAGTAAATTGGCTATACAGATCTTGCTGAATTGAATGTCATTGAATTCTACAATTAGCAAAAATGCAAAAAGCAAGTTTTATAGCTCTAGCTTTCCTACAACAAATGTTATGAAGTTTAGAAGTTCATCCTTCCACTATCAAGAAACGATAAGAATTATCAAATTCCAGTGTACCAAAGCTGAGAAGGGCTTATCAGAAGAATAAAAGGTGGCCAAAAAACTGAAACTGAGCAAATGGCAAAAAACAAGGCTCTGTATATTCAAGAAATTCTACACAAACAAAAATGCTTCTCTTTGCATATAGATGCCTCAGAAAGCACCAGGGCAGTAGTCTTTGTCACACTTTTGTCGTTGCCGCCGCTTTTCTTGTTGCAGGAACCTGGAAGACGCTGAACGCTTTCGCTCGGCACTCATGATCCGATGAGAATCCTTCTCTTCTGCCCGTCGCTCGCTCATGGAGTTTTGCTCTAGCTGAAGTTCTTTGAGGATACGTGTGGAGATGTCGTTTACAGCTGCCTGGCCATTCCCTGTGCTTTACACGGCACGAGACGCACGGATATTGACTTCAAATGTAGCTCATTTACCCTGACTGGGTACCCTCCCAGAGCTCCACTCGCTGTCAACAAGTCCACAGTTGCGGCACTCTGAAATCAGCTTCATCACAAGTCCATTTTCACGCTCACCTTATTCAATGGAAATGGTCCCACCGCATGTGCGGCATTTAGCCGTTCTTTCAAGAAGCTTGTTTATCGTGGATAAGTCGACGATCCTATAGGTAGCCGCCGACGAATCAGAGTCCTCGCGCGCTGTCGCGAGCGTCCGCAGCTTGCGCTCGCTCACCGAAGTTGCCGATAAGCTGCTGATCTCATCAGCGCTTACTTTCTGCTGTTGCACACAATCGGCGCACGTCAAGAAGGTTGTGTCTTTTTTTATGCGCAGCCTATCGCCGACGTCGTCCGAGGCGGCTGGGTAAACAGGCGGAGATTTCGGCGTTTCATCCGACGGATTGTGTCCCGTCGCCACGCCGTCCTGTACTAGGTGTGCGTCGGATATACCTGCGCCATTATTTCTTTTTGCCGTAGATTTCTTGCGCTTTTTTTCAAACTTGTGAGCCGTGCGGAACTTGTGATATGGCTTCGGCATGATGAAAGGTTCAAGCCAGGTTCAAAACGTGGCCGAGAGCGTAGGCCTAACGCACTGGCCCGGTGGCTGCGGCGCGCTTCGTCGGGCTGGTTCGGCGGCGTGCCTGAATGTGCAGACTTGAGAAACGCTTGCTCCAATTTCTCGCTGGCTCATGCGGGTTCAGGAAGCCGACGAGAACAATGACATGTGAGCGAGATACACTCGCCCCTTCACGTGCGCTCTACTGCCGCACACAGCAAACAGCTCGGGAAAATGCGGCCAAGAGAGTAGACCTACCGCACTGTCCCGGCGGCTTCGTCGAGCTTGCTCAGCGCTGCACCAGTATACCGTCGAACGTAGAGACTATACAGAGATGCTTGCTCTAATTTCTCGCTAGCTCACGTGAGGTCAGGAAGCCGATGAGTACAAAGTGACATACACTCACCGCTTCGCGCGCGCTCTGCTGCCGCACGCAGCAGACAGCTCGGGAGGCCCGGAAAATCGGAAGGCCCGGCGAATCAGAAGGCGCGATTTTGTCACGTGTGCTCACCGCACCAATGGGCTCACGTGACGGGGCTTTTTTTTTATGGGGATTCACGGCGGGCCTTATGAGTGGACGAAAACAAGCGCGGCGGGATATGAAAGAAAAGGGGCGGCTGTTTTGTATGCGACCAAGACGGCTGCTGTAGGCATGCATAGAACGGCAACACCGCGACAGTGAAAAAGCCCGTTTTTCACGCGTCCATTGGCAGAAATTCAGCTTACTAATGTAGCATAAACTACTCTCATGGCTAAATTACCAATCTAAGACGTGTGAAAATTGGTGAGATTATGCAGTGATAGTGGGAGAATGCAAATATAGCATTTTCAAAAATCGTATTTTTTTTAGCGATTTTCAGTTTGAAAGACCCGCTTCTCCAGTGTCCCCCCCTTATATTGATATTCTGAATAAACAAAGTTCACTGCACTGAGGCAGAGTTCTAGGAACACGAAGTAGAAAAAAGATACACTCAAACCACATTAAAACAGTCACATCTGTCACAGGTACTTAGTTATATCTGAAAACTTGTTATAAAACACATATTCCTAACACTGCACTTATGAAGAAATTATTCTTTAGGCTTGTGCGAATAGTGAATTCTCGGTTCAAAGTGTGAATTCAAAGCGAATAATGATTTTGGTCGAATGATTTTGAATCAAACTCAAACAGCAAGTATATCGCATGTTATAAAGAAAAAATGGGTGTGTTTGTCATGACCTAACAAACCTGCTCAATATTTTTCTGTTTGAAACAAGGCCTGTGCAAATGCTATTTTTTTGCATTAAAGGAAGTAGAAACAACTTTGAACGGTAGCAGGATATGACTCGCTAAAATTCTAGTAATATCCTGTAAAATATGTTACTTTTTAAAATTCACTATACTTAGAACAAGCATATAAGTCGGTATAACAAGCTTTTAAACTAAAAGATGTGAAAAAATGTATCAATACGAGGGTAATACAGTCATTTAACCTTATAGCGAAACTTCACGGCAGCGATAATTTCTCCTGGATACGTGTTTTCACGGCTCAGCATCACTTCAACGCAGTGAAACTACGTTTACAAAAGTTACACACGAAATAATATGTGCCTGTTTAAATGCCTTCGTGGCTAAGCGCCCCTCCACTGCAGTGAAATCACCTTTGCAGGATGTAACATGTGGACCAGTATGCATTTATTCGTTTGTCTCAAATTTTTCGAAATTTTCAATAATTTACATTTGACTCGAAGCGAATTCAAATACTAAATTATTCATTCGAATATTCCCACAGGCCTACTATTCTTCATTTACTTCTTTATAACCGATAATTTGTTATGTTTCTGTTGATTACATTGAAGTTTCACTGCAATGCCCTTGTCCCTGAGGGCACAAAGAAAGTAAGAACTCTGATATAACAAAGCAAATGAAGACAGTGTTACAGATAGATTTTTATAACAAATTTTCGAATATAATGAAATTTATTTTTGTGGCAGGTGTGACTTTGTAACAATGAGCTTCGAGTGTATTCAGGGAGAGGTATCCGTCAAGCTGCAACGGCACGCAAAGGTGCGGCAACCTCATCGTGGCTGGGTAAGGAGTGGCGCAGTCAGAGTACATTTTATATATATATATATATATATATATATATATATATATATATATATATATATATATATATATATATATATATATATATATATAAATGAGCAAATATGTTATGAACCAACCATCCTGCAAAAAATGTTTTCTTTTTTACATTGAAATATGGCATGAGGAAACATCGTTCCTTTTTGTTCAAAGAGAAATAGAAGCAGCCTTAATTAGTAGCAGGATCTGACTTTCCATGGAATAAAAGTGGTGCCACACTAAATGCGTTAAGTTTTAAAATTTAGAACAATTTACATTCGATTTGAAGCAAATTCGAATACTGTGTGATGACATTTATTGAACCAAAGAAGTCGCAACAAATAATGGCCGTACGACAAGTCTGGCAAAGGCGGCCCAGGTTCTCGTGCAATCAGAGCACGGGGTTTTTCGTTCTCTTTGGTAGGCGCATACGCGTTAGTGCGTATGCTCCACTACAATACCCCTGGGGTGAAGAGTAGCCATCCTGGTGGCTCAGGGAGAAGGCACAATGAGGGGGTCGTAGTAGGGCTTGAGACGGTCGACGTGTACGGTCTCGCGTCCTCGACGCCGCAAATCTGGCGATTGTGTTAGGGGCTCGATGATGTAATTCACCGGCGAGGTTGCGTCAATGACACGGTATGGACCATGATACCGGGCCAGAAGTTTAGAAGACAGGCCAGGAACGTGCGGGGGCACCGAAAGCCACACGAGAGAGCCAGTACAAAACGTAGGCGCTATGTGATGAACGTCGTCATGTCGGGTTTATTGTAGACTTTGAGCTTCACTTGTCAGAGATCGAGCCAACTGACGGCAGTCTTCAGCGTATTTGGCAACTTCCGAAAGCGGGGAGCACTCCGATGCATCAGAGCGGTACGGGAGTATGGTGTCGAGTGGGTGGGATGGTTCGCGGCCGTACAACAGAAAGAACGGGGAAAAACCGGTAGTCGCTTGCATCGCGGTGTTGTAAGCGAAGGTAACAAAAGGTAATACAGCGTCCCAGTTAGTGTGGTCGGAGGAGGTGTACATCCTTAGCATGTCGCCAAGTGTGCGGTTGAATCGTTCAGTGAGACCATTCGTCAGTGGATGGTATGCGGTAGATTTCCGGTGGATGATGTTGCATTCAGCGAGAATAGCTTGGATGACCTCCGACAAGAACACTCGACCCCTATTACTGAGTAATTCCCGTGGAGCCCCATGGCGGAGAATGAAGCTGCGCAAAATGAAGAGTGCAACTTCGTGGGCGGTCGCTGCTGGTAGAGCTGCAGTCTCAGTGTAGCGTGTCAGATGATCGACGCCGACAATAATCCACCGGTTTCCAGAGCGACTATATGGGAGGGGGCCATAGAGATCGATACCCACATGTTCGAATGGGCGAGCCGGGCATGGGAGCGGCTGTAACATGCCAGTAAGGTGCGGCGGAGGTGTCTTGTTCTGTTGGCAAGTGGTGCAAGATTGAACGTATTTCTGCACAAAGCGATACATTCCTCGCCAGTAATATCGTTGGCGCAGCCTTTCGTAGGTTTTCAGGTTACCTGCGTGAGCGCTTTGGGGGTCTGCATGGAAATTAATGCAGATGTCAGAGCGCATATGAGTTGGGGCAGCAAGGAGCCACTTACGACCACCAGGCATATAGTTTCGGGGGTACAAAATGTTGTCTCGCACGGAAAAGTGGGCTGCTTGTCGGCGTAGCGCTCTCGTGGAAGGGACAGCAGACGGATCAGTAAGGTAGTCGAGTAACAATGCAAGGTATGCATCTTTACGCTGCTCCGAAAGCATGTCAGTGGTGTCTATTGGTGACAAGGTGGTAAAAAGGGGTGACAGAGAAGCCACATCTGGTATTAACGGCGATCGGGAAAGTGCATCGGCATCCGCATGCTTGCGACCGGAACGATATACTACACGGATGTCGTATTCTTGCAATCGAAGTGCCCAACGTCCCAGGCGTCCGAACGGGTCTTTCAATGTGGACAGCCAACATAGAGCGTGGTGGTCTGTGACCACGTCGAAAGGACGGCCGTAAAGGTACGGGCGTAACTTTGTCAAGGCCCAGATTATGGCCAAACACTCCTTCTTTGTCACGGAGTAATTCAATTCCACCTTCTTGAGAGCGCGACTTGCATAGGCGACTACGTATTCGTCTTGAGTGCCTTTCCGTTGTGCCAAAACTGCACCAAGACCGATGCCACTTGCATCGGTGTGAATTTCTGTGTGTATGCTCCACTACAACTGTAATATTCGTTTGCACATTTCAAAGCGCTAGAATACACCCACATGGCCAATGCCTTGTCCGTGAGTTGTCTAAGGATGACAGACCGACGGCGCCACGTCACTGTCGAGAAACCCAAACGAGCACAGTTTTGTGTCCTGAATAAGTATTGCTCCGCACATTTGGGAGAAACAAACCCAGGCAAAGATGCTCACCTTGCCTCGAAGATGTCCACATTCTGTCGCAAGCCATGAATATCTCGCTGCAGCTGCTGCTTCTGGCTCAGGAGGTTCTCCTCGCGACCTTCTTCGAAGTTGAGCTTGCTCAGCTGGGCCTATGAAGTCAAGAGTAGGCAAGCATTAAGTTCAGAACTGTTACATACACAAACCAATACAGTGAACTTAATGTTCCAAATCTGTCTGCTCCAGTAGCGAGGTCCAGGGGTGCAACAGCCAAAAAAGAACCTGAAGCAATTTTCCGAGCAGCAAAATGTTACTTTTGGAGCACTGAAATCTAAATTTGAAGCAGGTTACGAAAAAAAAAATTTAATTTTTAATCACAAAAAACCCCATTTAGAGCAGTGTAAATAAGAAGGCCTACATTTAGAAAAATATATCTACAAAACATTTAACCCACTCAAATCAGGCATAGTGAAGATGGGCACTGCTATATCATTGAAGTAGCATTCTGAATTACCCCACTCGGCAAACAACGAAGTCCACATTAACCTTTGCTGTGCTCATCGAATCCTTTGATCTGTCAAGCTGGCGACCTTGAAATTCGGAAGATTAGTAAAACCCAAAAGTGAATGGGGTGACACCAAAGAAAAAAAAATGGCACGCAAGTTTTTTTTTTAGAGTAGAAGAAATGTCATTTACTGCTCCAAATGATTACCAATAACCATTTTAGACGCCAGCGATCATACTGTTACTCACAATTATGCGTCCCATACACGCATGAGTAATTGAAGAAAATGTACTCTGTCCCGTGAATAGCGCCAACAACCCCTTCGAAATCATAATACACTTTACCGCGGGACACTAGTGTACTGCGGCGAACGTCATATAGTTTTGTGTGATGACTTGCTTGGCGGTGCCTCTCTGGTCAACTTCTTCTAAGACTTTCAACTTTCGTCGCCAGGTCAAGAATTCGGTAGCGGCCGAGAGTTGCCATTGCCAAATGTCGCCACCACAACATTCAAAACCAGCTGTAGAAACACGTGCGGAATAAACGAACGGAGCGTTGGTGGACTGGTTGGTTTATTATGCTATGCATGAACCGTGCAACTGGATGCGGACGGAGCAGAACCCGCAAACATCCACACAGCACTGTGTGTGTGTGTTTGAGCACTTTTTTTTGCCAGCGTCCAATCGCACTGTTCAAACTTCAACCAGACATTAACCCAGCGCGCGGCTGAAGCACTGGGCACATCTCAAAGAAAGACTTAGTTGGTCGATGCGACCAATGCGACGCCCAGGCTTTGCCTAAACAAGATGGCCGCTTCGTGAACCGTGGTGCTGCGGGCAGTGGCGATGGCATCAACAGCCCGGTCCGACAGAAGCTTTGGCGGTCCTGGCACATATGAAATTTCTCATTTTATTGAGAAATTACGCTTACCTCGAGGCTATTGACTGCAAAAAAACTTCTATTTAACAGGCTTTTAACTTCGAATTATCGAGCATTGTTTCCTATAGGCATGCATGCAAAGTTGGGGGGGCCACTTGTTGACTTCTAATTAACTGTAAATTCAAATCAAGCGACTTCAAATTGTCAGGAGTCGACTGTGCAAGGTCTAGACTTGCTTCCGCAGCAGTCATTCCCACAATTCCACCGCCCAAAAGTACCGGTCAAGTCCACTGCAGATTTTCACGAGCATAAATCGGAGCCCATACCCGAATCGCGTTCAGCTCTTTCTCGATCCCACGGTTGGCCGCCTCGTCCTTCTGGTAGCTGGCCTCGGTCTTCTTGCACTCGGCCTGCTTCTTCTTGGCCTCTTCCTGCGAATGCTTGAGGCGCATCTCCGCCTGGCGGCTCTCGGTCTCGGCCTCCGCAATGTCGCTCTTCGCAGCTGCACAGCGAAGGTTGGACAATGCACCGGCGTGAAAAACGCACCAGGTTGCACTCCTTGTGCAACGAATCAAAGGCCAGATCTAAAGGCATACGAATGGCTAATTCTGAGATCCTACAGAATACCAACTAAAGAGCGACAGAAGCGAATCAAATACTCAGAGCTTTGAATAGCCTTTAATACATTTAACTAAGGTTACTGTATTTGCAGCAAAAGCATGCATAAGCCCCAAAAATGCGAAGTCAGAAATTTCAGATGCAGCTACCGTGAAATACCGAGCAAGCACGCCTACCCATGCAAGCAAGGTATATTAGTTACAAAGGTATATTTCTAACACTATATCTATCGTAAGACTATTTTCCATTTACTTCCTTATAACAAGTATTTTGTTATATCGAGGTTCGAGCGGACTACGAAATGTGCTGCATCTTGTCGTATGCTCACATATCCATATGCCTACCCGCTGTGGTCTTGATCTAGGGGGTGGCACTACAGAAAAATATAGCAACCAATCGGTTCTGTGAAACACTGCAAGGTGGTGAAATTCTGCAGAACCCTTTCACAATTGTTTCACCCCTTGCAGAATTCTACAGAAGGCATTCGCAATGTTTTGTGTCCATTTGCTTCGAGCAGACTGATTCACTATCAGGCTGCAATTTGCTGGCATCCTGGTTAGGTCAATTCGTACAGTGACCACCCCAAAGAAGCTCGTCCCCTGTTCAATCTATGAACCAGCACAAATTTTTTGGCAACTAGGAAAGTATCAGAGAAATCCATAGGAATTTTCTTTTGATCTGGTGCAACAAAGACGTGTTTGTCAATTTCTCTTTCACTTTATGAAAAGTACACTTGAACCCCATTGAATTTGCATCTTACATGAAAATAAATTTGTTATATCAGAAATTTGTTATAAGGGTGTATTCCCAGCACTATCTACCACAAGACTATTCTTCATTCACTTTGTTATTTATTTATTATTTATTTATCACGGTACCTTCAGGACCCAAAGGCATTACAGAAGGGAGTGGGTAAGAGTATATAGAATAATAACTTACCGTTATAACAGACATTTCATAATATCTGGGTTAGTTATACAGTAGAACCCCACTGATACGTTTTTCATGGGACCGTAAAAAAACAACCTAGGAGCTAGGAAACGCAAGAGCCGAGAAACGCAAAAAATTGAGAAATAAGAGTAGTGGTGAACTGCACATAGTTTTATTTTAATTCTTTCGCTTGAAAAAAATCATGCAGCGTTGCCTGGCACATCTTCTCACGCCCGACAAGCACAAGGCTTTTTCAAGCATCTGTAGTGCCATGTGGCTCTCGCTATCGTCCCTGGTGCGCACATATCTTCACAATAAATCCAGTGCCGCTACGGCCAATGAGGAAGTTTGCTCCGGTATCCGCTCCACCTCCTCCTCAACTTCCTCGTCACTGGCGCACGGATCGGTGCACTCAGCAACGGTGTCGTCGACGGATAACATAGTGGAGGTGACAACGGTGTCGTCAACAGAAGCGTAGTCACTGTACGCGATTCCACTGGCACCAACAGTCTCTATGGCAATGTTCAGTTCGTCGCAGTATGCGATCGCACCGTCTCCAACAGCTTCTGTTGTGTCATCTGCGCGCATATCAAAGCACTTGTTGAAGCAGTGTTCAACTGTAGCAGCAGTGACGGCGCTCCACGCCGATGCTAAATAATGCATGGCATCTAAGATGGTGACGCCTGCCGGCTGCTGCCCACGCTCCACGCTGGCCAGGGACCACTTTACAATGCACTTGCGGTAGAAGTGCTTCACATTATTTATTGTTCCAGCGTCCAAGGCCTGAAGGTGGCTCGTGATGTTGCCAGGAAGAAAAACTACCTTTACGTTCCGCAGCGACGCAGTGTCCTTGGGATGTGCGGAGCAGCTGTCGAGAAAAAGAACGACTTTTCTGTTCTGGCAGCCCATCTTAGAGTCCACGTATCTCAAGAACTCCTCAAAAAGTGAACACGTCATCCACGCCTTGGTATTATTGTTGTAGTGGCAGGGCAGGTGACGGATATTTTTAAGGTAGCGTGGGTTTCGAAACTTTCCTATCACCCACGGTTTCATTTCCGAACCATCGGAGTTGTAGCACAGCAGCACCGTTAGTCGTTCCTTGCTGCATTTTCCACAGTGGCAAGCCTCGCTTTTTAGGCTCAGCGTCTTAGAGGGCTGTACCTTGAAAAAAAGGCCTGCTTCATCGGCATATATGTCTCTCGGCTCGAAGTCCTTTATGATAGACACCACGGTCTCTTTCCAGGCCTCAACAGTGTCCATGTCCACGCTTGCAGCCTCTCCGTTGACAGTGCGGTAGTATAATCCATGTCTGTTTTTTAAACGGTCGATCCAACCGTTCGGTGCACAAAAACCGTCGATACCGAGCTTGTCGGCGATCTCGAGTGCCTTCTCTCGCAAGGTGGTACCGTCGAAGTTAACTCCTGCGGCCCTGGCTTGTTTGAACCATTCGAAAATGGCCTTGTCAAGCTGCACGTGCTCCGGACTTCGGGCTTGCTTGCACTTGACGTCGAAGGTTCGGGCATTATCTTCAATTTCGATCCGTTTTGCAACGATGGAGTTCAAGGTGGAAGGCGTCAGTCCTAACTCCTTCTTCAGCGTCGGGTTCTCTTTCACAACACGGAGAATGTTCAACTTCTCTTGCAGCGAAAGCGATTTCCGCTTTCTTGATGTCATCCTGTTTGAAGACTATTTGGAGCGTTGGAAGTGTAAAGGCACTATGCTGCACGCTCATATAACCTGCGCAACGACCGACACGAAACAAAGACAATGCGAGAAGACTGCAGCAAGCACGGGTAGCACGGGCACACATGGGCGATGGTGATGACGATCGGGCTATACCCTTTGAATCGGGCCGCCTGCGCGCAGTGTGGCGATAAGTTTAAGCCAGCGTGACATCCCAAGAAAACAAAAACAGGTCTCAGAGAACTTACTTTTACATATGCCAACACCAATTTTACGGCCCCAACGCGTCATAGACACAAGCTTTCTTAGAGTGCAAATATGGATCAGATCACGATTTTGCTGGCATGAACCGAAAATACGTCATAGGTGTTGCCCCCGGCACTTTGGGCGGCCAGTCCCATCGCCAAGCCACCAAGCCAAGCTACGTGAAAGACCACATGGCCGCTCGGGCCGGCGCGTCGTGGCACTTCGCAACGTATGATGTGGGTACAGTCCCACAGTTGCGACGCAGCAGCGGGGTTCCCTATGCATTGGATCCTATGGGAGCTGTGCCAGGATCGGCTGAAAATGACGTAACAGCCAGGAAAACGCAGCACACGGGAACGCAACAGTGGGGTTCTACTGTATTGAGGTTCGAGTTTACTGTCAGCGACAAATAAAACGTTACGACAAATGAAGCAAGCATTAGCAATTGTCTAATGCGCCCCATCCAGTCATCACTGCGGGCATGCGCAGCGCTGCCAAACAGAACTGAAGCGCGCCTATCAGTGGTTATGACTGGATGGAGCGCACTATACTGCCACGTTCCATTTCCCAAGTTTTTGTTATCGTCCCAAAATACCACACGATTCTCAGCGCAAACCGCGCCTGCAGTTTTCTAGAAGGTTCCGGACTGTAGTAGATCATTTCGATAAGATCACGCCCACTGTGCGAACGGTACAGATTGTTCTGGAACCTACGCTAACGCCAGCGATAACGCTAGAACATTCGACGGCAAGAGTATAAATGCCGACGCGCTTCGCCGCTTGTCAGTTGTTGATCGAAGGCCGACGCTCCGTTCGCCGCTATCAGTCCGAGACTGCTATCTGTGCGAGACTGCTGCTGTAATTGGACTTTCAGTTTACCGGGCACAGGTTCGCCCAAATAAACAGTTCAATTCCAACACGAAGTCTCCTGTCTTCAGCCACGTCACGACCCCGTGACATCTGGTGGAGGTGCTGCTTCGTTCATGTACCGGACGCCCCCGTCAAGCCGTGAACCCAGCCCACGTCGCGGAGAAGACACCGACGCCAACCAGGAACAGCGAACAAGCCGCCGACAGCAAGGGCTACCACCGGAGTACGGGCTTCTACCAGACAAGGCGCGGAAGACGAAGGCCATGACCGCGACTGCAGCGACAATGACAACCGCAGCGTCCCAGCCCACGATGGTCATGCATCAACCCAGAGAACCACCAATTTTCCATGGGTCATCGTTCGAAGACCCGGAGTCCTGGCTGGAGACATACGACCGTGTGGCCGCCCTCAACCACTGGGACCATGACGAAAAACTGCGTCGTGTGTTCTTCTATTTGGAAGACACCGCAAGGACTTGGCTTGAAAATCGGGAGTCCACGCTCCGAACGTGGGATGTTTTCTGCGGCGCATTCCTGCAAACGTTCGCGAGCGTCGCTCGCAAAGAGAGGGCCGCTGCCTTATTAGAGACTCGGGTTCAACTACCAAATGAAAATGTCACCATTTTCACAGAAGAAATGACCCGACTATTCCGTCACGCTGACCCAGACATGCCTGAGGAGAAAAAAGTTCGTTTCCTTATGCGAGGGATCAAACAAGAGCTCTTCGCGGGACTGATGAGAAACCCGCCGAAAACCGTCCAAGAATTTGTAGCCGAAGCGACCACGATCGAAAAGACACTGGACATGCGTACTAGACAGTATAATCGTCGCCTGACTGCAGACTGCGCTGCTGCTCAAGCCAGTAACTCCGGAGACCTGCGTGAAACGATCCGAGCGATCGTGAGGGAAGAGCTGCGCAAGCTGTTGCCTTCGGCGCAGCCTCAAGTGGATTCAATCGCCGACATTGTGCGAGAAGAAGTTCGGCAATCGCTTCAACTTCCCCACGCACCGTTGCCCGAGCCGGAAGCTATGAGCTACGCCGCTGCACTGCGCCACAACGCTCCTCCCCGTCCACGCCAAAACGCCGCCCCGTCGCACTTCCGTCGACAGACGCCACCGCCGCCACCACCCCCACCGACGTCATACCGTTCGCCTGCAGCCCAGCGCAGTGCACCGAGGAAGACTGACGTCTGGCGCACGCCTGACCATCGCCCGCTCTGCTACCACTGCGGCGAGGCCGGACACACATACCGCCGTTGCCAGTACCGACAAATGGGACTGCGTGGCTTCGCCGTCAATGCACCGCGTCCACAGCCAGGAGAACGACCACGTGACATCGCCGACTACCTGACAGGAACTCGGTGGACACCACGAAGCCCTTCGCGTTCCCCGTCGCCCAGCCGCCGCACGTCACCGCACCACCGGCAGTACTCTGGCCCAACGCGGGGCCGGTCTCCTAGCCCGTATCCGGGAAACTAAGGGCAGCAACCGGTGGAGGTGCGGTTGCTGTGCGACGAACTACCGAAGATCCTCCGACGACGACGACGCCGCGACGGAGCTTTCCGAACACAACGCCAACCAGGCAAAGCCCTGACGGCGAAAGCTCACTTACCGAAGGTGGCCTGACGACGCAACATGGAAGCAGCAGAACCAGCCGATGCAGCCGTGACCCGACGCCACGCCCTAACTGTAATGCGAGACGGCGAACTAGCGACCTCGACGTTCTTATCGACGGCCACAGTGTGACCGCTCTCGTCGATACTGGAGCCGACTATTCTGTCATCAGTGGGTCGTTCGCCGCGAAGTTAAAGAAAGTTAGGACAGCTTGGAAAGGCCCTGAAATCCGCACAGCCGGAGGTCATCTCGTAACGCCTGCAGGAATCTGCACAGCGAGAGTCACCATTAACGGCCGTATTTATCCTACAGACTTCGTAGTCCTACAGCGTTGCTCGAGAGATGTCATCCTTGGCATGGACTTCTTATGCCTCCATGGTGCTGTCATCAACCTAAAAACAAAGTCGATAACGTTATCCACAGAAGAAGCACTACCGCCGCGCACGCCGTCAGGACACCATGCCTTGAATGTGCTGGAAGAACAAGTCACCATTCCGCCTCGCTCAAGCGTCATTATTTCAGTCGGTGCTCCTAAATCACCTGACTTGGAAGGCGTCGTTGAAGGCAGTCAGCATCTGTTGGTCACCCGAAATATTTGCGTCGCAAGAGGAATTGCAGAGCTGCGGGGAGGCAAAGCAACGGTTTTGCTCACGAATTTCAGCAATGAGTACAAACATGTGAACAAAGGAACAACGGTCGCATTTATCGAAGAAATTGTCGAAGCCACCAGTGCTTTCGCCCTCGCCGATTCTGCGGAACCTGCTCAGTTGAACCAAGCCCCTCCCATAGCTTTCGACGTCAATCCCAGACTTCCCAACGATAAGCAAGAACAGCTCAAGGCCCTGCTCCTGCAATACGAAGATTGCTTTTCGTCGTCATCGAAAATTCGGCAGACCCCAATCACGAAACATCGCATCATAACCGAAGAAAATGCCAGACCACTCCGTCAGAGTCCGTACAGGGTTTCGACGCGAGAACGTGAGGCCATGAAGAGACAAGTTGATGAAATGCTGCGGGATGACATTATCCAGCCGTCCAAGAGTCCATGGGCATCCCCCGTGGTGTTAGTGAAGAAAAAGGATGGGACCCTACGTTTCTGCGTCGATTATCGCCGCCTGAACAAAATCACAAGAAAGGACGTGTATCCCCTCCCACGAATAGACGACGCACTTGATCGGCTCCATAACGCCAAGTACTTTTCGTCAATGGACCTCAAGACTGGCTATTGGCAAATCGAAGTCGACGAAAGAGACCGAGAGAAGACGGCGTTTATAACACCGGACGGCCTCTTTGAGTTTAAGGTGATGCCCTTCGGCCTTTGCTCAGCGCCTGCAACGTTTCAGCGCGTTATGGATACAGTACTGGCAGGATTGAAGTGGCAGACTTGCCTTGTGTACTTGGACGACGTCGTCGTGTTTTCCTCGAGTTTCGACGAGCATCTTCGGCGCCTTGAAGCTGTACTTCAAGCCATCAAGACTTCCGGACTCACACTGAAACCAGAAAAGTGCAGATTTGCGTATGAGGAGCTCTTGTTTCTGGGGCACGTTATCAGCAAGTCTGGAGTTCGTCCCGATCCACGGAAAACAGCCGCCATCGCCGACTTCCCGCCGCCCACTGACAAGAAAGCCGTGCGCCGATTTCTGGGCCTGTGTGCCTATTATAGGCGGTTCGTGAAAAACTTCGCCCGCATCGCCGATCCTCTCACTAACCTTACCAAGGCCGACGTGGAGTTTAAGTGGGAAACGCCGCAGGAACACGCATTCCAGGAGCTTAAACATCGCCTCCAGACGCCTCCGTTACTTGCCCATTTCGACGAATTCGCCGAGACAGAAATACATACTGACGCAAGCAGCGTAGGTCTTGGCGCCGTTCTTGTACAGCGGGCTGACGGATTTGAAAGGGTTATTAGTTACGCCAGCCGATCGCTATCCAAAGCAGAAGCAAATTATTCCACAACAGAAAAGGAGTGCCTCGCCATCATCTGGGCTACGTCGAAATTTCGCCCCTACCTCTACGGCAGGCCCTTCAAAGTTGTGAGCGACCACCACGCATTGTGTTGGCTAGCCACCTTGAAGGACCCCTCAGGTCGCCTCGCACGATGGAGCCTGAGACTTCAAGAATATGACATTACTGTCATTTACAAGTCCGGCAAAAAACACTCCGACGCCGACTGTCTCTCTCGTGCGCCTGTCGACCAACCGCTACCCGACGACCCGGATGACGACTACTTCTTGGGAACGATAACTACCGACGACTTCGCTGAACGACAGAGGGCCGACCCGGAACTTAAGGCCCTAATAGAATACCTCGAAGGCAGGACCGTCGAAGTCCCGAAGGTATTCAAGCGCGCACTTGCGTCGTTCTTGCTACGAAACGGTCTTCTACAAAAGAAAAACTTTTCACCGCTTCGAGCTAAGTACCTTCTTGTGGTGCCTTCAGCTCTGCGACCAGAACTCCTGCAGGCCCTTCACGACGATCCGACGGCAGGGCACCTCGGTGTTTCTCGCACGCTCGCGAGGATACAAGAAAGGTACTACTGGCCACGTCTTACCACCGACGTCACTCGTTACGTGCGAACATGCCGGGACTGTCAGCGACGCAAGACACCGCCGACAAGGCCAGCGGGACTTCTGCAGCCAATTGATCCACCTTGCCGACCTTTCCAGCAGATTGGTATGGACCTACTGGGGCCGTTCCCGACGTCGGCTTTCGGAAACAAGTGGATTGTGGTAGCTACCGACTACCTCACCCGCTACGCCGAGACAAAAGCCCTGCCAAAAGGCAGTGCATTCGAGGTAGCTAAATTCTTCGTCGAAAATATCGTCCTACGTCATGGCGCCCCAGAAGTCCTTATCACCGACAGAGGAACGGCATTCACTGCCGACTTAACTCAAGCAATCTTGGCATACAGCCAAACAAACCACCGCCGGACGACAGCGTACCACCCACAGACCAACGGCCTCACCGAGCGGCTTAACAAGACGATCGCCGACATGCTGTCAATGTACGTCGATGTCGAACACAAGACGTGGGACGCCATTCTTCCGTATGTGACCTTCGCATACAACACGGCGGTGCAGGAGACGACGCAGATATCTCCATACAAATTGGTCTACGGAAGGAGCCCGGCAACGACGCTCGATGCCATGTTACCCAACGTCACCGACGAAGAAAACCTCGATGTGAGCGAGTACCTTCAACGCGCCGAAGAAGCCCGACAACTTGCGCGTCTCCGTATCAAGAATCAACAGACGACCGACAGCCACCGTTACAACCTTCGACGACGCTTCGTGGAATACCAGCCCGGTGAACGTGTTTGGGTGTGGACGCCGATACGCCGACGTGGACTAAGTGAAAAGCTTCTGCGACGGTATTTCGGACCGTACAGGGTGGTTCGACGGCTCGGCCCACTTGATTACGAGGTTGTCCCCGACGGCATCACGAACTCTCAACGACGCCGATCGCGACCTGAAGTCGTCCATGTCGCGCGCCTCAAGCCGTTTCATGCGCGTTAACAAACTGAACTAGTGTTTTTTTGTATTATTGTTGTATCGTAATTTATTCATTGTACTTTCTTGCATTATTGTACTTTCATCTTTAGTTAAAGCATCGGGACGATGCCTTTTTTTTCAGAGGGGGGCAATGCCACGTTCCATTTCCCAAGTTTTTGTTATCGTCCCAAAATACCACACGATTCTCAGCGCAAACCGCGCCTGCAGTTTTCTAGAAGGTTCCGGACTGTAGTAGATCATTTCGATAAGATCACGCCCACTGTGCGAACGGTACAGATTGTTCTGGAACCTACGCTAACGCCAGCGATAACGCTAGAACATTCGACGGCAAGAGTATAAATGCCGACGCGCTTCGCCGCTTGTCAGTTGTTGATCGAAGGCCGACGCTCCGTTCGCCGCTATCAGTCCGAGACTGCTATCTGTGCGAGACTGCTGCTGTAATTGGACTTTCAGTTTACCGGGCACAGGTTCGCCCAAATAAACAGTTCAATTCCAACACGAAGTCTCCTGTCTTCAGCCACGTCACGACCCCGTGACAATACGATGTCTAATACTTGCCGCTGTTTGCATTTCATTTGGTGCCGACTGTACATCAACAATCCTGTCGCATATGCATACAATGCCACATACCCCTCAGCTGTTCAGTAAGTGTGGCCTCCTCTCCATCGGCATTGCTCGCGAGGCCAGCGCTGACCGCCTGGAAGTGCTTGTGGGCCGCGGCCACGGCTTCTGCGTCCTTCTCGCTCTCCTCGGCCAGCTGGACGAGCGCGTCTTGCAACTTCTGCACCTGCTTCTCCTTGCTCCCAATGGCAGCCCCGTCCTGGTAGTGAGGACATGCACTCATTATAACAGTGTCACATCTGTCATAAAAATAACTTTGTTACATCCAAAATTTCGTTGTGATTGATTATTTGTAACACTGTATCTATGGCAAGAATATTTATCACTTCGTTATAATCGATAATTCGTTATATGGAATGGAATGAAAAAACTTTATATTATCCAAATTCATATCGAGGTATGAGTGTATGTTTCAGCACTCCATTGTGAATGCACAACAATGCAAGGGCTAGAAGGCACCACTGGCAAGAGAATGAGCTGGTTGGTTTCTAGCGAAATACCTGATCATGTACACTCAAATCCCATTATAACGAAGTTGCATACTGCCTGAAAATGAGTTATATCGAATATTCGTAATAAAAGAATACTTCTAACACTAACTATTCTTCATTTACGTAGTAATAACCGATATTTCATGATATCGGGGTTCAATGTATTGAGGTCTGAGTGTATATGTGAATTGCTTAAGGTGTTAGCCAGCAGTGAGCAAGGAAGACACCGGAACTAGAAATAGAAACAACAAAATAAAAAAAAAATAAAATCTCCGCCGGTTGCAGAAGCTTAATCAGTTGCAGCAATGAGGAGGAGGAGGAGGAATAAATGAGGAAGGACAGGGAGGTTAGCCAGTTCTCAGACCGGCTGGCTACCCTGTAAAATGCAGCAATGAACATTTTTCAGAGCCAGCGAACTCTTTGAATGGCAGGAAGTTAAACTTCTTGGTAAAGATTCACCTTCAGATAGTGCAAGCGTGCTAACACGGACACGAGAATACAAACAGCATCTGTGTTAGTAGGCAAAGACTTTCATTAAAACCAGCAAACAGCGAAAATGAGATACAGTTAAACCTCGTTATTACGAGACGGACTATAACGAAATAATGGATATAACGAGCAAATCCTACTGATTCCCCTTGAAAGTCCCCATACAAACCAATGTATTCAAAACCTCGTTTTAACGAGGCAAAATTTGCCTGTTATGGAATATAACGAACAAATTTTGTTAGGAAGTAAAATTTTGAGCCGATGTCACGACAGTGCACAACACGAATTTGAGACGGCGCACAACGCGAGAACTGTATTTAGCAGTTCAAAACTCCCGCCACACGCCCTCCAACAACGCGCGCAAAGCAGACAGCACGCGCTGTTTCCGGAGGAGAGGTCGCTGCACGTGCGCCGCTTGGCTACCACCGACAGGAGAGCGCTCCGCAGCTCTGGGAACGTCTCACCCTTTTCTTTTCTTTTGTGTCTTCTTTACATTCTCCCTCTCCCCTTTCTCATGGCGCTGAGGCGCACTTCCTAATCTTACATACCCCCTTCCCCTTGAGTAACCGGTTCCTAGAGGGCAGCGCAAAAGAGCGCCCCTTCTGCCCCTTCCTCTGCAAGTGTTGTCGCTCGCCGACGTGAGCCGCGTTGCTTTTGCGTGCGTGTTTCTTCTCTTTTTCGACCGCTTCCGCCTTATCTTTTATCGTGCTGCGCTCCTGATTCCAGCAACATGAATGCGCCAGGCGGGAAGCGAAAGCGCATAACGCTAGATCAGAAGGCGGCTATGATAAGAGCCGTCGAATCGGGGACCAAAAAAGGCAACGTGGCAAAAGACTTTGGCGTATCGACGAGCACACTGTCAACCATGTTGAGCAAGCAGAAGTCCATCATCGATGCTATTGCATCTGGCGTGAAAGGAAGCGCTAAGAGGATGAGGGCACCTGCCTTTGAAGCGGTCGAAAAGGCCGTTTTTTAAATGGTTCTTGGACACGCGGGCCGTGAATCTGCCGGTGAGCGGCACCTTGCAGCAAAGAAAAGCGAGAGACTTTGCCTGCATCATGGGCTATGACAACTTTGTAGCAAGTTCGGGTTGGTTCCAACGCTTCAAGGAGCGCCACGACATTGTCAGGAGAGCGGTCTGCGGCGAATCGCAATCTGTCGACGAAGCGGAGGCTACCAAGAAAACATCGTGCGGCTGCTAGAAAAATACAGCACGGAGGATATTTTTAACGCGGACGTAACCGCTCTCTTTTTCAAGATGCTGCCGCACAAGACGGTAGCCCTCAAAGGCGAGCCGTGCCATGGCGGCAAATAAAGTAAGCTGCGGATCACTGCGCTACTTTGTGCAAACATGACCGGCTCTGAGAAGCTGCCAATTTTCGTAATTGGCAAAAGTGCATCCCCTCGCTGCTTTAAGGGGAAGAGGTAGCTCCCAGTCAAGTACGCAGCCAATCGCAAAGCCTGGATGACCAGGGAGATTTTTTCAAAATGGCTTTGCGAATGGGACGAGAAGCTGGCAAAGGCGAACCGCAAGGTGTGCCTTGTTTTAGATAACTGCACCGCCCACCATACCGCTGCCGTGCTTCAAAACATCGAGCTGCTGTTCCTTCCTGCCAACTGCACAGCAAAAATACAGCCGCTTGACCAAGGCGTGATTATGTCGCTGAAGGCAGGTTACCGCAAGCGTGTGATAGACAAGCTCCTGCTGAACATGAGGATGAAGCGAGACACCGATATTGACTTGTACGCTGCACTCGAAATGCTTCAGGCGGCGTGGATGAGTGTGACGGCGACCACATCACAAACTGCTTTCGACACGCCTCATTTGCCGCCGCACCAGACGCCAGCGATGAGCCATCAGACGAGCCCACTGTGCCGGACGGTTTTGCCACATCAGACGAAGTCGCTACATCATGGACGGCACTTCGTGACGCCGGTGTCGTGCCTGACAGCGTGTCGTTTTGCGACTATGTGAGTGCGGACTCGGAAGTGGTGGCAATGGAGCAGCTCCTGGATGACGATATTGTGTGCGCTGTCAGTGATCGTAACGAAACCAGTGACAATGACTCTGTCGACGAACAGGAGACAATCGTGCCGACGGCGTTGGAGGCATTAGACGCGGTGGACGTACTGTGCCGCTACTTCGGCGCTCACGAGGGCGGCGAAGATGGCTTGAACATTGCGGCCGCAGCTGAGCGAGCCAACGTTTGCATCAGGAAGATGCATCAACGTCCAATTACAGACTTCTTTGCAGCGAAGTCTGCCTGAAATGCAAGCTGTGTATTTTGAAGTGCATTAAAACAGGTGCATGACTTTTTTCTTTTTATTTGGGAATGCGGTTATTTTGTTGCATACCACAGTGTGGCGGGATGCTATTTTGCCCGCTATTTTTTGGGGGTAAGTACAGTGCATGATATTTGCGGTAAATGCTCGCTACGGCTATAACGAAATATTCGTTATAACGAGCAAATAGCGGCAGCCCTCCAATTTCGTTATAACGAGGTTTAACTGTAAGTGAATTCAGTCTAACGCTCTCTCTATTGACTGAAAACGTGCATCCAATTTTTGAACTTCCCGGCAGCCCACACCCCGATGTTTGGCTAGCTATTAATGTAAAATGCTATAATAGAGAGTATCAGTAAAGGGGATCGAAGTGTTTGAGCAAGCCTAACTATAAAATGAGCTCATCAAAAAATAAAGAAGAAATCCAGTTAAAATAAAACACAGCTGAAGGTTATGGACATCTATCACTTCCATACTGATACCTTCCAGTGACTTCATTGCAGTTTGTCTTTAATTTGTGGGGGTGCTGACACCCCCTGTAAAGTTGTTTGCGCCGCGTGGCGCACGTGCCTCGCCCAAAAGCCGCATTTCAAGTTACAACCGCCGGTTGGCAGGTGGCATTGTGTTCGTGTGAGTTCGCCACCACTATCGTCATCATCATCATGTGGTAGTGCCGGCGGTGACCCCTGGCAGAAGCGAACCTTGGTGGCAGGTGAGTTAAGCGACGCTTTTCTGCGCATGGCGGTTGCCGCGAACGGTTGTCTCTAGCGTGGGTCCTCCGGTGCGTGGCACCGCGGGCCTGCGCGCCCGGGGTCCTTTTGGTAAGTCAAGCGTTGGCGCCACCGCCTTGGATATGTTAGTGTGTTTGTCATGTTGTGTGTTTGTCGTGTTATTGTGTAAGGATGTCCTAGCGGGTTAATTACAATTGATGTATCGATTCGGCGGACGATACTGTCATTATAAATTAGTTAAATAAATGTGTGTGTATCGTTTGGTTTGTACCAATCGTGTCTGCTGTGTCCATTCACTCCAAGAGCGTGGCGCTCGCTCACCGATTCGAGACCCCACAATTTACAGTTTGGAAAACTCTGTTACCACTGCACATCTGTGCACATCTTGAATGCTTTCGTTACACTGTACATAACTTACCACAGCACCAATTCTTGAAGTTTCAAACTTCACTCATTTCTCGAGTCCCTTATTTCTTCACTAGCCATGCACGACTATACTGTGTCAGTGCCGTGAAGTGATCTCTGGATGCGGAAAAGGCTTACACGTGCCTGCTAGTGTGTAGGACAAAGGCCTCTCCCATGTTCTGCCAGTCAACTCGGTCCTGTGCTTGCTGCTGCCACTTTATAACAGCAAACTTCCTAATCTCGTCTGCCCACCTAACCTTCTGTCTGCCCCTCACTTGCCTGCCTTCTCTGAGAATCCAGTCAGATACCCTCAACGATAAGCGGTTATCCTACCTATGCGCTATATGCTTGACTTGGACTATGACGTACTTGACACCCATTTGTTCCCTGATACACACTGCCTACTTCTTGTCCCTTAGGGTTACACCTATCATTTTCCTTTCCATTGCTTGCTGCGTCATCCTCAACTTAAATTGAACCCCCTTCGTAATTTTCCCAATTTCTGCCCCGTAAGATGCAGCAGTTATATATCTCACTCTTAAGGGGTGACACGACCCTTGAAAACCGAATTCTGATAAACCATATTTTTGTGTTGTATGTCTAATAAACTACCTATCCTCTAATTATCAGCATTCAATTCAACCGCAAAGTGGAAAAAAATGCTATTTTCGAGGCCACGGCGGCATCCAAAACGCACAAAAAATGCCGAAATCAAACCAAACTTTGCGTACGCTCCATTTACAGACCATGCAGTTGACCTGCGCCATCTTGGTGTTATTTTGAGGGTGCATTCTTTTTCTCTCGTTTGCCTTCTTGCAAAATGGCATCGGCAGCAGGGTTGAGACGCTATTGATGTTTTCCTGTGAAGCAATGCGGAGCGCTGATTGGCTAGAGCAATGCATTCATATCTCGAGAGAGAAAGCGCGTCCGCCACTGGTAACTGCGGGGCGGTCGCTCCCTCGGCCGGCACCCGCTCGCCCCTTAGTTGCTCTGCTGTGTTCGCCTCGGCCGGCGTCTTTTGCGCAACTCTTTGCCGTTTGCGCTACCTTTTCGATAATTTTGTCTTCCAGATTTATTTTTGCACTAGTTCTTTGTTCTTCGTCTTAGTTGTTGTGCACGATGCCAGCAACAAAGCTGAAGCCAGTGCTAAGGTCCTGTGCGTGGAAGCGCGCTATGCAGTTTGTGCAAGCGTCGAGATTCCGCTATTTTGCTGCGAGTGCCGACTGCGAAGGCGCTTGCAGAGGCAGAACTGTGCTGTCAGCTGTCGCCAGCCGAGAATCCGACACATCAAGTGTGGCTGGAGCCACAAATGCACTGAGTGTTTCCGTGACCGTGGGACTCTGTACGTGCTCCGAATCAGTGCTGTCGAGCGTGACGCCGAGGGTATCCGAGATCGCCAGACCAAGCACTTCGATTCTTTACGCCTCAACATATACTACAAATGACACCGAAGGAAAATCTAGGCGAGGCGAAAAAAGAAAAGAGTGCGACAAGACACTTATTGCCATTCCGCTGAAGCTCTGTGAAGAAAACACAAGTGTCGAACTTTCCAGTGCGTTTTCTCCGGATGGAGTTTCTTGCCAGTTGTGGTGCCGGGGAAACTCAAAGACAGCTCATCAAATTTGGGTGCCATTTTTAAAAAATTCTGTTTCTGAATGACTTTGCCAAAGTGTAACGAGCTCCCTTTTTGAAAATTGATGTCGTTAATTTATGATAAACAACTAAGTTTTGATGAATCTGGTAATTACTAGCTACATCTAATTCAGAGTTGCATAATATTATTGGTAAGGAAGATTGAAAAAATGGCTATGCAGTACACTAGGATATCTATCAAAGAATGACTACAATAAATTTCAGCTTTTTACTATGTCCTGAGATATCTCATGACTATTCCTCAGGCACCCACATGGACAACATAGTTAAACCTCAATAACTATGAAACGAAAAAACACAGCTTCATGAAACTTTGCAACTCCTCTAGTTTTAGTGTAGTTAACATTCCCAGTAAGTTTCATTCAGATAACTTAAAAATAAAAGAGTTTGGTCTTCAGGGTAGCCTCCCCCCTTCAAGGATAGTGGCAATCATGATTTGAGAATGCTTGCTGAATGTGTTACACTCCATTCTTATTCCTATAGTTATTTCAATCTTGTGGTTCGGCTCTGCGGTTGCTACCTGCCCTACGTAAATGCACTCCTTTACAACTTTAAGTGCACTGCTACCTGTCTCAAAGTGCTGTTCTCTTCAGAAGTTGTTGTAGATCATATTCTGCAGAATAATTTCTGCAGACCTACCTATCTGCTCTCCTTGTCCGATTCAGTAATTATGAATTGGAATTCATACCCCGAGTTACTCATCAATGCAATGTCACCGGAAAAGCGCAGGTTACTGAGGTACTCGTATCCCAAACTCTTCCGATTGTAGGCCTCTGAAAGCCTGCTGTGAGCACGTGGCAAAGCATGCGGTATGCTGGCAGATACCATGCATCAAATCAAGCAACATACCTCCTCAATGCTCTTCTGGAGACCAGCGCGTGTCTTGTGTTGCTGCTTGATGTGCGCCTTGATGTGATCCACGTCGGAGCTTGCCTTGGTCTCCTTGAGCTGGCATTCCTTGAGGTTGCGCTCGAGGGTCTCCAGCTTGTCACCCGTTTCCTGCGATCACAAGCATGGCCGTCACGTCACGACACACAGCTAGCGACCGTACCGAAAACACGGTCTTCGGCCCTAATTAGTGCTTCTGCGTTTCGATAGAACCACAAAAGCGCGTCATGCACCACATTTGTTCAAATGGCTTGAAACGTAGTGTGCACATCTGTAGAGGCTTCGTAATTAGATAATCAGAGGTCATTGTGTGGGGCATTGCCGAAGAGGATCACATTGCTGGAGACACTACCACGTTCGACAATCGTTTGACGTGCCACGTGAAACAAATATAGTAACGCTCATTATTTTACCATCATTATTTAGGAATAATCCGATGAAGTGGCTGTGTCCTCTCATCCTAGAAAGAATTAAACTCTCATTGAAATCATATTTGGCACCAACTTCGATGATTCAGATGATCCTCTGATGTGCCATTGTCCTTGGTGACATCACAACAAATTATCGATTAATCAGGACCTCATGTAGTAACAAAAAGAAGAAAAAAAGGCGGTCAAGAAGCACAGAAAGTTTAAAAATGGCAATGGATTTTTTTATGTCACTTAATACACAAGAGAACCGCTAAACTGCAGAACGTGTTCCAATACTTCACTGCAACATATTCATGTACATGCTAGTGAGGAAATACATGCTTCTCGAGCCTGCTTCAATGAGAATAATGGATTATGAAAGCAGTGCTGCAGAGTTCAAAAAGGCCTGCGCGTAGGAACAACACATGCGCCAACTAGTGCCAAAAGAAGCTCTTCTTAATGGTAATAGGCTACGTATGGTACAGTATGTAACGACTGGGATTGCCCATTTTCGCAGAAATTTTTTGAACTGAAGAGCGCAGCTTCTCAATTTCTTGTTTTTAAACTTGCGACAGCGGGGCAGGAGGTTAAAAACTTATACTCTGTGTTTTGAATACGTTATTTTGCTGCTGGGAATGGGAGCTAAGTCCTCAGCTGACACCACTCTTGGACCCAGACAAAGCTACAACTTCGCGACAATGTTGCGAACCCGTTGTTAAAAGCAGTCTACTTGTTGCCAGTAGCCTCCATTGCGGGGGCGGCGAGCTTCACCACGAACGGATTGACTTCCTGTTGTTCATCGACGCACGGTGTACTCCACGCCGATGACCCGTCGCGCAGTTCAAGGTCCTTTCGTCAGGCAGGATTGATTGATATGTAGGGTTTAACGTCCCAAAACCACTTCATGATTATGAGAGACGCCGTAGTGGAGGGCTCCGGAAATTTCGACCACCTGGGGTTCTTTAACGTGCACCCAAATCTGAGCACACGGGCCTACAACATTTCCGCCTCCATTGGAAATGCAGCCGCCGCAGCCGGGATTCGAACCCGCGCCATGCGGGTCAGCAGCCGAGTGCCTTAGCCACTAGACCACCGCGGCGGGGCATCGTCAGGCAGGAGGAACTGGGGCATCGGCCCGTTTAGCGATTAGGCTGCGCTTCCGTTCCGTCACTACAAAGATTGATATCTCTTGTAGCTTCACTTCTGTTTTTTACTAGCTGTCCTCTAACTGATGAGGCTGCAAAACAGTAACAGTTTCGGCAACCGACGGGCTCGTACGTGAGTTAGGCCTACACGGGTGACTCGGCGATCGCCGTTGACCGCGGCGAGTTCGTTAGCCTCGTTGTCCTGAGCCATAGCGGGGCTCATTCTGAAGTTCACAGTGAACGGACGATCACTACACCCCCTTCAGAAATTACTGTAGCACGGACTTCTTTACTGCCGCAGGCAGTCAGTAGCACCATGACAAAATGGCACATGTCCATGCGTGACACGATGGTGAAGCAGACGCCGGAAATGCCACTTGGCCAATCGGATGCCTAGGTTTTGTCACGTGCCCCAAGCAGCCAATAGAATCGCGCGCTAGTGCTTCTCGACGACGTGTTTTTGTTGAAAAACCAATGAGCAAGGCGAGCTAACGGTGGCGGGAAATTGAAGATGAAGAACGACCCTTCCAAACGAGACCATGATGAACACGATAGCTCGTGTGTAATGGCAACGTTCGGCGCGGAAAAAGTGTGATTCCAGCGTCAATTTGCGCTCACAGTCATCTCACAGGGATGTTATAAATTGATTTTGCGCCAGATTTAATGACGTGAGAAGCTAGAAACTTCTCAGATAGGTGCAAAAATAGGTGCAGATTCCAAAAATGTCATCTTCAAAAAGTCGGTTTTCTTGCGATTTTTGGCCTTCTAAGACCCGTGTCCCCCCTTAACAAGTCAGATCCGGTCACGCTCTGTCTAATTGGAATCATGGCTGAGAGGTCCAATTGATAATCATCGTAGCGGCCACTGCAACCGCCCTCCCAAAGTACATCGTCCTCAGTTTCACGAAGCGCGTTCAAATGCCCCATTTTCTTGACGCTCTTCTCGACAATTCTGGGAGAAACTAGATCATACAACACGACAATATCGGAGGACCTAAGCGTTCGCACACGAATGGAAAGGTCTTCTTGAAAAGCAGAAAACAAGAGCGCACTCTTCTGCTTTCTTTCCTGTTGATCGCGCCGATCGTCACATGTTGAAGAACATCACGCTGAAGTGCTAGGTGGCGGCATGGTTCCTGTTTTCTTAGGCAAACTTTATAAAAGCGAGCTTGAATTTTGCCGAATCTATAATTATTGTAACCCATTACAGAAAAACAGTAAAAATGCAATGGAAGAATGACGGAACCTAAACTTCAAAAATCAATCACACGTGCGTTGCGGCACGAACGCGTTGGTGAGACAGGCCTTCATATGCCTTCGATGCAGAAATTTGTCCATGCCGTGATGCGAGCGTGCATTCGCATGGTGGTAGAGATGGGGAGATAGAGAGAGGCAAACGCTCAAGCAGTTCCAGCGACTCGTTAATAGGTTTGAGCTTTCAGGCGGGTCTGGTACGTAATCTAGGGAAGCTAGTTCATGGGAAGTCCTCGAAGAAGGGACTTCGCACTCGCAGCTCGTTAGACTGCATTTGCCTGCTCGAAAAGATGCACGCGTGCGCTGGCTTGGGCGGGTTGGGGAGCACAAAATATGCGAGTGAATATTTTTTTAGTAAAGCTGGCTAAATATTAGGAGTGTGCGAATTATGCAAGGGCCCAAATTACGCAAGTAAATAAGGTATTACTCGGCGGCTGCTCCCTGGCCTCAGCGCACGAGTTGAAAGTTTTGTGTTTGATGACATTGCTGTCCCATTTCCTCTTCAAAAAAAAAAAAAACACTTCCATGTGCTGACATGGTCGAGCATTGCACCCACTAGGTGGCGATTGTTTCAGGCTGTGGCTTGTAGATTATGAAATGAAAGCTGGTCAGTAATAGCAAGACTATAATTAATTATCTGTCCCAAGCTGCAGATATCGATGTGTTGTGTTATGACCAAAAGGCCCCTAGGAACACATTGCAGAAAAAAAAGAGAGCCAAAATATTTGTGTAAGTACCCTTTGAAGGTTAAAGGAACACATTACGCTCGCATCACCTTTTCCTTCTTTAAATTTAAAAGCACGCTATGCCAGCTTATATGCCTTATATTGATCATTTCAATTTTTCAATGCAGCATAATTTACAGATTATCACTAGAACTTTAGAATTCTGCCATTATTCACAATTGCTTCCACCTCATTTCTGACATGACTTCTTTCAACTAAACGAAAACGCCCATGTTAGTTGGGTTATGACAAATTTTTCTTTATAGTATACAACACACATTATTCAAACTGAAATTATTCAAACTAAATCACTTCCTAACATGTTGAACCTAAATTTAAAATTCTCAAGAGACCAGTTTCGAGCCTAATTGATTTTTATGCAGAAATCACAACTGAATAATTACAATTACACATTTAATTACACTAATCAACATTGATTCTCGAAAGTGGCACCAAAAGTATTGCCTCATTTTCTTTATTGGGATGTAATATCGAGTGCCTAGGAATTATGTTTTGTGAACACCGACACATTTTTAGACAGTCCATTGTACACTCGAGCCTCTTTATAACGAAGTAACATATTACACAAAAACAAGTGTGCTATATCTATTATATCTATGTTATATTTGTTATAAAGGTCTACTCCTAACACTATATTGCAAGACTATTTTTCATTTATTTTGTTATGAGCGATATTTCGTTATACCTGGCTCCATTATATCGAGGATTGAGTATTTTGAGCTTGAGTCGTACAAGGCAGAGGCTACTCGTGACGACGATGACAGTTTTCTGGCCACAAAAACCCTCCAGAAGGAGAGCTTAAACAGCTCAACTGTTAAAAGGGACGCTGTAATCCACAGCTAAGCCCTCCACAACGTGGAAACCACGCACACAACCTTACCACGTCCTTCTTACGCTCCATGGCTGCGATGACCTCGCCCATTTCTTTAGCCTTGGCCTGCAGCTCTTCGACGGAGGCCTTGGACTGCTGGACGGTTGCCTGCGTTTTCTCCAGCTTCTCCTTCGAGTTACGGCTTAGCTCCTGCGCGTGAAGAAGTGGAACAATGCATTGTGGACACGCTAACAGGACGATGCCACGAGAACTTGCGCGATTATGCCAAGAGATTAAAATTTTCTCTATCACTTCTCTCTGGTTGTTTCGCCTACTGCTGTGAAGGAATTTAACAACTAGACCAACAACAGAATCTTGTTTGAATCTATCTTGGTCGGAAGCGCAGCCACCATTACACAGAACACGCAACACAAGCGCTTAAGCGCTTGTGTTGTGTTCTGTGTAATAGTGGCTGCGCTTCCGACCAAGATAGATTCATACCAACTGGCCCGATACAATTGTTTATTGTTTGAATACCTATGGCAAAGCTTGCCTACGGTAAAATACGGGCTGATAAGAAAATTCGTACGAGGTACCCTGCTTATAAGAGACGTCTCGTATAAAAGCCAAGAATGGCTGCCCAGAGCGTGCCTCTCATAAAGGGGTTCAAACTCGTAAGAATTATCAGTTATATAACAACGGATTTTTCGTCGCACTTTGGATATTGTTATAACTGCGTTCAACAACGTAGGTTACGCAAGCCAGGCCCTTTCCAATGTCTTTATCTTTAACAAATAATTATTATCCACCAGCCCTCTTTGTGGCTTTGCTACAAGCTTTTCCGGCCATACATAATTAGTGAGCTTCATGCAGACGGTAACTATGGCTATTCACAAGATATTGTGAACCAAGAATGCGATTCACGTGCAAGTAAGTACGATACACATGTTGCTAATATGAATTCTCATTAAGGGGAGACGCTACTCGAAAAAGGTTTTCATTTTTATTTGCAGAAGAGCAAATAATAACAGACACAGAGCCAAGGGTGTCAGAATGTTACATAATTTGCAATAAACACTGACCTCGGTCTGGACGTACTGCCATGCGACGTACAACTTTGTCAGGTGGTCCAGCTCTCTCGACACCTTGGTGTAGTCCAGGTAAGCCTGCCTCTCCTCCTTCAGCTTGTTCAAGGTAGGCGTAATCTCTTCGTTCAGTACCTGAAGTGCCATCAAGAATATTACGAGGATATCGTGCAAATTACGTGCATGACGTAATGCGAAACTTTGAATACGCATTGAAAATCCCTTAGCACAAGTCGGCAAGCTTCCTGCTTTTCTAATCTACTAGTTCTTGTGTTGCGAAATTCAGCCATATCAAATCCCTTCTAGCCAGTTCCTATTGGCCAGAAGTAGTTAGTGCTATAGCCTCTGAAAGTGGCTCAGAATGCGAGCACAGCGAAATTCAATGACATGGTACCGCCCATAATGAGTGCAGGCGTGTTAAACAATATATATGATCATCAGAAGGAACAACTGCGCGAGTTGGTGCACTTACATCTTAAACGAATAATAGCGCGACAAAAACAAGGGACGGGAAGGAAATGACAAACTACATCGCTGCAGTTTGTCGCTTCTTTCTCGTCCCTGTTTTTGTCGCACAATTATTTCTTTAAGATATAGGATATCACCAATTAATTATTAGCGCACAAGGCTATAACAACTTCACAGCAAAGAGTAATACTACTGAAACAGTGCCCATAAATAGGGAAAAAATATCTGACTGTTTGCAATTTCTTGCCAATAAAGAGCAGCGGATGCTTTGCTGATTGGCAAGGTTGGCTAAGGCAAGCGTTAGTTTCATTGATCAAACAAAGGAATAATGAGGATAGCGGGACAGGACCTAGCAAGCAAGGAGTGTCTTGGATTCAAGAAGGCTCAATAGTCGTTTTTTGACCCAGTCATAAATAAAGCAGGTACACTCAATTTAATGCCGCTCAACAATTTTACACATCTCTAAAAATTTGCACTTTGGTTCTCCCCCACCTCTAAACATTTGCATGTTATGTGCATATTTTGTAAATTTTGCAGAATAAAAGACAATGAAAAAAAAAAGAAAGGTGGCTCTTAGAATCCAGTAAATATGGTAGCAGTTAAGACTATCTTCCTGTCTGTCATGACTGCCCCGAGTCTGGTGTTATCCCAGATGCGGTGCCCAGACGCGGTGCACCCTGCATACGATGCGGAAGCAGTTTCTCCACGGTAATTTTCATGCATGTGCACTCTTTAACCAGTACAGTATTACCATACTTTGCTTGCAGTAAACTGGCACTGCTAGCTAAAACAGTACCATAGAGACACAGGGCAGTTGTTAGGTGCGAGTGTTCCACGACTGTCAAGGTAACTACATAGGAAATCGTTTGCAGCCCACAACGCGACACCACTAGCCACTCATTGCATGCACGATTACAACGAAGCGATATTCGCACCCTGAGCCGACAAAGGGCTGGTCAAATGCGTACAAATGTTGCCTTGCAGATAGCAGGTGATGAAGCGGCACCTCTATTCAGTCCTTTCTGCTTTGTTGAAAATGACACCCTGCACCCAATGTTGCAAATGATTCTGCGAAGTGAGGTGAGAAGTGTTGGGGCAATTAAAATTAATTTTAACAAATCTACCTCACCAGCCTGTAATTTGGCATGATGGGAGCGTAAAAAGTAACGTAGCTGGCAAATTTGATCGAGATTTAATGACCTTAAAAAAATATCGCCGGAGTTGACCTTGCAACACTTTTTTGGGCATGGTCAGAAAACGCTGCTGATCGGTAGTAGATGCTCCTGACAACACGCGACCCAAATATTATAGCGCAGCACACGGCCTGGAATTCACAATAAATTATCAAAGTCAACTAAAAATAGCTTTGTCTTTTCTCGACAAATCACGGAAAATAATCCCAGTAAGCCCATCTATCAGCCATTGGCTGATTTGAACACGGCGCGCTCGGTCGTTACAGAGGTCGCCACGAGAGGCCGTCACTTGTCCACGCGTGCGCACGCGATTGCACTGAAAAGGCTGCGTATTCAAAGAAAAAAAATAAAAAAATAAAGGTCACGAGGCGCGAGTGATATTTTTTGCTTGCCCCTCCCATCCCTCCCTGCTCAGCTTCCAGAGCTTTCGTCGGGACGAGAGAATGTGACAGCTGCGCGTGACAAAAAAATTAACTCCGCTCGTACTGAACGGATTCTTGAAATTTTTGCGGCATTCAATTTGTAAGGTAATACATTTTTCCGGTAAACTAATTCCATGGTTACTCAAAAAAGTGATTCAGGGCCCCTTTAGGGACTCATTAAAGGGCTCTACTGTATTATGAAGGCAGGCCTTACGCTGTCCAGTTCAGCCAGCTTGGCTTCCTTCTTCTCAATGGTGCGCTGCGCTACTTGCTTCTTGCTCTCGTACATACGCGTGCCAGCTGCTTCCTCGATCATGGCCAAGATCTGTGATGGAAGGTGTAGTAATATTATGCACTTTCTTTAAGCGACTACAAGTCGACCAGTAAGTTCTGCAGAAATGAGCAGGCTCCATCCACGCTTTGCGAAATGAAACGGGTCCTCCAAGAAAGAAAAAAAACAGTCGAAAATCTTCAAGGAAACCCCATATGTTCGATAGTAGTTCGATGGTTGCACAGAACAGACTATACTTAGTTACAACCGAAGAAATAAAAAAATATGGCTGCAACTTAGCTCGGTGAGGCCCGGTTATGCTAGCGAAAAGCTTGTTCACTCGTTTGTGCTAGTTCCCCCTCATAGCTGAAGCACAGTTTGCCAAAAGAACGATACGGCTAGTTGAACGCTTCATACAGCGTGCACCCACCACAGTCGTTTCGTCAGTTTCTGAAGAATTTATGGTTTGTCGTTGCTACAGAAAACATCCGAGTTTGGTTGAGCAGTGATGTCAAAATCTCCGAAAAAATGTATCGGGACGTTGAAGTTTCTGTCCTTAAACCAGCAACACAAATGTGGGTCTGTACCGAGAAAGCATGCAAGCACCATCGGGTGGAACACATGTGCTAATTATCTGTGAAACAGGAAATGCAGACTTCTTTTTCCCCTTCTTTCTTAGTTTATAACTTAGCTTGTAATAGACTATAACGGCAAGCGAGTAGTGGTGTGCCCCGCTCGATCGTGCAAGCACGATTTACCACGGTCCCAAGAAATATCGCGCCCACATGACAGTCTTAATAAACAAACCTCGGGTGGCTTCATGTTGAGCACCTTGGTGATGCGACCCTGCATGATGAGGAAGTGAGGGTTGTTGACGTTCAGCTGCACCGACCCAAATAGGTCCTGCACTCGGTTACTGGTCGCCGTCACACCATTGATGAGGTATTTGTTTCTGCCGCCTACGACCACCTGCATCCAATAAAGAGAGCAAAATCGGAGGGGTACAGGAACATTAGAGGGGTCAACTTATAGGCCAGCTTGAATTAGACTCGAATACGACATTGGCCACTGATGATGCTCCATGCTTGAACAAAGGTGAGATGAGCTATTGTGCCACACAAGAAATTGTCGCAAGCTTGACTCGAAAAACAACAACTATTAAATGGAGTTTGAAACCAGTTCATGACACACACACACACACAAAAAAAAGCTTCGATGCTTAATGTTCGAATTGAAGAGTGGAACAGAATGTAATCGAGCTCTATTTGCATTCCCTTCTCAGTTGTCTGCAGTGCTTCATTTCCCGGTGCGAATTAGCCAAGTGCCTACTATGCACTCATAGGGCTATGTGCACATCTATGCAGCTGCACATTTCGTTTATCCTGTGCCCGATGATAATCGATTATGCCTGAGCACTTTGTAATAGGTGGGCGTTTTAAACTACCCCCTCACTGCCCATTTCACAAGGCGTGAAACCTGGCGAGATTCTGCACTTTTGCCATGCAATGTTACATGTGTGGAAGCAAGTCTTTGTACTTGCGACACTTAGATAAAGTCTTTTTTCGGAACATATCACTTCACTGTAATCATTTGAACCCACAAAGGCAAGAAGAAAGAAAGCCAAGACACACATTGACAAGCTGCATTAAAGAAATGACATTTAGCATGGGTAAATGAAGCCACTGCATTAATTATTAAATAATCGGGTTCTCCCAAGTAGCAGACTTTTATGTTGTACACAAGTGCCTTGCACAACACCGTGTGCAAAATCTGTTCACACCACAGTACAGCTTAGAAACACACCTGTAAGCTACGTGCCTCGACAACAATGCGCAATTACTTCTTTGTGTTTTCATTTTCGTAACTAAAAACAATTTCAAAAGCAGCAACTGCTCTTTGAAGGCAAATCACATTTCTGCGAGTTGCCAAAAATAATGATTCGACAAAAGCTCCAATGTAAGAGCGAGCAAAATCTTGCAAAATCTAAATATCGAGTGCACTTTTGTAACACCAATGCAAAGAACACGATCTAGTTCCAAGCGGCGCACGTATGATGCACGTCCTTGATGACATCACAACAAATTATCGACCAATCATGACCTCATGTAGTAACAAAAAGAAGAAAAAAAGGCGGTCAAGAAGCACAGAAAGTTTAAAAATGGCAATGGATTTTTTTATGTCACTTAATACACAAGAGAACCGCTAAACTGCAGAACGTGTTCCAATACTTCACTGCAACATATTCATGTACATGCTAGTGAGGAAATACATGCTTCTCGAGCCTGCTTCAATGAGAATAATGGATTATGAAAGCAGTGCTGCAGAGTTCAAAAAGGCCTGCGCGTAGGAACAACACATGCGCCAACTAGTGCCAAAAGAAGCTCTTCTTAATGGTAATAGGCTACGTATGGTACAGTATGTAACGACTGGGATTGCCCATTTTCGCAGAAATTTTCTGAACTGAAGAGCGCAGCTTCTCAATTTCTTGTTTTTAAACTTGCGACAGCGGTGCAGGAGGCTAAAAACTTATACTCTGTGTTTTGAATACGTTATTTTGCTGCAGGGAATGGCAGCTAAGTCCTACGCTGACGCCACCCTTGGACCCAGACAAAGCTACAACTTCGTGCAATGAAGCCATTGAGATGATAACAGGTAAAGCTTGCTATTTGAATGAAAGCTTGCAATTATTCAAAAGCTCGTAAATTGTCAAAGCCGAAACTAGTGTTTCGGTAAACAATGCGTTGCGGACAGCAATGAACACCCAAGCATTTCGGGAGACCCACCCTCACCGGTCCACACGAATGGACATAGACTCTCTTAGCAAGTTACGAAAACACGGTACTCAAGTACAGCAAGGCAGTACGGTAACGCTTCTCCTTTCACGCTTGTGCTTTCGCCGCTTTCAGTTCCAGTGACGGAAGACTACGAGGCGTGACAACCTTGCAGTGATGTGATCGAGGAGGGGTTGAGGCGGGCACCCCGGCTTCTACTCTGGGGAGGTGTCTTGCTTACAAAAAGAACACATGTTTAACTGGCACATTTACAAGAGTTACAAACAAGCAAGGTCTAGAGACACGCCTTTACATCACAAACGCAGACAAGCGTTCGTGTGCGACACAAACTGCTGTAGCTCGAATGCCAATACGAGTTTCTTGCAGGTTGGATTTGGACATCGCCTGTTAGAGAGAGAGACGAAGAACTTTTATTTTGAGCAAGTACCTTATTCCAGGTAGCTGCTGGCCTTCGTCATCTTCCATGCCCATTGAACTAGGTTTCACCGATTCTTCAGGCCTGGGTCAGATAACTTGGCCTCCCACTGCTTTTAAGTTAGTGCACTGGTTCCAGGGTTTTATCTGCATCCCCATACCATACGACATGAGGTGTCCGGGACATCTCAGTACTCACAGATGTACGAGTGATCACTTGGCGAACACCTACTTCACCGAACGAAGTAACGTTCGGTGAACGTAGGTGTTCGTTTGCAGCTTCCCGAGGGTTACTGCCTCTTCCCTAGCCAGGCTGAGGCGAGCTGGTGGGTAAATTTTTCTGCCTAGCCTGTAGCGATGCAGCCTTTCGTTGTACTTTTTAAGTACATCTTCTTCCTTCCCTAGTGCTTCCTGTAGGATGACCCGGTGAACACGAGCTCAGGCGAAGGCATCAGCTGCCTGATTTCCCATCAGAGACTCGGGACCCCGAGTCCAAACGATGCACGTTTCGGGTAGGTCCTTCTTTGCTGCAGTGGCGAGAATTTCTGAGGCTTGCCTGGAAATTCTTTCTGAAAATTTTGACGAGCCGCTTAGGAACCAGTATTACTGCTGCCTCAGCACACGTTGAGACTGCTAGCGCTATGGCCGTTTCTTCTACTGTATCGATCTCTGCAGTTAACATGCTAGCTGCCGTTTCTCTTTGCCAGTTCGAACAAAAGCAAAATTTTAAAAAACGCTTTTGTGTTGTTGGGGCGCCTTCACTAGCAAAAAACAAAAGAAGCTAGAAAGTAGGAGCGGTATAGGCAGTCGTACGGTACCGTATTTGCGTACCGGACTGCCTGTTCTAACGTAACGTACCTGTCTGGTGATGGTGAACTCGTCGTAATGTTCGTAGCCAACGGGTTTCTGGCGCGAGTCGCGGTTGTCGAAGGTGATGGAAACCGTGGCCTTGGTGATACCCGCCTGTCCGTTCTTGTACACCAGGTCTTGCAGGTTGACGGCGCGCACCTGCTGCAAGTTGCTGATGCCCAGCACGAAACATATAGAGTCCAAGATGTTGCTTTTGCCGCTGCCGTTAAGTCCCGTAATGGCATTGAAGAGCGGGTCGAATCCCTTGATGTCGACCCGCTGCCCGTACGATTTGAAGCCGTCGATGGTGATGCTCTTGATGTGCATCTTCTCGTCTCAGTCTTTCGTTCGAGCACTATCATTTAAACGGCGGCCATTCACGCCAGGTTTACCGGATCTCGCATACTCCGCGCACTTTTGAGCGGGCTGCAAAATCTGGCGCCAGAGATCGTTAGGGCTTTAGCGCGAAGTTATTTGTTGTGTGGCGCTGCAATGCAGTTATTATTTTATTGTTCAAATAGTTTTGTGTAATTTAATAAAAATAAACAATAAAAAACAACATAAAACTTTTAAACAGAAAAATTTAACAAATGTGTGAAGTTGTTACGGTCTTGTGGTGTACACAGTTTTATACGCTCTCCGTGGCTGTCCGCAACGTGCGAAATCCACATCCAATGCGAGCCAATTAAACATGGCGTCTGACGTAGAAACGTGCGAAAACCGCTCCGCAAGCGCGTAGCACAAGCCGGCTCATCCGTGTCCTTGGCGCGGTGCTCTCCGTCGCACACAGATATCGCCCAAAGGTGAAGCGACCACGCGACCGAGCCGCGGACCGGCGCCGCCGGTCGGGCGCGGGGCCATGTTCCAGTCGAAAGTTAGTCCTAGCCCGACCCGGAGCAGCATCAAGGAGGCCAACGACCACCTGCAGCTGCTGCACGTCAAGGTGGCCGAACTCGAGCGCACCGTGCAAGAGCAGGCCGAGGCGCTCATCAAGAAGGACGAGGCGATGCAGACGCGCATTCGCGACGTGGGCGACGCCAAGGACGCGCGCATAGCCGAGCTGGAGGCGCAGCTGACGGTCGCCGAGGAACGGATACGCAAGCAGGAGGAGTTGCTCCGTGATCGCGACATGCAGCTCGAGCTGCTGTCGCACCGCTACGCGCTCGTCGAAGAAGTGGCCGCGTACACTCCCGTGGTGGAGAAGCTGCTGGCGGCCATGCGCCGGCTGCCGGCGAAGACTGCGAGTCGCCAGGCGCCGCGGTCGCGCGCCAACTCGAGGGGAAACCTGACGGCGTCGGCTGCTCGCAAGAATTCGACTCCCGGCACGCCCAACCACGATGGCGGGAACAGCGTGCTCGTAGACGGCCACGCGCTGTCCGAACTGCGCATCGGTCGCAGTTTTAGCATCAACAGTAACTTTTCGGCGTCGGAAGACGAAGCTGACGTGGTGGGCGCGATGCTGTGACGAAGGACGGCTCAAGCGCGCTTGCCGTCGTCTGCTGCGGAGGATTTCGCGCGTACATCGCCCTCTTCGAGGTAGTAGCGGTGAGTTCAGGTGTTAAAGGGACGCTAAAGCGAAACAGCGAATCGGTTTAGATCGATATTCGAAGTCTTAATGTCTTTAATTTCACCATCAATTATTATATTTAAATTTCGCGCCTAAGTTTTGGGGTTGAGGTCATGAATTTCGAAGAATATTTTTGCTACACAGGCATAACGAAATTTCCCGAAACTTGTTGTGTTAAGTCTACGGCCCCCTCAGTACTTCGTTTTTATCAATTAGAAACAACGTAGGACCTATCAGACGCCGTCAGAATCTATGACGTCACTGCGCTTGTTGCGGGAACTTCAAGGCGGTGTCACTAGTCGCGTTTTGTTTTGCGCTCACCGAACGTCTCCTCGCGGTAAGCGTCGTTATTTTACTAGTGTGAAAGAGTAGTTTACTCGTACGAAAAAAAAATTGCTCTTCTATTAAGTGTCCCTTTACGTTTCCTGAGATGGTGTTGGTTCACGTGCTCTTCTCTCTGGAAGCGCCTATTTTAGCCTAATACGTCGCATCATTTCCGAAGCTAGGATATGCGAGCACAACTCTATGCCTTATTTATGAATAGAGGAAAAAAATGATAGAGCGTGGTAGAAGAAGTAGTGTGTTGAGGAGAATGCGAATTTTAAAAACACTTAAGCGCGGCAGAACCTGTGGCCTGAATACATGCGCAGCAAACAAATGTTTGCTGTAAATATCATAGCCTGCTTCTAAAGCAATGCTGCCTTAAAAAACTTGTTAAAGATAGCTTCCTGCGAATGTAAGTAATTTAAGGCTGTCACATGCTTGCTATTTGATTTTTCTGCGATGTAGTCGCTCCTGTTTGGTTAACTTATGCATTTAATGTGAGCAGAAATGCATGAAGCTGCGCATGACTGCTAACTCCTTGTAAAGACATCTTGACTGCTGCAAAATGCCCGCTGCTAAGAAGCAGCAGCTGTCCTGTCAGTCGCTTTTGATGAGCGTGCTTCTTTCATTGTTCTTACGGGGACATAACTTAGTTCTTAGTGGACGACCGTCTTGGGATGATCATCGCGAAGGACTCCAGCATCGAACGTGACTGTAGTGTCGTACAAACTCGCCGTTCCGCTGAAGGCTTCGCGGAAACTTCCTAATGGTGATAACTCAATGACCTTGTCTCGTTGTACGTGCAATGCAAGCTACTGATAACTCAATGACCTTGTCTCGTTGTACGTGCAATGCAAGCTACTGCAACTTCCGGGTTGTCTTTCTCCACACTTAAAGTGTCTCCTGGCTGTGTGGTCATTCCTCCTGTACCTAATAAGAATCTCAACTTGTTCTCCTTGACCCGAGAGCGTGGCACGTGTAGTGCGTCTAGTGTGTGCTTCAAAGTCCCAACTCTTAACTTATATTGCATAACTTATAATTTTGTTTATAGCATGTACTTTACAATGTTTTGAAGATTTTTCTCTTATGGAGATCTTACTAGTTATACCAGTATTATTATGTCACTTCAAGCTTCACAGATGCCTGTATGCTATGTGTGTTGTACATACGATGAACTTAGGTGTAATGCTGTAGATTTTGTTTTTTCAATAACCTTCTAGAGTTGAAGCAAGCCTTAGCACGAGCTTCCAAGCAGACAGATATGTAGATAATAAAAAAATGTTCCTCAACTGCTGTCGTAGCCATAAAACTAGCCTATGCTTTCCAGACTCACTGCGATTGTTTATTTCACATCTGCCTTTATAGTTAAACGATTGCTGTCAATCTTTTCAAGAAATGAAAATTTTAAAGTAGCTCTAAAAAGCCCACTTTAAATGTATGTTTTATAGTTTAAAACACTGTTAGCATTGATATTGCTCTTTTTAAATTAGTACTTGCAAGTCCACCACTGTGTTCTTAAAAGCAGCTAGTACAAGCTGTTGCTGTGGTGGCAGTGTTTCGGCGGAGACGTTATACATATAAAAAGTGCATAATGTGAAGTCTTGGCGAATCATTTTTGTAGAATCTTAGGAAAGAGGCGCAAGGGAGGTTAAAAAATCATTTTTGTAGAATCTTGGAAAAGAGGGGCAGGGGAGGTTTAAAAATCATTTTTGTAGAATCTTGGGAAAGAGGGGCAGGGGAGGTTTACAGAAAGGAAAAATTGTCATTTTCTCATTTGTGTTATGAAGTTGCCAGGTCAATTTATGTGGATCCTACTTGCAAAAACCTTTCTTGCTGACGAAAAATTTGGACTGGTCCCAGAGTGAGTGATAAGTGGGACCAACATCGTCAGCTAAGCTAACCTGGAGGAAAGCCTATTGCAGTTTAAGGGTGTAGTGAAAATGGCCCATTTATTAAGGCTAAAAAGCTTTCAATGTTTCATTAGAACGGTTCTTCAGCAAAAACTGCTTTTCTGCCAGCTAGACCACCCATGTGCTTGCTGCACATCAACTTTGTCTTTGTGGTGTTTGCTTGATTTAGCATTGTCACATGACCACAACTTGACTTGAGGCGTGTCCTTGTCGTCTCTATGACGTTCGTGTGACTAGAAATTCTTAAAAAGTGACGTTTGTGTGACTAGAAATTCTTAAAAAGTGACGTTTGTGTGACAGAAATCACAGCAAGATAGCCGCACTCATTTATTTGTGCCTTCATGTTATCCTAGGTAAATGCTTAAGGGACCCCTGCAAATTTTCTGCACTTTTCACATGACTTAATTTGCATTTCAAATCCTACAGGTGCACTGTTCCAAATGATGGACACCAACCAACTCTTTGTTGACAAGAAAGGTTCTAGAAATCCATACAGATTTATGTTTCACGTACACATTGTTTATTTTTATGGTCTTAATCTCTTCCCTGTGGTGTCTGGCAAAAAGCAGTAAAGTTTGAGGTCACCATTATTATTCACTAACACAGCTAGTTTCGCAGATATTCCGGTGTCGGCATCGTTGGTCATGAGTGAAAAATCATCTTATGCATGACCGAAAAATAAAAAAAAAAGATGCAAATAAGAATTCTCAGCCTAAATGAGGTTCGAACCTGGGTCGTTTGCGTGGCAAGTGGGTGTTCTACCTCAGAGCCGCGCATCTTCTTGGAAATGCAGTGAAAGTAACTTCCTGTGCTTGCAAAAGCGGTGAAATTAATCTGCATACTTTACAAACGCTTCCTGTATACATGCTTCACAGTGCAACATGTAATATAGTAATGATGCCTGGTACAAGTGTATGTCGCGATCGGGCATCAGAACATGCGATTGCCATGAATTCATCGTTTAAAGCGGGCCACCCACTGCGACAGGCAGACACGTTACATCGCCTTTTTCTTTGAAGCCATTAGTGGGCGCATAGCAAGCTCGAAAAGATCTCACATGCACAATTGCCCCCGTGGTTTAAAGTATGCTAACCGTTACACAGAATGCAGCCGTATGCGAAAGCTTCACCAACACGAGCCTATTTAAACTCTGTATGCACTAGGGACAGGCTCATCACGATCAGTTCACAAAAACTGAACAAAAAGGCAATAAAGTGCACGACACAAGCGCTCTGCGACAACTGAAAGTTTAATGGAACAAACGTTTCTTCCATTGAACTTCCAGCTTTTAGACAGCGCTTGAGTCATACACTTCATTGCATTTTTGTTCAGTTTTCGTGCACTGATCGTGATGAGTATGTTCCAACTAGCTCATTTCCTACTTTACTAGAGACAGGGTATCGCTGTCGCGTTCTGCTCTTAAAGGCGAAGCTTAAGGGCGTCCCACTTTTTTTTTTTATAGCTACCATTAGCGAAAGATAATTGCTCAATGCATGAGAAGCAAGTCCTTTGCCTGTAGCGAAGTTTCTTGAATCATTTTCAAAAGGAAGCGCAAAGGGTGAGAATGGAACGTGAACTGGCGTTCAAAAGCATGCCTTGGTGGTGAAGCATATACGCTCAACAATTCTTTTATTCGATGCATCTTTAAACTGCTAGCTCTACTCGGCTTTCCGTGCAGTTGCCAAACTTGAGGTCCGTGTAATGATCTTCTTGCAGGCTTAGTTCAGTGGAGGCAAGAAATACGCATATTGGCAGCTTGAGAGCAGAGAGTATACTGGTTGTCATTGATTTCCACAAAAGCAGCTTGCGTGTAATCGTCTTGTCAGATCTCGGCGTGCTAAACATTTTGCTGTGTGCGACCCTATCGACCATGTGTGCCATAGTTATTTCAATGCTCAGACATTAATTGTGCACGTGCAATTTGCAGTGGTCAACTTTTGAGGGACGGCATTAGCTTGTCGCATGCCCATCACTTCTAGGTCACTGTGATGCTTCCAATCGCAGTGCTAGAGATTGTGTCTCATAATACTTGCGACTTAGCACAATTCAGTAGAGGTGTCAGTGTTGCAGTTCTAGAAAAAAGAAAATGAGAAGCAGCAGCATTAAAATTACCTCAGTGCCAGAGCATTAGTGGTACACTCAAACCCAGACACAATGAATTATAGGTTATAACGAAGTAAATGAAGAATAGCTCTGTCATTGATACAGTGCTACAAATACATGTTTATAACAAATTTTCGGATATAATGGAAGTATTTTCGTGGCAGGTGTGACTTTGTTATAATGAGGTTTCGAGTGTATTGGATAAATGTAACAAATGTATTCCAAAACCAATGTGCTTGACTAGGTTGAAAACCAGGTGTGCGAATGCTTAACAGAAACTTTGTGATGCAGTTCACAAGTTTTCACATGATAAACCCAGTTGTACACTTGTCAGGATGAATGATTATTTAATGCGATTCATTCCGTCAGTGAGTGATGTTATGTTTTAGCGTGCTGAGAATTCAAATTTTCTATTTGAGTTGCTTCTGGCTTTTGTATAGTGCACGTCGAAAAGATGTAGGCCAGATTTGGAGTTCAGCGAGTGCAAGAACACCGATTCATTTAAGTATGGTGTCGTGCGAGAAGATTTGCTGATCATTCGGCAATTCCTATAGGACATGATGCTCTACAACACGGTCAGTTCTGGGGGCTGTCAGTAAGTTATTGTATGCATGTAGCAGTTCTGGTATCGATTGTCCTGAATGTCTGTGTTTCTTTGCAACTATGAGTGCCGTGTAACATCCTCGAACTTTATTTACCGCTTCTCTTGCTTTCCGGCAAGGACATGCAAGCAAATACTGGGAAAATTGGAAAATTTCACAATTAAATCTCTGACATGTTGGTGAGACCATCCACAAATTAAGCTGTACGCTAATGATATCAGCTCTCGATGTTTTGCTTTTGCATATAATTGAGTTTTTGTTGATGCACTGCATTTTCAAGTGAACTTTCGTGCTTACTATTTTAATTATGTCTTTTGGCACTGCCTCGCAAAGCCTCTTTGACCTGTGTTAGATGTTCAGGCTGATGGAATGTCAGTGTCAGCCGCTGAGCCCGTGGTTATAACACATATATGAGTGTATGCTGCGGTTGCCAGTCACCGGGATCAGCAACTACACACTGTAGCGGCTATAGCTGCTTCTCTCCTTTTCACAACAATAACTACATCTCTTTTTCTTTGCTACATTTAATGTAAGGTATCATAGCAGGATACGCTTGAAATCTCGTAGCATTTCACATCAGTGCTCTTGTTTCATTCCATGATTTAGGCCACAAACCCTGCACCTGTCTTCTGCAATGCTTGAATGTAATGCTGATTTACTATTTGAACTTTTGTTTCATATTTTGCTCAGTAATGGGCAGTGTGGGTTTCGTGGCAATCATTCAGGCATTGGTTGCTAGACTTTTTTACGTCTGTGGCATATACCGGCTATTTTCGAGTGCTTTTTAAAAGCGCTCGTCTACTTGCTGACCTGGCAACACTGATGGGTGACAGTCGAAGTTTGTACGCTCAAAATTATCGTATTTTGAATGCATATGCATACTGGTCAGTCACACATCTTCTGCAAAATATTCTCCGAATGTCTGGTACTTCTGTCATGGATGCTTCCTGCAAGTTTTGCTTACTAACACAAGTCAATTGTACATGTGTACTCAGTTTTAAAGCCCGCTAGGCATAAGTAGTCATGCATACGATGCTCATAGCAGATGCACGTTGCTAAAACAGTAGTTCTGCCAGCTTGTTTGACATATTTAACATGCACAAGAAGCAGGCAATTATGTGCCACACTGCATCGACAAATGTGCTAGTGGTTACATTTGGTGTGGTATTGTCGGGTGGGGCTAAACGATGATGTGTTCCATGAATGACACTGCAATGTTTCACGACGGCCGAACAAATTCACTGCTTTCACTATTTATTGAAGTGCGTAAAAGTGAAAACCGCCTGGGACGTTGAGCTTAGAGATTGTGCTTGTACTAAGATGAAATTAATATATATATTTCTTTGTTGCTTTGTTTTGTCTGCTTGTAACAGCTTCTTGAGGCAGCTCGTCAATATACAGCTCTTCTGACCACTGTACAAAGATTACTGTTTTCAGCCAAAACTGTTCACACAAGAATCGTGTCTTGGCTTTCTGCACAAAGTCATCTAGTCTCAAAGACATAACGAGATGTGTTGAACATCTTGAATCGCTTTGTGTCGTAAGCTTCTTTCAGTGCCCAAATGCATGATACGAGAATTGAAATGGCTGTTGTTTTTTTTACATTTCTTGTGAGCGTCTTGTGTGTCAGTGTCAAGAGATGTAACATGTGATACGGCTCTCGGTATGCCCGGTGTGGGGAGCAAGGATCTTTTTTACTGCTCCAACTGCGTTGTGAGGACAAAGTCTGATCTCTGACAAATGTGCTCGTACATCTTTTAAAAGTGACAATAAAGGTGTAACAATGGCACAGTTCCTGAAAACTGCGAGAACTTCTTCAGTTTCATTAACACACACTGCTGCATGTTTGAGTTGCATTGTTGTAATTGTACGCGAGAGGCAGAGGAAGAAAAAAGGTGAACATCCTTGGCAAACCTAGCAGAATGGTGTGGTATGTAGAAAATGTATGGTGTTGTACATACATTTGTTGTGTGTGGATGAATTTTCATTTGTGAAACAACAGTCCCCTGAATGGCAGTGTTTTGCTCCTTTTACTGCGGCAGCAATAAATAATATGAGCGCACTGGGGTGCATGTTTCAGTAACTTGCTGCTGGACGAGTCGGTCAGGGGTGTAACAACTGCGCCACCAATTGCGCTAATTTGACACAATTCCGCATTGTTACACCGAGCTGCCCCAAGACCAATAAATGTGCGGATGTTGCGCCACGCTGCGTCAAAATGCCCGACCAAGCTAAAAATGTTAACAGCTACTCTAATTTCACTGAGAGATAGAGCTATGGCATGTTAGCGACTAGGGCTGGAAGCGTATGCTGCGTTTTCCACGCGCGAACAGGGTCGACGTGCTGCAAACGCCAGCGTTGCTGGCGACAATGTTTGTCGCCATGGCAACGGCATGTAGAACACTTTTCTGTCGAAGTTGCGTTAGCCGCGTCGTCCCGGCAATAGATATCCGGTGATTGAACGGGCATAGCAAGGAAGTCGAGTAGTTGTGCCCTAAATAAACCCAGTCGTGAAAAAAAAGGGAGGTGTGTGCGGGGGAAGGGGGGCAGGGTGGCTTAGCAGTGTTCGAAGATCTGTTGGCTTTCTAACCTATGCAGAACGCTGCTTAGGCCACATTCGCCGCAGTACACCGGTACCGTGCGGAAAATTGTGTTATAATTTGGGAGGGGCAGTTAGCACTAGTCACGGGACACTGCACATTTTCAGTTACGCACAATTGAGAGTACTAGTATGATCGCTGAAATCTCGAAAAATGCTGGTGATCATTTGGATCTGTCTAGGAGACCTGTCGCCCTTCTGCGCAAGTATTTCGTTTTGTTTTTTCGCCACCTCTACTCCTTAGTTTCACGAATCCTCTGAATATGGAGGTCGCCAGCTCGGCAGATACGCATCTGAATTCGCAGACTCTGCCAAATGACTCGACAGATGCGGCAAATGGTAATGTTCATTTTATCATTGTTTACTCAGTTTGGTTGTTCAAAATACTACTTTTATTGAAACAACAGTGCTCATGTTTATGCTGCACGATTTAGGTCACGTTGAATAGTTTTTTTTTTTTTTTCTAAACGTAAGCCTACTTTCTCACACTGCTCCAAGTTTGGTCTTTCTTGATAAAAAATGAATTTTTTTTTTTTGCTGCAACCAGCTTAACTTTGCATTTTAGTGCTCCAAAGGTAACATTTTTGCTGCTCCAAAAATTGCTCTAAACTCTATTTTGGCTGTTGCACCCATGGTTGGTTCATATTGCTAGGAAAAGATGCCTACAAGGACACTGAGGACATGTACGAGTGCATAAATCCCGTCTTCGCCATGCTCCTTATGAACCCTAAATTTATTTATTTATGTATACTGAAATGCAGGCGATGGTGTAGTGGTTAGAGCATCCGCCTCGCATGCAAGAGGTCGGTGGTTCGAATCCCGATGCCACACAGTTCCTGTCACGGACGGCTATTTTTGGCGACACCGCGTCACGGCAATTAACTGGCGCCGTACTCCCCGACTGACCGGGAGAAACGGCGGCGCTGAAAGGGAGCCGAGAAGGGCAGAATGGGGTGCTCTTCTTCAAACGTCGCCGCCGACGGTGAACCCTTTTGTAACTGTGGCGGCGTCTGCAAGGTCGTAGAAGGCCACGGTATACCCCGAAAAAGGATTAGACTACGAGACGCCACGGCTGAGAGCTAAGTGGTTGACCGTTCCCACGGAAAAAAGCGTGGGAAACGCTCTGGTGGCCAAGCCGTATGGCAACAGCCCGACAGGTTGTCACTCTCGCTAGTTGCGGGCCCTCTCCCAATTAAAAAGGGGTGGGTTCAAAATATTTTTGGGGCGGAGTTTCCCATCAATTAAACGCGCATGATTGGACCCAGGTAGAGGTCTCTTGTTCCCAAGGAAGAGAGCGAGGAGACACGAGGGGGATTTAAGCGCAGGATTTTGCCCTGCTAAGCAGACTAGTCGCTGACCAACATGGTGTAGAACCAGATCAACAAGCATCTCTTCTAGAAGTTTTTAGTGTGGCTCTGTATCGGCTGGCCACCTAAACTTAGCCGTTCGTCTAGCTGTGACGCGATATTAACCTCTGCAACGTAGACATCGGGACTTCGCCTCGAGTTAGCTCAACCTGCTCGAAGTCACCTGCAAGCACTAGCCTCCCGGAGCCACCAGCGTTGCAACACCACCGACATCGCAGTCGTGCCAGAACTCACTTCGACTTCTCGCATCCGATCGTCGGGGACACAACGCTGCCGGTCATCACACGTATGCCTTCACCTGTTCATATCTTCGAACTTTCTCCTCCGTCATTCTATTCTTGTTAGTTTGTGTAGTTTGTAATAGTCTCTCTCGTAAGCTGATTTATTGTTTCTGTTATATATTTCTTTAATTGTATCAAGCGTCGTTGTATTTTGTTAGTTGTATAGAAGTGTTGTATTAGATCCCGTGTGCTGCCATATCACTAGAGTAAAGTTTGTTTTGTTTTCTCACGTCTCTGATCTCTTCACTGTCTCTGCTTGCGTACGGAACGAACCAACCTGCTGTCATTCCCGTCGCCGACTTCGCGCTGGCGACGCTAGAGTGGCAGCTTGTAACAGTTCCCAACAGGATAAAAAAAAATCCGCGTGGCGATGGAACTGCATTAAGAGGCCTGGGGTGCGGCCTCACCGGTCATCACCGCCCGTAACGCACTCCCTCACCAGAGAAGGATAGGCCACCCTGGTGCAGTATCTGGCCACTACCTCCCACATGCATACGTCAATTAACTCGTGGCCCTCAGTCCCCAGCAGCTGCAAAGCAACTGACTATGACGGCGGTCAGATCTGCAACGCAGCAGAGGGTGCTAAGAATCTCTGGATCTGGACAGGTCGCCATTGGAACTTGAACTTGGCAACGTTTAACGCTAGAACGTTATCTAGTGAGGCAAGTCTAGCTGTAATATTCGAGGAGCTAGAAGGCATTAAATGGGATATAATAGGGCTCAGTGTGGTTAGGAGGACAGATGAGGCTATACGGTGCTACAGAATGGGCACGTCCTTTGCTATAGGGGCTTGGCTGACAGAAGAGAACTGGGAGTGGGGTTCCTTCTTCACAGAAATATAGCTGGCAGCATAGAGGAATACTATAGCAATAATGAAAGGGTGGTAGGTATCATAATTAAACTCAATAATAGATACAAGATGACATACATTTATTAAAAAAAAGGTCCATGGCACAGACTTACGCGCCTACATCCAGCCAAGATGACGCTACAGTTGAAAGCTTCTATGAAGACTTGAAATCGGCAATGAGTAAGGTGAAAACATGGTATACTATACTAATGGGAGACTTTAATGCAAAGGTAAGGAAGAAGCAGGCTGGAGACCAGGCAGTGGGAGATTATGGCATCGGTACTGGAAATGTCAGAGGAGAGGTAGAAGTAGAATTCGCAGAACGCAATAACTTACGGATTTTGAATACCTTCTCCTGAACACGAGGAAACCGTAAGTGGAGAAGGAGGAGCCCTAATGGGGAAAATAAGAATGAAATAAACTTTATAATGAGTGCACACCCAGGCATCCTGCAGAATGTGGAAGTGCTTGGCAAGGTACGATGCAGTGACCATAGAATGGTGCAGTCTCGAATTCGCCTAGACTTGAAGAAGGAACGACATAAATTGATACGCAAGAAGCCAATCAATGAGCTAGCACTGAGAGGAGGTACTCGGCTCTTATCGAGGAAAGCAGCCTTAGCGTTGATGCAAAGAATGATAATCTGACGAGTATTATTACGGAGTGTGCAGTGGAAGTTGGAGGTACGGTACTTAGACAGGACCCTGGCAAGCTGTCCCAGGAGACGGAGAACCTCATTAAAAAGCATCAAAGGATAAAAGTATCTTGTATAACAGACAAAATAGAACTGCAGAGTTTTCGAAGTTGATTAATAAGCATAAGATATCCGATGTAAGAAAGTATAACATGGAGAGAATCGAACACACTCTGAATAACGGAGGAAGCGTCAAAGCAGTGAAGAGGAAACTTGGTATAGACAGAAATCAGATGTATGCACTAAGGGACAAAGAAGGCAAAATAACTACCAATATGGATAGGATAGTTAAAATAGCAGAGGAGTTTTACAGAGACCTACACAGTAGCTGGAACAACTTCGACCCTAATACTATAAGAACTAGCAGTAACCCAGATGGCATCCCCCAAGTAATGATAGACGAAGTCAGAGAAGCCTTAGAGAGCATGCAAAGAGGTAAAGCTGCTGGTGAGGACCAGGTAACATCAGGTCTGCTGAAAAATGGAGGACAGATTGTGTTAGAAAACTAGCCACCCTGTTTACGAGGTGCCTCCTTACGGAAAGAGTACCAGATTCTTGGAAGACTCCTAACATCATCTTAATACATAAGAAAGGAAACGACAAGGACTTGAAGAATTACAGGCCGATCAGCTTGCTCTCCATAATATACAAGCTATTTACAAATGTAATTGCTAACAGAGTTAAGAAAACATAAGAATTCAGTCAACCAAAGGAACAAGCAGGATTTAGAACAGGCTACTCAATAAATGACCACATTCATACTATCAATCAGGTAATAGAGAAATGCTCAGAGTATAACCAACCACTATACATAGCCTTCATAGATTACGAGAAGGCGTTTGATTCAGTAGAAATATCAGCCGTCATGCAGACACTGCGGAATCAGGGTGTAGATGAAATATATATAAACATTCTGGAAGAAATCTACAGGGGATCAACTGCTACCATAGTGCTTCATAAAAAAAAGCAACAGAATACCAATAAAGAAGGGTGTAAGGCAGGGGGACACAATCTCCCCAATGCTATTCACTGCGTGCTTACAGGACGTTTTCAGAAGCCTAGAATGGGAACAGTTAGGGATAAGAGTTAATGGAGAGTACCTCAGTAACCTGCGCTTCGCCGATGACATTGCATTGCTGAGTAGCTCAGGGGACGAATTGCAACTCATGATTACGGAGTTAGACAAGGAGAGCAGAAAGGTGGGTCTTAAAATTAATCTGCAGAAAACGAAAGTAATGTACAACAACCTCGGAAAGGAGCAGCGCTTTGCGATAGGTAATAGTGCACTTGAAGTTGTAAAAGACTATGTCTACTTAGGGCAGGTAATAACCGCAGAGCCTAACCACGAGATTGAAGTAACCAGAAGAATAAGAATGGGGTGGAGCACATTCGGCAGGCACTCTCAAATTATGACAAGTAGATTGCCACTGTCCCTCAAGAGGAAGGTATATAACAGCTGTATCTTGCCGGTACTTAGCTATGGAGCAGAAACCTGGAGACTCACAAAGAGGGTTCAACTTAAATTGAGGACGACGCAGCGAGCAATGGAAAGAAAAATGGTAGGTGTAACCAAGAGACAAGAAGAGAGCAGAGTGGATTAGGGAACAAACGGGGGTTAAGGATATCATATAGTTGAAATCAAGAAGAGGAAATTGACATGGTCCGGGCACGTAGCGCGTAGACGGATAACCGCTGGTCATTAAGGGTAACTAAGTGGATTCCCAGAGAAGGCATGCGGGTTAGGAGGAGACAGAATATTAGATAGGCAGGTGAGATTAAGAAGTTTGCGGGTATAAATTGGCAGCAGCAAACACAGGACCGAGTTGACTGGCAAAACATGGGAGAGGCCTTTGTCTTGCAGTGGACGTAGTCAGGCTGATGATGAATACTGCAATCCCTAATCGGGACTTCGGTAATCGATAGCATCGCCCGCTCATCGTCGTACTATGTGCGCATGCGAGCTAAAGCTTGCGAACGCTGCAGACAGGCGTGGCTCAAGCAGAGATTAAACGCGCGCGAGGTTTCATCGGGCGAGCGAGCATGAAGGGGTGCCGCTCGGGGGCTGCATCTCTGGTGTCGCCCGAAAGAAAGCCCCCGAGATGAGGCGTTTCGCGACTACTGCTATACAAATGGTGCATGCACTGTCGCGTCGTGAGAAAAGGCGAACTGAAAAATTTTGGGTGATGATTAAACAGACCCCACTGCCATGACCACACCAGAGAAGTTAGCGTTAGAATAAGACTGAACCATTCGCCTAGCGAAGGGAGATGGGCGGGGGGCGGCGGCAGGATTTCTTTACTGGAGGGGGGGCACCCACGACAAGTGAGTTCACTCAGTGAGACAGGGAGGCTGAGAACACACATATATATGCGTTGTGTTTTTACTATGGTTGCTCTTGGGGGGCATGCAGAAAGTTTGGGGAGAAAGGGACTCCAGCCCCCCCCCCCCCCCAGTTGACCTCCCCCCTAAAAAAAATTTGTGCTATACTGCCTGAACTCGTCCATCTGTAGGAACGTGTCCCAAGAAAAGATTTTTTTCGAAAGGGAATGATATTTTGTCCCGGGGTCATACGGCCACTTTTGATCACGATCGGGCCTGATCCCGATCGAATTTCATGATCGCGATTGGCTCCTTTACACAAGCTACAGAAGGGAGCCAAGAACTGTTGAGGAATTCGATTCCAATTAGGCTCGTTCGCAATCAGCAGTGCATCGTGTGACACTGGTATACAACCGTCGGTTGAACAAGTTCGTATGCATAATCTTCATGCTCATAGTGATACGTACTGCGTGATTGAGCCGCTTTCTTTTTCAGATTCGGGACGGCTCCTGCGTTCATGATAATGATGCTGCTTGGATGATTGGCACCTACCCACTAAGGGGGATCGGTCAAGAGTTTGACTGATCATATATACATACATTAATGACAGGTAGATTGCCATTATCCCTCAAGAGGAAGGTATATAACACCTATATCTTGCCAGTACTTAGCTACGGAGCAGAAACCTGGAGACTTACAAAGAGGGTTCAGCTTAAATTGAGGACAACGCAGCGAGCAATGGAAAGAAACATGGTAGGTGTAACCAAAAGAAAAGAAGAGAGCAGAGTGGATTAGGGAACAAACGGGGGTTAAGAATATCATAGTTGAAATCAAGAAGAGGAAATGGACATGGGCCCCGGCATGTAGCGCGTAGACAGGACAACCGCTGGTCATTAAGGGTAACTAACTAGATTCCCAGAGAAGGCAAGAGTGTTAGGGGCAGACAGAAGGTTAGGTGGGCAGATGAGATTAAGAAGTTTGCGGATATAAATTGGCAGCAGCAAGCACAGGACCGAATTAACCTGCGGAACATGGGAGAGGCCTTTGTCCTGCAGTGGACGTAGTCAGGCTGATGATGATGATGGCATACTAGACTTATTATTATATATTTTAAGTGGTAATATATGTTACAGATGCAAATTTAATGAAGCGTTGTGGGTGTAATCGTGATCCTGATGATGACGACGACGATGATATATTCTTTCTGATGTCGCTGACCCACAAAGGGTGATGGACTATGAGCCTGCTGGCAGGATCCTTGATGGAACTACCCATGGAGCTAAAAACAAACGCTCTAACTTTAGGTTAAAGAAAACACAGCTAATAAATGAAAATTTCGTAGCACAGACAGGGAGACCACGAGATGTTTCACGGAGATGAGAAGTTGTAATTAGTAATGCTAATAAGCAAATATACACTATAGCATGATAATCTTTCTGTTTCGTGTATGAAATCAATCACCGCAGAGTAGGCATCCCTGTGGCTATAACATAACGTGTAGTGTCGTCAATTGACGATAAAATTAGCGCGACATTGATTTGTAATCAGCCCACGATTAGCACAGCGTCATCGCTATCGTCGCCAATCTCGAGCGCAGATAGCACGCGTGCATCCGCGAGAACCCGCCGCTCACCTTTTGCAAGTTCTCACTCGGCTCGTTCGAACGAACCCCACGAAATGGCTGGTAAGCGTGCAAGGCTTTGTAACCATACCCTAACAGAAAGGTCACAGTGGTTTCATCGCGTTTTCGTTGAGTATATTGTTCCAGTGGGTAGGCCTTTCGCTAATCAGATAGGGGCAGTTTGAATAATGCTTGTCTAGTCTGAGTGATCAGTCGGCCGTTGCAGCCACTGCTTTTCTTTTCTTTTTCCAAGAGTACGAATTCCGATGCTGTAATGATATCAATCATAGTCATACCGCATGCTGGGTCATTGCGTCATAAGTCAGACATGATAGCTTGTCGCTAACGCCAGCGTATATGGCGTGCGCACAGGGGCAGGGGGGGGGGGGGGGGTATGATTTTCTTAAAGCTTTATCGAGAGGTCTTATAAAGCTGTGATAAAGCTGTGAAACACTATAGTGTTTCACAGCTATAGTGCTTCCCAGACGATCGTCTTATAATGTATATAATGGATGTTATCGGACGTGGAAACCACGTCTGATCACATCCTGGCGGGGACTGATTGATTGCTTTTCTTTCCGCGGGATGGTAGATCATTCAATAAATCGGCTACTCTTCACCAAACGAATAGAGGATATGCACTGAGCTTTGATCTGCAAGGAGAAACGCTATTGCCGCGCCATTTTGAAGTTCTGTTCGTACGCGCGTCCAGATGACGTCCAAGTTGCCCTACGGATCTCGGACATAGCACGTGTGGCGAACGCGCGGACCTCCAAAATGGCAACCCGTCGGCGACGCTAGCGATCCTCGCGGATTACGTCAAGTGCACACCCTCCTGTAGAACGGCGAAAAGAGAGAGAGAGATAAAGAGTAAGAACGTCTGGAACCTCAAATAATGCACGTCGAGTGCAACGAGGATGTGTGCATTTACGCCACGAAGTTTTGATAGCGAAGGCTTGGCGCAAGAAAAATTCGTTCGTTCTTTGTACGAAAATACTCATCTGGTGTGCAAAAATCTGGCAAATACCAATATTCGCCACTTATTAAAAAAAAATGAAGAGAACGCACAGGTAACCGACACCAATTATTTTTGCTCAGGCGTGAGCAAAAACTAAAAGACGTTGAACGCACGATGAATTTGAACGGTGATATTTTAACAGTGTAGCTGTTTAGGCTGTCGTTCCTATGAAAATTGCGCGCTGAAGCTCGGACAGTTATGCGCCGCAGGTATTAAACTATCCCAGCAACCGAGTATGGAAGGTGCGAGTGAAAATGAGGAGAGCGGAGAAAGAGAGCAGAGCGATGATTATTGATATAGGGCGGTAGAAAAGGGGGTCCCGGCGGCCTTGTGAGAGAGAGTGAACACAAGTGAAAGTAAAGAATCGGGGAAAGCAAGAGGACAAGAAGTAATGAAACGGGGAAGGCAAGAGGGCCGCGGAAGGAGGCGAGAACTTGATCATTTAAGCAAGCGCAGTGGAACAAACGCAAAAGAGACACGTAAACAAGACGGGCGCCGGGCATCAGTTGATGTATGTAACACCCGTCCTGTTAACGTGTCTTTCTTTTGTGTTTGTTCCGCTGCACTTGCTATACTGCACGAGTTTTGCACCCACCAAGTAGCCCGAATCTTTAATGAGATGAGTATTAGGTGAAAACTTCGCTCGACGAAATGGAAAACTAAATAACGTGAAATACATTTTTTATTTTACCGAGGAGGGATTCGAATCTTGGCATCCACAGTTCGAGACCGAACGTTGTAACGGCGGTCCGCTGTCCGGGCATGGTAGTAGATGATGATCTTATAAGAAGCATATCGTTGTGTTACTGCGGATGAGGGAAATAAAAAAAGATAAAATGAGACACAAAGAATGAAGGACAGAGAAATAAAGAAATAGACAGCAAGAAAGATCAAAAGTAAGAGAAAAAGAAGTCGTAGCGCATGCAGCCGTGTAAAGTGTATATTGCTATATATAGTATATTGCCATAGCACAAAGATAGGAATGGAAAGTAAGGATTAGGAGGGCTAGGCCAGCAGTTCCGATACTGATTTGATTGATATGTGGGGTTTAACGTCCCAAAACCACCATATGATTATGAGAGACGCCGTAGTGGAGGGCTCCGGAAATTTTGACCACCTGGGGTTCTTTAACGTGCACCCAAATCTGAGCACACGGGCCTACAACATTTCCGCCTCCATCGAAAATGCAGCCGCCGCAGCCGGGATTCGATCCCGCGACCTGCGGGTCAGCAGCCGAGTACCTTAGCCACTAGACCACCGCGGTGGGGCAGCAGTTCCGATACTTCCACAGTCTTTGCACGCCTAGTGCGTAGCTGCTTAGAATTTTCAAGACAAAGCCCTGTAACTAGCTCAACTTTCACTTATTCTACAGAAGCTGCGCGGTCACTTTTTTCTCTCTCTCCACGCAGCAGCAAACCGTGTCTCACGGGCGGCCTACTCTCCGTCCACGTCGTCTTCGTCGTACGAGAGCTCGTCGTCTTCCCAGGAAGGCAGTCCCGATTACGATTCGCCGCGGCCCGTCTCGTCGAGAGCGTCCCGCTCCTGTGACCGTGAGTGGGCGGATGCCTCGTTCCGTCCGTATACACGAACGCCAAAATCTATCACGTAACCGGAAAAGGAAACTATTCGAACTGTATAGAGTTCCGAGTGAACAAACAGTAAATGTGGTAGAGACCTACCCAATATTTTGTAAATAGGGGGTAGGTGCCGTCGACATACTGGGGCGCTTGTGGCAGCGCGTAGGCTTCGCCCAGCCCGAAGCTGACCAGTCCCCTTTATGATCACGTGACAACTGGCACAGAAGCGCAGTGACCGCGCGAGCCTCCCGTCAGGATGCTTCACGTTTCTTCCGATTGATCGCGTCAGATTCGTGGTAAGGTTATAGAAAGGTTTGATACGAAGGGGTCAGACGCAATGAAGCAAGTAGAACTAACACTTCATCTTGTTCGTGAAATTTTGGCAAGATTACTCTAAGTAACCAACGTGCGAACGTAACATCATGTTCATGCACTGATCTTCTAAGGCCCTCTTCATTTCATTACACGTCCTTCATTCCATTACACTACAACACTGCCACTGGTGAACAAGATTTTTTCGAAAATTCTCTAACTGCTTATCTGTGTACGCGAGGTTCAGCAGTTCAAGTGAAACCGTAATCGACCAAACGCTTCGGAACTCCCTGCTTATGGAACTGCTTAAAATAACCACTTTTCCTCCTCCTATACGCCACCTTTCAGCGGTGACCGCGAGCCCGGCGCAACTGAGCCCACCGTCGGGATGGTACGGCAACCCTGGAGTCAGGCCTCCCACTCTCAGTGCCCCGGACGTCAGAAACCGAAGGACCGGTAGGTGAACGACAACTTGTCACACATTCGGGGGCCGTCACAAGGTGGAGTAAACGTATACTATACGAGTGGCGTCCGAAACTCGCTATCTGTGATGCGCTGCCCGCATCCGCTGTCTGAAACAGGTTGCTGCATGATTTAGTCAGTTTATGTTCAGTGGATAAGCCACAGAACGCACGACTATTTCGCGCATAGCGATAACGAGCTGAAGAGGAGCGCAAGCTTACCGACTGTTTATTCAGCATGTGTTGAGCATGGAAATATAAAGGCACAGATAAGCAGTAAGTTAAGAAAATTTCGAGCACGTATCACCCTAATTACAACGTGTTATCTAAGAACTTTCCTTCTGCGCGCGAGAGTATAGGCTACTTCACGGAGAAGTTTCAGGGCCACTAGATCGGGCTTTAACCTTTGTGTAGCGCATCTTTAACAACTAAACGGGACAGTGTTGCAGTATAGACGCATACACATGAAAATGGTTGAGTTGATGCACACGGTGTTTCACGACCTTGTTAACTAACATCACAATACACAAAAATCAGAAGATACTGACTTAACAGCCCAAAATGGCGGAGCCCACATGTCTTAGGGCAAAATAATCAAAGTGTCACTGAAAACAAATCTCGTACTTTCACGTAGGAACGCCTCCGAGAATTCGCGAGGCGCGGCGTCCCTGCTTTCGTAGAGTTTCCCAAAATTAACTAGATGGCACTCTGGCGCTGTGATCGTTCAGTGACCATGGGAATGATGAGTAGTACACACATTTGCCTAGTCTTCGTACTTGCGGGTGGCAAATCGTACTTGCGGCTTTGTTTATTGCTGTGTTTCAGTTTTGTTTTGAAAGTAAAAACAAACCCTTTTCAACTTAGTGACTTGATTCGAAATGGCAAGCCTAAAAGAATAAGGTTGTGAAGCGCAAACGGTGAACATTTGCTAATTTATGTTTTCATGAAAAACTAGCTTCAAGCCACACGGACACACACGGAGCCAGAAGCAGGCCAGTGGTACGAAAATTAGACAAATGTGTGTACTACCCATCATTCCCATGCTCGCTGAAGCGCCGTGTGTTGCAGCTCCCATAGACACTAGCGCCAGAGTTCCCTCTAGTGTATGTTGAGAAACTCTATGCCTGCTTTTACCCAGGACCTGAATCTCGTTCAGGCTGCGGCTCAAACTTACGCGAACTGCGGTGGGTCGGGAAATTTGCCCCATCTTTACCTGTAGAGATGGCCCTGAGTTCCCGCTATCCTCTTCAGCCACTACGCTGACGTTAATCTTGAAGAAATGACGTCAATATTGAGCACTCATGTCACGACGTTGCAATCCACCAAAGGGGTTACGAGCGAAAGTCACATTTCAGGTCAAAACTGCTATATGTCGGCTTTCAGATAGGAAAAGAGGTAGGAGCTTGCCGTCGTGCCGAGGGCTGCATAACACTGCCCAGAGAGCCGCAGGCTGCCAACTGCTGGTCTAAACCGATTTACTAATGCTCTACTTTAGCGTCTTCTTACGAGAGACAATGCCGTTGTCGTCGCAGACGACGAGATCGGTCGCTGGGCACTCCCGGCGTCCGCCGTGCCGGCCACGTGTGCACCGCGCGCCAAGACTCCCTTCCGGGTCACCTCGGCCGACAAGTTGCGCGGCCAGCAGCAGCAGCAGCAGATCCAACTGGCCGCGGCCGGAGCCGGCGAAGCGCAGCAGATGGAGCGTACGTCATCACACTGATGTATCAGTTGGGCACGTTCGTGTGGGTTCATGGTTAAGAATGGCGTTAAGGACACGATACACAAACGAAGAAAACACAAGGATGGGTGCCGGACTCGCAATAAATATTTATTCACGTTGACTCTATATGTTGAGTATCGTGTGTCTCAGCTGGCGGATGAATCTGCGCAGAGCTGATAGACGGAGCGGACAAGGCGACGATGAGTTAAGGCAACATTTATGTACAGTATGAACAGAGGCGTAACATATTCGGCACTGGGGTGGACAGATGGGGTTAGTACCGAGGTGTGACGATGACCCGAGATCTCTTCGTTAGCTCCCTCTCTTTCTCTCTCTCTCTTTCCCCTCTCTCTCTGCTCAGCTTGGTTCTTTTATAGCCCCTGGGGATCCCTCGCACCAGCCAGTAGTTTGGAGCCTCCATGCAGGAACCACCATTAGTCGCTTGCTCGAATCGCACCCGTGGGTGAGGGGGATCCCCGCGCGTTCTTTGAGGGTTTGCCGTCGGTTACGTCAGGCGCATCGCTAGAGATGCTGTAGATTGCATCTTACTGCTGCCCTGCTAGCCACCCATTGCGTCAGACAGCTCGCTGGTTGCATCGGCCAGTCCATTGATGTTGACACCACTTCCACCAGACGATACCAACTTGTATACGTTGCCGAAGCAATGCAGTTTTGGTTGTGCTCCCAGGCATAACAGTGTTCACAAAAAAACCGAGGTAATAGAAAACACAAAAGGTTCGTCGTGCTTGCCTCGAAGTTGAAGGCGGCCCTCAATTTGAAACAAAAAAACTGCGTCAACGCCAGGAGTAATAAACAGACAACTAGCGAGATGATAGTGACTTTCTACTATTCTAACCGTAACTCGTGTAACTCGAAGCCACTCCGCTTCGTCCATGGCCCACCAACGATTCGACACGTACGGTGACGATCCAGGAGACTGAGAAAGGCACTTGTTCCCCGCGCACCCAGGCACAGCCCGCGCAGCAGCCAATCGGAGAGTAGCGGTACAGCGCCATCTAGAACATCCCCACTGAACGGCAGTTTGTATGTACTTCTATGTGGCAGTGCTGTCTATTATAGTGTCCAGAGAGGCTGTGAGTTGCGCCTGACGTGGGACAAGGTTAGACTAAGAGGATCTTCACTTCTAATATTGTATTTGAGTAGGCAATCATAATAAACCTTGCGTGTTTTGTATTACCTCGACTTTATTAATATGTGAGGTTTAACGTCTCAAAACCGCAATATGATCATAAGAGACGCCGTAGTGGAGGGCTCCGGAAATTTCAACCACCTAGGGTTCGTCAACGCGCGCTAAATCTGAGCACACGGGCCTACAGCATTTTGGCCTCCACTGAAAATGCAGCAGCCGCAGCCGAGATACGATCCCACGACCTGCGGGTCAGCAGCCGAGTGCCTTAGCCACTATACCACCGTGGTGGGGCTCACCTAGGCTTTTTGTGTGACCACGTATATATGTGTGAGTCAACGCCAATAAAGATAAGTTGAGAGTGCGGAGCCATCCTTGCGTTTTCATCGTTTAAGTATTGTGTTCTTGCGCCTTTCTTAACCATGTGCGTCACACCCTTGAGAAACCTTTGCATCCTGTGGAATTTGTGTGAAAGCGCGCGCAGGGTTTCCCTCCAGGAGAAAGGTGAGGGGGGGGAGGCAAGGTTCGTCGCAGAGCCTCACCCACCACATTAAGTCAATGTATGAGGGCAGGCTTTCACGCTCTCTCTCATAGGTGACTAGGGCAGGAGGGGGGGGCGGCCACCTTATACACTACCTTTGTTATTGTAGTCACCATCGTAATCGACTATCTTGTGTCGTTTTCCTTTCTGAGAATGTGAACGCCTGTCACTTTCTGGTCGCACCGACAGCGCTGTGTGCGTAACGAAGCAGTATTGAGATTAGAACAGCGTCAAGGCTAGAATTTTCGTACTGGAACAATATAGGTTACAAATGGCATAAACACTTTTCAGTGCACACGGAAGGCAAGATTACGTCTACGAAGTAATTAACCCGCAATACTAATCGAAACAACTTAAATGTAATCAAATTATATCTCATCATAAAGCTGGCTGCAAGTCAATGACATTTTGGCTATTACTTTTGAAAATTATTAAATCTTGTTTGAAATTGGTTTACCAAAAGTAAATCATTCACTCACAACTCGCGCACTTTTCTTTATTTGCAGCATTATGAGTAATACACATGACGAGTTTTCCGAGCGCCCATGGTTTGTTTCCTGGCTGACACCCTCACTATCAAACCATATAATTGATATTTCTTTTTATTCAGCAGCGTTTCTGGGTGAGTATTACGACAGTTTAGACAGGTGGTTGAAAAACTCTAGCATAATCTTGATTAGTCGCCGCTGTAAAACTCCCATCGATCGCGTCATATACTTATGTGCTCAGTTTTCGACTGTGAAGAAGACTGAATTTATTGTGTACAATTTTATCGCCCTACTGTCTAAACTATTAGCCTTGAGAAAACTGGAATCCTTCAGGTCTAACACATTTTTAGCGTAGATTCTTCCAAAAGTAGTTAGCAACGCAGGAAGCTTTACAGAAGTAAAGGTGTAGACGGGAGCGCACGAACGTGTGCTTATCAAGCACAAAGAGGAAAATTTCAGAATTTCCCGGGGCCGCCAATCAATTTACTGGCTCTAGCGAAACACTCACTTTGCTGGATAGCGAATATTTTGAAGGCTAATTTTTTTAGCATCTACATAGTTATCGCTTTCTCCGCTGCAACATTATTCGTCACATAGTGTCAAAACTAAGTATACTATCGTCACTGATCAGAACGCCTCTAACGCATGCCATTTATGCCTACACCACGCATATAATGCTCAAGGCTTGAATAGAAGTAATGTTTTACACTTCGAAACAGTTGCTGTAGCGGTGAAATAACGTGTTGGTATTAAACTAAAGCTGAATATCAAGAAGGTCTTGCCAGCCGCTTACATATTTAAACTAGTCAGTAATTTTTTTCGTACGATGTTTATTCAGAACGATAATTACAAGCCGCCATCCTCTTGTGTTTTTTTTTTTTTCAAATAGGCGAGCAGGATAGTGTCAGCACGGACGACAATTATCTCACACGTGGGTAATAGCTAACTTTTCAGTGTGTTACCGACAATTGTGAAATAAATTTAGAAAGTTATTCAACACATGGTGTGTCCTTCTCAGGTATATCTCTGCATTATGGCGGGAATATTAGACGTAAATGTTTATGTAGCATAATTGTTGCTTTTCCGAATCTCGTGCAATAACTACAACACAACGCGCCTTGTTTGGGTTCGCTTTCCTTCGTAGCACATGAGAGCAAGCGTTACAAAAGTGCATAAAGAGTTACAGTTCTCTTACACACACACCTAAGATGATTAGAAGGCGAAATACATCTTCTTTTTCTTCTAAGATGGTGCATTATTCTTGCACCGCCTCCCTCCACAAGCATTCTGCAGCTAATGTGGTTTTGCATAGCCTCCGAGATCGGGATAACTTCACCTGGCTTTGCACTGTTTTCAGGATGTGCCTACGTTTGACATATGGATGATATCGTGTGATGGCGCCATCATGTGATATTAGTTGCGAGGACGTCATGATGACATCACACATTTTACAGACATGTGACGTCACATGGTGAGGTCATCACGTGATGGTGCATTTTTGCATCACTCGTGTTGACGCAACCGAAGGAGGAGGCCGATGCAGAACGCCGGTCAATTTTCGCGTTTGATGAGACACCTGAAAATTTTCCTAAAACTTGTACTGCGTTGTTTTGGCTTTCTCTCAAGGCAGGTAGTACTAACTCGCAGAACACGCTTTACAAAAAAATTTAAAAAAAGAACCTGTTTCATTGTTATAGCTTTTTCGCAATGCACATATCTCTAACAAGCAGAGCACGCGTTGCAGCAAAATATCTAACGTTACGTTGGCACTTTTTTTTCGCAAATTCAGTTGGGGTGAATAAACTTTATTTGCCCAACGGTCGCGCCCGAGGTTGGACTGCCAGAGACCACAGGTAGTATAAAACAAACAAAACACTTTACCAAAAACAAGAAAATAGTGGTGTTGTATAAACATAAATTCCTCGTAAGGCAGTTAGAACTAACAGGCAGAACACGCTTTACAGAAAAAAATACACTAAAAACGTGTTTCATTGTTATAGCTTTTTCACAGTGCACATGTCTCTAACAAACACAGCACGCTATAAAGAAAAAAATCTAACGTTACGTTGGACTATTTTTCTAGCAAATTGAGCAGGGTTGAATAAAATTTATTTGTCCAACAGTCGCACCCAAGGTTGGGCTGCCAGGAATCAACAGTTAGTATTAAAAACAAAAAAACCGCTTAAAACATAAAAAAACATCTGTGTTGTATCAACATAGCTTCCTCGTAAGACAGTTAGTATTAACAGGCAGAGCAAGCTTTACAAGAGAAATAAAAAAAAAGCGTGTTTCATTGCTATAGCTTTTTTGCAATGCAATTATACCTAACAGAAAAAGCACGCTTTACAGGAAACGATCAAGCATTACGTTGGCATATTTTTCTCGCAAATTGAGTTGGGCTGATTAAAATTTATTTGCCCAACGGTCGCGCCCGAGGTTGGGCTGCCAATAATTCACAGCTAGTATTAACACACAAAAAAGCACTTAGAAAACAAAAAAGAAACAGCGGTGTTGTGCTAACATAGCTTCCTCGTAAGGCAGTTACCACTAACAGGCAGAGCACGCTTTACAGGAAAACGTCCCACGTTGTATTGCGCCGGTATAGCTTACTCGTAAGACAACTTGTGCTAACAAGCAAAACGCGCTTTACAAAAAAAAATTCAAACGGCATGCGTCGACATTTCTCGCAAGGCAGGCAAAACTAACAAACAAATCATGCTTTAAAGAAGGAATGAAAAAAAAACAATTTCGGTATCATTGATATGTGCTTCCACAAACAAGTAGTTTTTGAGTTTTTGCGACTGATTCATCACCATCACGGCTACATTTACAAAAAAAAAAATCTCCGCCATATGCACAAAGTGAATGATGTTAGAGGAGCTTGCTCGAGTGTGCACGAGGCGTTTCTTGGCGAGACAACTTTTGTTGGAAGGCTTGTTAACAAGTCGGCGCATGATGTGTATGTACGTCGAAGGCAGCGTTGTGAGGCACGTTCCAAGGCCGCCACTGCACAGTGTTGGCCACGTCGATGGGCACGTTAATGATCTGCCCCTTTATGCCATGCTGGCTGCTGCCGCGAGTCAAATGCCTAACGCTCATAAATGGCAAACGCGGAGCTACCAGGCGTTCTTCAACAAGGTTGAGAGCAGGCATGTGAGGGGGCTTGGGAGAATATCGGTACCCGTGGGCAACGCTTATCGTAGGAACTCGTCACGTGCTGCCGTGTCTACGAAGCCACGAGAACGAAGTGGACGTAGTCGCGAGAAGGCGAGCGCGCGGGCCGTCGAAAACCGACGCCTTTGGCGGCGGCTCGCCATCTACTGAGCATTGTTATCACCAACGGAGAGGCGACCGGAGAAGTGTTCTCAGGGAACACTAGTGTGCACGCCGGCGGCCACTGAATGGACAGGACGCGAGCTCAAGGAGCAAGCTCCTAAAAATTAAAATGTTAGAACTTGCAAGCGAAAACGCATTTTTCTGGTACTCCAACATTGTTTGTATAAGTTGAGTTACGTCCTACTAGATGTACTTCACTCATTTGCATTCGTTCTTCTTTTTTTTCAGATTCCAGGTAGGTATTTTATTCGTTGTTACAATACACAAGAATAATATAACTAACATCAAACATTCAAGTTCACAACGTATAGCTGCTTCTCGGAATCATCTACAACGATGAGTTACGTGGTGCGTGTCAGTATGGAAATCAGACCGAGCAATACGAGTGCAATCTCGACTACACATTTAGACATGCTATGCAAGCAGTACGGTACGCTATTGACAATAACATGGCTAGCAAGAACGCCTTTTTAACTGGGCCATTATTAATTCTCCTACCTACACTAATTAGCCGTACCGAATTCTAAACAAAATAACGCTTGCATTTTAATGTTTACACCGATAGTGAGCCTAGTAGAATGATCTGCGATTGCCAGTCATCTTGTTACGTAACTTCGTACATTCTTTTAATCAGCGTATTCGACACCCATGCCAGGATTGCAGACTACAATTGTGTTGGCACTCGAAGCGAACACCTTCACTAGGCGTCCCGAGACTGATGGCAAGCCTGAGGACGTGCCGGCTAGCAAGAGTTGCTAAGTCCATTGCTGCTGCTGCTACTGGTTTGAACGGCGCATGTTTCTCGTTTTGTTGACGGGGACTCGGCGACAAAGCCATTTCCTGTTACACCGCTTCAGTGATCCTGTTCGGGGAAAGAGCGCCGCCTCTTGTACCCCCTTTTCCCCTCCGTAGCACCCGTTTTCGCTTACGGGGCGAAAAGAGGTGCTACGGGGGGTACAAAAGGTGGCGGAGTGGGTCAGTAGAAGAGAAAGAGCGGTCGAGTAAAGACGCATGGACGGCCGCTCAGGTGTTTTCCTTGTGATGTTCAGAAGTGCAGTTTTTAGTGCCTGTAAATAGTGTAAATAAATCCAATGTACTCTTATAAAACTGTCCCTTCTCTCATCGGCATTTTATGCAAAGAAATCACTAAGCTGCTGCTGTTGCTGCTGCTACTACTACTACTACAACTATATTACTACTACTACTACCACTACTACTACTACTACTACTACTACTACTTCTACTATTAGTACGCTACTATTAGTAAAACTACTGGTACAACTAGTACTTCTACTACTGCTCCTATTACTTCTTGTTTCACCCATGTACTATTACTACTACTGCTTAATACTACTACCACAACGATGACACTATGTTATGTAGTCACACTTGTGGTTCTTGTGGCACCACAACGCTGACGTCACCGTTATGAACGCACAGCACGCACGTCGACACCTCCAGCTCGTGGTGGCTCCTGCCCGTGATGGTATTCGGTGCGTGCGCGGGCCTCGTCTTGCTCGCCGTCGCCGCTCTGGGCACCACGTACACCTACCGCTCTGTGATCGCGCGCATCGCTGGTAAGTCGGCAGCTGTGTACGCCGTTAGAGTCGGCTAGTTGGCACGAAGTAGTTAGTTAGCTTAAATGAGATAAAGAAATCATGAGCAAGAGCAAACAGACAGAAAGAAATGCTAGCGTCATGTCGTATCCTTTGTTCTTTTTTGCTCTTATTCGACATGTCTCAAGTGAGTACATGTTCACTACGTTAATTAGCATGTGATCAAGATTTCGATGAATAGCTCATCACAATGGGCGTAAATGTACTTGCGCGGCTATGCGTTTGTTCTGTTGTACTTAATTCGTAAGTACATTTATGAAACTGAGTACCCTTTCTCTTTCAACAGCAGCAGAAAAAGCCGCGAGTGAACATGAGGGTACGTATGAACTTTTTTTCCTACATATATAGTATTTCTTTCTTTCATTCTTTCCCTCCTTTGTTTTTCCTTCTTTTGTGCCGCATTTCTTTTTTTTCTTTCTTTCTTTCTTTCATAAAAGGTGATTTATTCTGTCTCTACGTATACGTCACATTCTGAAGTTGTATAGCACGTGCGTCAGTGAACGGGCATCACATTCGACCGGTCTTACGTTTACGGTACCACCGTAAACACTGCAACAGTGACAAGTCCATTGTATGAGGCAAAACTCACCGAATAACTCAAGCTATCTCACAATAAGCTCGGGTTGCTTTGCAAGAGGTCTCGTCAGTCGCATAAAAACTTTGCATTAATTTCTTTCCCCTGTTCGGTACAGCACTTTTGCGCAATGCCTGGGGCTTGCCGACTCATTACACTGCAACATAGTAAGATAGTTTACACAAATATAACAATGATGTACGCATGTCTTCTTATTCTCTCTATTTCACTCTGTCTTCGCCTAGCGGACTTCGGAAACAGAAGCATCCTCCTGACGGAAGACGAAGGTATGTACGCCTTCGCTTAGGCATGCCGGCTCGTGGGTCTCCGGCTTAAGTTCCAAATTATCGCCTTAAATTCTCATAGCGTGGGGTGAGATGACTCATTGAACAACTGTTGATCGAGGAGGAAAAGACTAGTTGTATTAACGAAAGAAAAGTTCAGCTCTACTGAATGAACATGAATATGTATTTTATTTATAAAAAAAGTGCGAGATGTGTAAACTGAAGAAAGGTGTTTAATAATCGATAAAATATGCCCAAAGAATAGAAACCGTCGTGCAGCGAACTACATTCTTTACCACATATAAAAAATAAATGTATGCTAAGCTTACGTAAAAATCTCGTGTTGCCATAAATATTATGATTGTTGCGAAAATTTTGCTGAAAAATTCGACGTGGCATCTTCTTCTATGGTACAGCCCCAGAACTTTGTGACCAGGAAGTTAGAGATAGTAAGTTTGCCAGTGATGTAAGACTGAATTTAATCAAACGGCAGCGTACGTGTTGTTCGTACGTTTTAGAACAGGCCATAATTCTAAATCCAAGATGGCATTTTATTGTATCTCGTGGTCTCTAAGCTCATAACGCTAGCTGAATATAGGGACTTGCGTAATTGTGTTGTCGGTTTCGGTTCGCCGAGTTAAAATGTTGCAGACTTCGTGGTTCGATCTTCTAGGTTTCCATATTCAACAACTTCTGTTAACAAAAAAAAATAAAACCTATTAGCGAGCACTTTCTTCTGCCTGCAGAACATACGTTACCAAATTCAGCGTGGCCTCAATCATGTTAGAATATGTTATACTGTCAGAATAACACAACGGGCTTATATCAGTCAGTAGACAAACATATTTATAAAGACAACTTTTCAGTTCATTCTGTACGCGTCTGTGTGTGATTTAATTTTCTCTCTCTCTCTCTCTCTCTCTCTCTGTGTGTGTGTGTGCGTGTGCGTGTGTGTGTGTGTGTGTGTGTGTGTGTGTGTGTGTGTGTGTGTGTGTGTGTGTGTGTGTGTGTGTGTGTGTCAAATCGGCAGAAAGAAATACTTGCACGCCTCAGAACTCCCCGAGGAATAAATAGCATACGACAGTTCCCGTTTTGGTCCTTGCCCATGGCCGTTCTCTTTTCATCCCCTTCTATTTATTCTCACTTGTATCGTAACTTCCACAGTGCAGTATGCTGGTTTTCATTAGAACTCCCTGAATAATTTTTACATCACAATACTTGTCATCTTCGGTTTCATTTACAGAAGTTATACTGTATCGTGACGTCATTATGCGAAACGCCCCGTGCGATGACATTGCGTCGTTTTGGCCACTTTAGTGATGTCTTTCAGCCACTTGCAAATGCTGTACCTTATTGCTAATGCATATGTAGTCACGTAGACCACCCCGCTAAGAATGTGTGTGAAAACATCACAACGTCATGGCGTCACACGACCCATAGAGTTTCCTCAAATCAACTAGACGCGACGCTGGCGCTGCGATCGTTTAGCCACCATGAGATTGAAGGGTAGCGCACAAATTGGCCTAGTCTCCGTGCTTGCAGCTACGAACGCACTTTGTTCATTGATCGTTTATTGCCATGTTTTGGCTTTGTTTCGAATAAAAAAAAACGGACCGTTGTGAACATCGTGAGCCAATTTGGATTGCTGAGACCAGAAGGTTAAGGTGGTGAAGTGCAAATACTCTACATTTTCTGACTGTCGTCACGTGACAATGCAGCTACAGGCCACGCGAAACCGAACAGAGTCGATAGTATGAAGATTGGACAAATTTGTGTACTACCAATAATCAATATTATGCTGGGCGGAGCACCATGCGTTTCAGATTCGACAGATACCAATGTCAAGAGTTCCCTCTAGTGTACTTATAGGGAGCTCTATGACACGACGTCTTGTACATTTTCGTGCAGTTACAGGCAAGTATATTCACTCGACGTTTCTTAACACGAAGGGAGAAAGTCCTACCGCAGCTCCATTTTCGCTTCTTTGGCGGATTCGAAAGGAAATGCTCCGCAATGGATGCGCAAATGAAAATAGAGCGATCCGGTGCTTCTTACAGCAACCCACTTTTGTTGTTCGGCTCTACGAAAGTAAATGTTCGAGGCAAACAGCTCTCTTGCTGCAACGTCAGGTCGCCATTATTGTCACAAACGTTTGCGTCACCACAAACCTGGACATTAAGCACTGTCGTAAAAGATCGTAACGAGTGGAGTTAACTGCGCACACGTGGCATTCCTCCGCCTTTAAATGATTAGAGCGGAGCGCCCTCCTTTTGCACGCGCCTGAGGTTGCAGGTATGTATATCCAGTTTCGCTTTGGGTGTACGACGTCCAGAAACTGGACTAAACCTGCCTGCGAAGCTGAGAAAATAAACCGTTGAAGGGATAGAGTTTCGTAAAAAAAATTTATTGCGGGGAACCTGGGCTGACATTGTTCAGCCATTATGGGAATGATGGGTAGCGCATGAGTTTGCCTAGTCTTAGTGCTTTGCCTAGTCTTAGTGCTTTGCCTAGTTTTAGTGCTTTGCCTAGTTTTAGTGCTTCGTCTAGTTTTATTAGTACCTAGTCTTAGTGAATACAATTGGAACTTCGTGAGCTAATTTTACTTGGTGAGCCTAAAAAGGTTGAGGCGGTGCAGTGAAACTGCTGAACATTAGCTGATGGTCGTCTCGTGACAAAGCGGCTTCGGGCCACACGGATCCGAACGAAGCCAAAATAACAAATATTAAACAAATCCGAGCATCATTCTCCCGCTGGCTGAAGCGCCGTACGTTGCAGCTCCCATAGACACTAGCGCCAGAGTGCCCTACAGTGTGCTTATCATAAAATATATGATTCAAGGTACTCTGAAGCGTGACATCCAATTTATTTATAGTTTTGAGGCCCAGAACTTTCACTACGCGCTGGATATGAATAATTCAAAAGGAAAGAGCACAGTTCTCTAAAACAGAACTTCAGCGCACGCTTCGCTTAGCAAGTCTTCTACATGCCGTGAAATATGGCGAAGGCCAAGCCGTCGGCCTTCTGTCAGGCGTTCCCGAGTACAGCGAAGACCGAGACGACGTGGCCGACGACGGCGCCAACGGACCGAGGCCCCGGATCTGGTGCTTCCTGCGACGCCTGGACACGCCGTCGAGCAAGACGCCACCCGGCGGCCACCGGGGCGCTAGCGTCGCACCCAAAGGCCTGTGCTCTGCGCTCGTCTACCAGGGGGCCCGGGTCGTGTGGCGAGACGCCGAGGCTAGCATCGACGTCACGCAGCCGTGCAAGTCAACGTTTCTTGCAAGTTTATTGCGATAGCGACTATATGGACACTCGAAGCGCATTTCCGCCGTCGCCGTCATGTCCCACATAAAACCCGAAACCATATATACCACCCCTGCGCGTCGTACGTGGCGAAGGAGCATGAAAGTGGGCTGGACGTGGAGGGGGAGCGGGGGGACTGCGTTGTTTGGGCAGTAACTGCGAACTTTGATAATCAAAATTGATGGTAGTTTTACGCTCCAAAACTACGATAGCGTTCAGGGATGCTGAAGTAGAGAGTTCCGGTGATCTCGACCACCTAGAGTTATTTAACCCGCACCCAAAGCTAAGTAAATGGGCCTATATTGATCAGCGTCCATCGAAACGTGGCCATCGCGGCCGAAATTTAATCAGGCGATTTTCGGGTCGGCTGTTGAACATCATAGCCGTGCACGAGACCACCATGACGAGTGTCGAAATTTGACCAAAAGGGCGTGGTCACGTGCGACGGGTGTGCGCTCACCATTTACATTGAAGATGACAGCACAGTTAAAGCGACAGGTCACGCAAGAAGCGTTTCTCTCACTGAAGCTGTTGTATTTCTTTACGCCAGCATTTTTTAAAGTTAGGCTAGGCCGGATTCCAATGAAAATGGCCGCTGGCCTTACTTCGATTACCAATTTGTTCTTTCGCATTAAGCCGCAGTGATACTCGAAGTGATACTGACGTCAACAATTGGGTTACTTGAAGAGTCATGTATCCTATAAACTAATAACGATGAAGACAACCGTCGTACAGAAAACGCCAATCTCAAGTATTCTTTAATTCAGGAAATTGCATTTATGTAAGCTCCTATACACAATAGATGGATTGCTCCTTCACTTTTACATTAAATCTTAGGAGCACTTAAGTCAGCGTGAATGACGAAATATTTTTCATAAAACCACAATAAAAGTGTCGAGAAAGAAACAACAAAAAACAAGTAGCTGGCGTGCAATCCTACGCAAATACTAGCTGTGTTTGCCATCAAACTAATTTTTGCGCCGGAAAGTTTTGCGATCTTTGTTTGTTTGCGTTATCGCCTTTCACAGCCGATGAGGATACTCTGCGGAGACTGGCTGCCAGGCGGGACGTGGACCCACTGCTTGAAGTCTACGTTCACGTGTCAAGTGACCAGCAGCCGGTGGCAGGTCAGTAACATGGATAATGATAATCGCTTCTGGAATAGTTAATATGGATGATGATATCGCTTGGAGAATATTTGATCGCAGAGTAAGGGCGGGTGGCTGACAACTCCAGAAGTGTTGCTGTTCTCACATTTCTTATGCACTTCTCATCGCCCTTCGGGCTTTCGAATATTATCACTTGTAGAAATAACAATAGTCTTCACCTTGACCGAAATGATTAGCAGTACTAGCAATGACCATAAAATTAGAACAGGGCACTTCAGGACTTGTGAAATAAATCCGAGAATCACCTGATACAGATGCTGTATGTCTAGGCTTTATTTGTATATTGAGGCTTCTTTTGGCAGAAATATATGCATGTGCACCACTGTGAGTATTTCTTCTGTAATATGTACCACATGTTTATGTAGCTTCTTACTTGTGTGCTCCTTGCTATCGTGATTTCCAGCTGCCCATTATCGTCGCCTGCCCATTAAGTGCTGCTCCTGTTGGTTACGTGCATCTGTCCCTGTGACCATGACGTGTCTTCTCCATTATGCGTCCCTCCCTATCATAAGCCCTTATCCCTCTTGGGCGCTCACCTGCCATGTGCCTGTCGGTTATGTGACGTAGTTCACCACGTGGTCCCTTGCACTATTTGCTCCTATTATGAGGTCCTGACCATAAAGCACTCATTACACTGCAACCTACTGTCCATTATGCACCCTCACCTATTGCAATTTCCCCATCTCTGGAGCGTCCATCTTTTAAGTTCGTCTGCGCATTATGTGATCTATCGTCTATTGTGCACTCATGTGCATTATGTGCTCCAGCTGATCACGTGTTCCCGTCTGTTATGAGCTGCTGTCCTATTGCAAACTCCTATTCCACTATCCTCTCCCAGTCTCTCCTCATTCAGGCTCGGCTCTTGCCGCCCCCTTGGCATCGGCCAGCGCTCGCTCCCCTACGTCGTTGTCGACGACGTCACAAGCAACTTCCGCAGCTCCACATTCCTCCGCTACCACCAAGGAGGCGCTGCGGTCGCTCCTAGGCTCCCCGCAGGGCACCACCGAGGTGTTCGCCATGCGCACGGCCCGCTGGCTGGTGGTGCACCACCTGGACGGTCTGGTCGTGGAACTTGGCAGCGCCGTGAGCGGAGTCGCCACCGAACTCATCACTCGCCTCGCCGAGGTACCCGGTGACGCGAAAGCCCTTAACTCTCTCGAAGGGTCGCGAAGCAGTGATAGGGGAAGGATACTGCACGCATGCCTTACTTCGATTAGGGACGAATCCTTCTAGAAGTCCGCTGCAGTGGAGCAAATGGTTACGGCTGCTGACCGGAAGGTCGCGGGATCGATCCCAGACGTGGCAGTCGTTTTTTTTTTTTTTGACGGAGGCAAAAATGCTTGTGCACTGGTCAGAGTTTTGAGAACCCTCCGCTACTCTTAGGATGACTGCCAGTTGGCCGTGTAGGTAAAGGTTCACGATGAAACAGGCGCTAAATGTACACACACTCAAAGAGGACACACCCCCGTATGCAGAAACGCTCCTCGACTCGGATTCCGTCCTTCACTTGACTGAGTTGAGCACTGCGCCGCTGCTCGACTGAAATTGACGCTGCGCTTCTCAAGAATCGCTGCAGAACATTGCCGATATGCAATGCCTTGGTTCGCCAAGAGATGGCGCTCCCATCGACTTTTTCAAGTCAAGGAGAGCCCTTGAGTGAAGGAGCGTTTGTGAGTACGGGGGACAGACACCTCGGCTGCTGCGTGCATCAAAACATATAGGCATTATGATGTGTAAAACTACCGATACTATAATTATTTCTGTTAAACGATCACCGTCTATGAATACCACCATTTCGCTTCCTTAAATCCACTTTTGCTTCAGATGAATTTTAATTGCTTGATTAACGCAAGCCTGACAGCCTGAATATATGCTCAAACGATATGTGACGAGTTAGTTTTAAACTCGGGGTTGGCGCATGAGAGTTTCAGAAAGCAAAAGCGATTGGAAGCGCTATCTCTAATATTCTTCAATGTGTCGGCTTGGCGCCTGAAGCTTTGATGTCAATGCCTCTATGCCTCTGCACAAGCGCTGCTTTTGAGCGCGGGACAAACCAAGTCGAATACTCGCGTCTCCTCGCCCACGATGCGCAGATGTGCCAGCGTCAGCTCGGGCGCATGGGCAAGTCGTTCACGCTGGTGCTGCCGGAGTCGACGACGCTTTTCGCCCAGTACGACCTCAATGCCCTGCTCACCACGTAAGTGCGCATGTGGTTACAAAGCTGTTTAAGGCGCCACGTGATGCTTCATTCGTAAATGTAGCGAAACGAAAAAAAAAGAAAAAGTAACTTTCTTACTGCTTCCCTGTGTCAGGGGGCATCATGCAGCATGCAACCTTTACGAATGGCTCAATGTATTATCTTTTTTATATTTATTTATGTAGTTATTTACTAACTTATTTATGTGGTTAGTTGTTCCGTAAAGACCCGAAGGGATTGCAGACTTCAGGTGCAATAACACTTAATATTACAATGAGTATGAGCTTAGGCATTACAAGGAAGTAAATATGAGATACAAAAATAATAGTCGGTAATAGCTGAAGAAAACGGGGAACAGAACTAAGGAGTCAGCGCAAAGTACTGGTCAGGTAGAGCATGCATGACCTCTGTGATCGTGCTTCTGCAAGTCTTGCCCTTCAGCGCGTGATCTCGGAGGCCGTAGTCGGAGCGACGGAATCGGTATGAAGGGATGGGCAGAGCAGCAGAGAACGGCATAACGCTAGGTGGCTTGATGAAACAGAAAAACAGAATCGGCTTGCGCGATACGGGGATCAGTTTGAAATAACTGGTACAGGCCTTCGCCCTGCACTACATGACACGTTTGATTATGATGATGATGATGATAATGATATGCATATAGTAGAGAGTTCTGATTTGCTTACTGTACAGTGTCGATCGCATCGCTAAATCGTGCCTTGTGCATTGTCTTCTGCGCGACTGTGGCGCATGCCCAGGAGGGGCCTGTACCCAATCCAGCGGACCCACCTGACCAGCGACCTCAGGCGCGCCAGCTGTCCGGCGCCCTTCAAAGGGGCGTACTTTGGAATTGTGAGTGCCTATCTGCCGTGCGTGCTGTGCATCGTGTCGCGTAGTGCATTCTTTCGATCCTTTTAGCTCAACTGCAGAGAAGCACATAAAACATAAGAAAGAAAAGGTATGTAGGCTAAGAAGGCGAACGTCAGGTTCGCCAACCTGCACCTGACTAAGGAAATGAAACAAACAACAAAAATCAGTCTCTTCCGCGCCTTGAAAAACCATCAGAAAGCGAAGTTGCGAGTGTGCGAGTCCGTTCGGATGGCTGGCGAGATATAAAGTGGTGTCGTGAAAGCGCTCGCTCGCACCTCATTAGTTGAGCAAAGATCACGTGACCTGTTAACGCTGGCAATGTCGCTTCAGCGAACGTGTCACACTGTTTGCCGCCGCAGTCGGCATCCCGTAAATTGAGCGCCTCCTTGCGGCTTCATTACCTTTTACGCGTTCACAATTCATCTTCCGCAAGCGCGGTTGTAGTAACAACGTCCGAAGTTCTCCGTCACGAAACCGCGATATGCTTATGAAGGTCGCGGCGCAGTGACCGTCTTCAGAAATTTCGGCCCGCCTGGTGATTTTTTTTTAACCTGCACTGACATGGCTCAGTGCAGGTGCCTCTACCGTTTTGTCTCCGACGAAATGTGACCACCACGGCTTGGATTAGGTTACGACGCCTGCCTTGGGGCCATTCCAAGGTGCTCGGGCTCAAATCACGCCTTGACATAAATAAATAAATAAATAAATAAATAAATAAATAAATAAATAAATAAATAAATAAATATGTTCCGTACTCCCATGACAAGTGAACTCCGGCGAAGAGTCGAATAAGACAATTAGCTGTAAAATCGAGCGGCAGAGCTGCTGCTTTACGTCGCGATAGCGTTCTCTCTTTTTCTTAAAGATGTCAAAAGAGCTCCCCTCCCCCTCTGTCCTTCTAAAAAACTCCTTGGTAAACTTTATTCATGAGATGTTTCGCGCTAGAGTTACCCTGTCTTGGAGCGTGCGAGCAACGTGCCCTTGTTTGACGCCGATAGGAGCACATCCTGAACCGCACCCGTGCGGCGCTGGGCCACCGACGCCAGGGCCTGTCGCGCATCTTCTTCAGCGTCAGCCTGCTCGGGGTGCACTTCCTGCTCGACAGGGAACCCGCGCCCAACGAGAGCGTCGCCTTCGCACCGGCGAAGTTCCAGGGATTCATGCCCTACTCGCAGGTGAGGTGCGCGCAAGTCTTTTTTGCGGGGCCATGCTTGTAAATAGAACAAATGTTCGACCATTAAACGAGCCCTGAAACACTTTTTTCAAGTCACGACAGAATTAAATTACTAAAAAAGGTCATTGCCTCACGAATTCAACGCCGCAAAAGTTATAAGAATCCGTCCAGTGCGAGCGGAGTTACAGAAATTTGTCGCGCGCTGCAATTGCCTTCTCTCTTCTCTCGTACCGACAAAAGCGCTAGACGCTTACCCAGGCACGGATGGCAGCGGCAAAGGAAATACGTCACGCGCGCTCTCGTGACCTTGCGGAAGTTTTTTCTTTTCTTCGAATACGCCGTTTTTCTGGTGCGATTGCGAGCGACAGCGTGGACAAGTCACGGCATGCCGCGGCGACCTTTCTAACGACCAAGCGCGCCATGTTCAAATCAGCCAATGGTTGATAGAAGGCCTTCTACGAGGGATTTTCGAGCGTCGTCCATCATTTTGTCGAAAGAAAAAGCAACGTATAGCTGACTTTGATAATTCTTTATGAATCCTAGGCCGCGCGCGCTGCGCTGTATTATTTGGCTTGCGTGTTCTGGAGAGTCTCTACTACCAACCGGCAGTGTTTTCTGACCATGCTCAAAAAGTGTTGCAGGGTCTATTTAGGAGTATGATGTACTCAACTGTGAGAGAGCAATAAGCTGTGCCAGTTTAGATGTATGCTTAGAAAAAGACAAGAACGTCTGTTTAGAAAAAAAAGAAAAGATTTACTATTTAGAGCTCTACGTACCATACTATTTAGAGTATTTGTACTGTACTATGAGAGAATAGATAGTCGTCTCAGTTCAACAACGATGCGTCAACTATTACACATGTCATTCGACGAGAACGTGTGTTAAGAACAAAAAAAAAAACGATTTACTATTTAGAGCTCTACGTACCATTATCATGGGAGACGCCTTTGCCCTGTAGTCAGCGTTGTCAGACTGTTGATGAAGATATTACACTATATACTATGGGAGAGCGCTAAGCTCTCTCTGCATGAACGGTGAGCTGTCTGGGGAATGTGTGTTTGGAACATGTGTTCGACGATTTAGAGCTCGCAGAACTCGGCTATGGGAGATCGTTTAGAACAAATGTTCGACGATTTAGAGAAAGATAAACTGTACTATGGGAGAGCAATGAGCTGTCCCAGACCCAATATACAATGCTCACGCTATAGAAAGAGGGAGTTTAGAATACTTCGTATACTGAACAATGGATCCGTGTGTTTAGAAAGTGTTGCTAACAATTAAGAACACGAGGTACTTTACTATGGGCAAGCGTATAGCCGTCCCGTGGGCCTCAGCGAATGACGTCGGTTTATGTAAATGAATGTGTTTAGAGAAATTTATTCTCACGGACAGTGAACATCAATTACAATCCAACAGAACATCGCGACGGAATACAACATCCACAGACACACCAAAAGTTGTTACAAAAAGATACGTTTACATATGTACACGAAACACGACATACACAGATACACAGGAATTGTTACAAAAACATATGTTTACATATGTGCACGAAACACAACATACACAGATACACAGGAATTGTTACAAAAATATATGTTTACATATGTACAATACATGGTAAACGAAGAACACACAATTGAAATGTAAAGATCTTTACGTTAGGATAGTATTTACAAATTATTTGTGCGAGTACGAAACAAAGATTAACCTACCAAAACCAGGCAGGTCTGAAAGCAAGCTTTACACGTCTCTCGCAGACGAACAAAAAGGGGCAGGACCAGTGTCGAAAAAATTCTTCCTCACCGAGAAAGAAGAGTTCCCCCGACAAAATACGTAGTATTTCTTTGTATAGCCGCTCCAAAAATCGAAAAGAGAGCGCGACTGTGACGACCAATCATAACGATTACGCCGAAGACAGTAGGCGCCTGCAACAACGAGAAGGCAGGCGAAGCGGTCTCGAGAACAACGTCCAGAAGAAACAAAGCGGTTTACTCCGAGGCCACGAAATTCAGCATGCACGGCCCTCCAGAAAACACGAGCAACGACGCATTGTCGTAAAACATGCTGATTTGCTTCCAGTAGAAAGCAGTTCGGGCATGATGCTGACTGGACCGTTCTCCACCTTTCGAGGTGGTCAAGGGTAGGAAGAACGCCCCACCCCAGCCGCCACATGAAGTCCCGGAGTTGGCCAGCCAGAAATGATGCCGTCAGCGTGCTTCAACACATATGACTAGAGCTGGAGCGGTGTGCTGGAGGAACTAACGGGAGCAACAACAAAGCGGCTGTCGTGTCAACGATAGGATTGTCTAACACATTTATTTCAGGGAAAGTCGACTGGATATGACAAAAAAACGCGACATCAGTTGCATAAAACGAAGGAAGTGTTACTGATTGTGGGCGTCGATTAAGGTGCACATTATGCATTAAATACCGAAGGTGTGTGCCTAGAAAATAATATGCCAGAGTTAGCGCGGGGGATTCCTCTCCATGTATGGAGGCGCAACAGGATGCGCAGGGTCAGTAGCCGGCAGTTTATTAATACTGAAGGGAAAGCAATACCTCCCTGGGAACGCTGCTATCCTAACGTCGCACGAGAAACCAACTCAGTGCCACCGGACCAAAAGAAGGAACACAAGGCAGACTGCAATGACTTCACGATGCGTAAAGGCGACTGCTACACGTGAAAAAGGTACCAAATGCGAACTCAGAACACAGTCTGCGCAAGGTACCTCTGCTCAAGAAGCGGGAAGTCGAAATCCCGCGCGTTCTCAATTTTTGTTTTACTTCGTCGAGGGTGTTTGACGAAACGTAGTTACAAACGCTGTGGTGGTTGTATAGAATTCCTAAAATGCGTAGAGACGGAGCCGGCTGAAGAAGAGATGCAGAGTTAAGTCTGGAGTTTGGACAGCCGATGAACAAATACCGAGATTTAGAGAGGTTTAACGCGGCACCTGAAATGTCACTGTACTGAAAGAATAAACGCAGGCTATGTGAAAGACTATCTTCACCTGAAAGGTGCAAGGTTATGTCGTCAGCGAAAGATGTGACTTTCACGGCACTGCTGCCTGGAAGCGCAAGACACCGCACACGCGAGTCTGCTTCTAGAGCACACAAAAATAGCTCAAGGCTGAGGACAAATGGACGCCACGTCCAGTAGAAAAGGCAGCACTCGCCCAGCCATCTAGAACTAGTGTGCCTTTTATACCAGAGTATGTCTAATTAATTCCACGAAAGAACCAGAAAAACCAAGGGCTGTGAGCACTTTAAAGATATACGTGTGCTCTAGTCGGTCAAATGCTTTCTCTTGGTCCAAAGACACTAGGAAAGGAAGGAAGGAAGGAAGGAGGGAAGGAAGGAAGGAAGGAAGGAAGGAAGGAAGGAAGGAAGGAAGGAAGGAAGGAAGGAAGGAAGGAAGCAAGGAAGCAAGGAAGCAAGGAAGCAAGGAAGCAAGGAAGGAAGGAAGGAAGGAAGGAAGGAAGGAAGGGAGGGAGGGAGGGAGGGAGGGAGGAAGAAAGGAAGAAAGGGAGGGAGGAAGGAAGGAAGGAAGGAAGGGAGGGAGGGAGGAAGGAAGGAAGGAAGGGAGGGAGGGAGGGAGGGAGGAAGGAAGGAAGGAAGGAAGGGGAGGGAGGAAGGAAGGAAGGAAGAAAGGAAGGAAGGGGAGGGAGGAAGGGAGGGAGGGAGGGAGGAAGGAAGGGAGCTTGATGGGTGGGGCTTCAAGTCCAGGGCTCCACTGGCTGCTGCCGCCTGCCTGACGTGACGCAGAAGTGCAAGCTGCACCTCTGGGTCAGAGCTGGCGAGCTGTGCCTCCCATTTCTCGTAAGTATTACAAAGACAGAAAGAGACCACGCGCAGATTGCGACAGAGTATAGGCTATGATATCCCGGGGGATAAAGGACAAGCTGTGTATTTCTCGTCCAGGCATAGATGAAACCTGGTGATGACACACCAGGGTGTTCAACAGAGCCCTCAAACCTTGAACGATCACCATCGCGAATATCTTATAGTCAACGTTAAGAAGCGTGACAGGTCTCCAATCTTCAGGACTAACAGAGGAAGCGTCAGCTTTTGGGATAAGTACAATACGGCCATCTCGAAAACTTGATGGAAAGACACCATCCTTGAAACATCGCCGTATAACCGCGGTTAAGGCAGTACCAAGCTCATTCCAAAATAACAGGTAAAATTCAACTGGAAAACCGTCTGGCCCGGGGGCTGTCCCCCGTTTCATAGATTTTAGTGCTGCCTTTACCTCTTCGACTGATGGAGGGACGTTCAGAGAATCAGCAGCTTGTCGAGGAACGCGAGGCACACCTCTAAGCATAGGCGGTATTATATCACAGTTTGTCCGCATAACCGAACATGACATCACTTCAAAATGCGCCAGAAAAAAAAAAGGCCAGCATATCCACGGGGTGAATGATGGAGAGTGGGGCGAAGCCTCCGTCCGCCCGTCCGTTCATGCGTCCGTCTGTGTGACCGTCCGTGCGTCCATCCGCCCGTTCGTGCGTGCGTCTCTTCGTGCGTCTGTACGTTCATCCGTGCGTCTGTGTGTCCGTTCGTGCATCTAGTCAACACTCCAAGTACCACCATCTCGCATCTTTTCATCATATATTCTGCATATAGAAGCACCGCCATCCAGCGGACATTCCAAGGAAGAAACGAGAGGTGGCACATCCACACTTTCTTACGGCTTGCGCTTCGTGTCAACTTCCCACCTTTAACCACCTCGAGCTCATGATATATACTAGTTCAATGTGTTCATGGCACTGCGGCCCAACGCTCGCTAACCCTTTCTAAAACCAAGAAGGTTACGCCCAGTGAGTATAACGTATGCAACGAGCAAGGTTGCGTAAAAACACAGGTTATTATTCCAGAAACGTTAGCCACAACAAGCTGGTACAGGCAGGAACCCGGCAAGCACGAGCCACACACGGACGTCAACGTCTTATTTCACGCTGGCACAGAGCTGGCGCCACTATGCTTCGGTACAATTACTCCCCGCGCAGAAAGGAGCCAACCTGGCGACCTAGGGAAAGGACACGACAAGGGGGTCATATCACGGTTTGAGGCGTGACACGTGTACTATTTCACGCCCACGGCAGCGTTGGTCCGAGGGTGGATCAATGGGCTCAACTTCATAGTTGACAGGAGATGTTTGCCTCACCACACGGTAGGGGCCATGGTATTTCGACGAAAGCTTCGGGGAAAGACCGGGAGGGGTAGACGGGACCCAGAGCCAAACCAGCATTCCTGGGTTATAGTGTACAGTGTACGCAGAGGAATCGTGGTCAGTTTTCTGGCGCCATTGGTCTTGTGCGGTAAATGAGCGAGCGAGTTGACGACACTCTTCGGCATAAGCAGCTGCTTCGGAAACAGGCGTCGCTTCGGAAACATCAGGCCTGTAAGGGAGAATGGTGTCCATGGAGCATGATGGCTCACGTCCGTACAGAAGGAAGAAAGGAGAAAAGCCAGTGGTTGTTTGTGGCGCAGAGTTGTACGCGTAAATGACAAAAGGGAGCACTTGGTCCCAATTAGTGTGGTCGTCAGAGGCGTACATGGCAAGCATATCTCCAAGGGTACGGTTAAAGCGTTCTGTCATGCCATTGGTTTGGGGATGGCATGCCGAGGATTTCCTATGAACAGTGCGACATGCCTTGAGTAGCTCGTCGACGGCGTTCGAGAGAAACACGCGTCCACGGTCACTGACTATTTCACGAGGTGCACCGTGTCGCAAAATGAGATGGTGAAGAAGAAAGGACGCAACGTCTTTCGCAGTGGTAGCAGGCAGCGCAGATGTTTCAGCGTAGCGTGTTAAATGATCCACGGCGACGATAATCCACCGGTTGCCTCGAAGAGAGTTGGGTAGAGGACCATAAATATCAATTCCGACGCGGTCGAATGGTCTCGCTGGGCAGGTTAAGGGTTGCAAAGGGCCAGCAGTGCTGTGAGAAGGCGTCTTGCGTCGTTGACACGTGGTGCATGACCGAACGTACTGGCGAACGTGCCGATACATGCCGCGCCAGTAGTATCTTAGACGAAGGCGAGAGTAAGTCTTAAATACTCCAGCGTGGCCACACTGGGGGTCATCGTGAAAGGCAGCGCAGATGTCCGAACGCAAATGACGAGGGATGACAAGGAGCCACCTACGGCCATCCGTCACGTAATTGCGGCGATACAACAAGCCTTCACGGACAGCAAAGTGTCTTGCTTGACGAGAGAGGGAGCGTGAAGTCGTTTCTGACGAACTGTGAGAGAGGACGTCGAGCAAAGAATTGATCCAGGGATCCTTGCGCTGTTCGGATGGCATGTCAGTGATGCTCAACGATGACGAATCGCAAATGGCAGTTGATAAGCAGGCAAGGTCAGGAGGCAGTGGAGAACGGGATAGTGCATCGGCGTCTGAATGTCTGCGTCCTGAGCGATAAACAACACGGATATCGTATTCCTGAAGGCGTAAAGCCCAACGAGCGAGGCGGCCAGTAGGATCTTTCATGGACGCTAACCAGCATAAGGCATGGTGATCTGTGACAACATCAAACTGGCGTCCGTAAAGGTAGGTGCGAAATTTTCCTATAGCCCAAATGATAGCCAAGCACTCCTTTTCTGTGACGGAATAGTTGGACTCTGCCTTCGTTAGTGTACGGCTGGCATAGGCGACAACGTACTCGTCGCAGCCATCCTTGCGTTGAGCGAGGATGGCACCGAGGCCGACACCGCTTGCATCCGTGTGAATTTCAGTGGGTGCATTGGGATCGAAGTGGCGGAGAACTGGCGGAGAGATGAGTAGCCGGCGTAGCGCTGTGAATGCCTCATCGCAGTGGGAATTCCAGCCAGAGAGGTCCGTGCTACGGGAGAGAAGCTGAGTCAGAGGGGCAATTATAGAGGCAAAATTGCGAATGAAACGCCGAAAATAGGAACACAAGCCTATGAAACTACGAAGCTCCTTTAGGGTAGTAGGCTTGGGGTACTCGGCAACGGCACGCAGTTTGGCAGGATCTGGCGATATTCCTTCTTTTGAAACGACGTGGCCGAGAATTGTGAGTTTGCGGGCGCCAAAACGACATTTCTTGAAGTTAAGTTGCAACCCGGCTGCCGTAAGGCACTGGAGAACTTGTTCCAGACGGGAAAGATGAGTTTCGAAATTCGCCGAGAATACAACTATGTCGTCTAAATAGCAAAGACAGATGTGCCATTTAAGTCCCCTGAGGACACTGTCCATCATTCTTTCAAAAGTCGCAGGCGCATTGCAAAGACCGAAGGGCATTACATTAAATTCATATAAGCCGTCAGGGGTCACAAACGCCGTTTTTGGACGGTCTGGTTCAGCCATTGGTACTTGCCAATATCCAGAGCGCAGATCCAGTGAAGAGAAAAACTCCGCACCTTGAAGGCAATCCAAGGCGTCATCAATGCGTGGCAGGGGATAAACATCCTTGCGTGTGATGTTGTTTAGTCGACGATAATCCACGCAAAACCTGATGGAGCCATCCTTTTTTCGCACGAGGACCACTGGCGAAGCCCAAGGACTGTGTGAGTGCTGAATAACACCACGTTGCAGCATCTCGTTGACGTGTTGAGTGATGACGTCACGCTCGGCCTGCGAGACGCGGTAGGGGCGCTGACGAAGTGGAGTATGATGACCGGTGTCGATATGGTGAGCGACAACTGACGTGCGTCCCAAGGGAGGTTGTCCGTGGTCGAAGGAGGCGTGGAAACGGTCAAGTAGTTGAATGAGCTGATTGCGCTGGTCTTGCGTAAGGCCGGTGTCTACGCTGCGCAAGAGAACGTCTTCTTCAGGTAGTGAGGGCGCGGTGCCAGCTGTGACAGCATCCACGGACATCGGTGTCGTATCAGAACGGGCATCGAAAGGAAAGATGTCATCATAAGTGTCAAGACTCCCAATGCATTCGCCATGCAATAAGGTAGCGGGACAAGGGAACGGATTGCACACGTACACGGCACTGGAGCCATCGGCAAGTGTTATGACGGCAAACGGGACGACAAGGTTCCGGAGACGAGCGCATTCTTGTGACGGCATAAATAGGGCAGTTGAATCGGAAACGGAGTTGCACAAAAGAGATACCGCTGTGACCGAAAAAGCAGAAATGACGACGTCAGCGGCGACGATCACCTTTTTGGGTGAGCGAGGGAGATCTATGAATGTCGTGCTGAATGGAAACAAAACGAGTTGAGCACGAGCGCAGTCGACAACCGCATGATTAGCGGAAAGAAAGTTCCATCCCAGGATGATTTCATGAGACGCATGCGGAAGGACGACAAATTCTACGATGTAAAGCACTCCTTGAATCACAACACGAGCAGTGCATGTGGCAGAAGGTAGGACGTGTTGCGAACTCGCCGTGCGTAAAGAAATTTCAACCAGTGGAGTCGTCACTTTGTTCAGTTTGCGGCATAACACTTCACTGATTATACAAATAGCGGCACCTGTGTCGACAAGAGCAGTTGTGGCGAAACCGTCCACAAACACGGCAATCTCGTTAGGGGGCGATAGATGAGGCCTTGGAAATTTCGTCGGTGGCGCAGCTCTTGCCTCAGGAACTGCGACTGTTAGTTTTCCTCCTGGGCGTGGTTGGAACGGCGAAGCATGGGGGAAGGAGACCGAAGACGGGGTGAAGGAGATCGACGTCGGCTGAAGTCTGGTCGACGTGAGCGGGGGTCATGTGAATCAGGTGTCACATGCGATTCTGATGGCCGAGGTATGTTGCCAGAATGCTGCACATCATTAAAATGGAATCCACGGCGACGACAGTAGCGCGCGACATGTCCTGGAATACCACAGTTGTAGCAGATAGGCCGGTTATCCGGAGTACGCCAAGAGTTGACAGGTGCTCGAGGTGGTGGAATGGGCCGATTTACCGGATAAACTGAAACTGGTGACCGGTAGTAGTTGGTGGCTGGACTGTATGAAGGGAGCGGCGGTTGGGCAGAAGGTCGGCGGACGGCTTCTGCATAAGTCAGCGGTGCAGCCACTGATATTGGGGATGTGGGCGAAGGGAGAGCCTCGGCAACTTGCGTCTGAATAGCACGGCGAAGTGAGTGGTCCAGTGTTGTGGGGGTCTCGTTGATGGTGGCGACAAGAGAGAGCTGTCGAGCAACTTCCTCCCAGATTTACTGTTGAATTTGAGGCATTACCACGCTGTAGTCGTGGCCACTGCTTTTGCACTCCAAGGCCGAAATATCAGCTGTATGCGTATTAGCGCGACGTGTAGAAACTCGTTGCTTGCGCAGCTCATCGAAACTTTGACATAACTGAATCAAGGCCGTGACGGTCTGTGGGTCTTTGGCCACAAGCATATGAAAAGCATCGTCATCAATGCCTTTCATTATGTTCTTTATTCTGTCAGCCTCCGTCATCCTGGCATCAACTCGCCTACAGAGGCTGATCACATCCTCAATGTAGCTTGTGAAGCTCTCACCATTTCGCTGAAATCGTCCCCGCAGTCCCAGTTCAGCGCGAAGCTTACGCATGGCTGGACGACCGAAAAACGAAGTGACGGCCTCTTTGAAAACCGACCAGGTGGGGATGTCGGCTTGGTGGTTGGTGAACCATAGCTGGGCCAAATCCGTCAAGTAGAAGATGACGTGAATCAGCTTCGCAGGGTCATCCCACTTGTTAATCGCGCTGGCATGCTCGTACTCTGCCAGCCAGTCCTCGACATCTTGATCTTCAGTGCCGTTGTATACTGGTGGGTCACGCAGACGAAGTACACCAGAACACATGACGGGTGGCAGCGTGGAAGAGCCTTGTGGGGGATCGACGCGCTCGGTCATCGTGGACTGAGATGGTAGCTTACGGCTGCGGAGCTCCAGGACGTTACCCAGCACGTTTCCACCAAATGCAACGAGCAAGGTTGCGTAAAAACACAGGTTATTATTCCAGAAACGTTAGCCACAACAAGCTGGTACAGGCAGGAACCCGGCAAGCACGAGCCACACACGGACGTCAACGTCTTCTTTCACGCTGGCACAGAGCTGGCGCCACTATGCTTCGGTACACGTATAACAACCCTTTCTTGTCAGATAGTGCTCAATGTACATGCGAGTGGCTGCTAATGGGGAATGAGAGACAGGAGAATTCGGCTTTTAGTTAACGCGCACTCTACAAATTTTTTATTGTTCAATAACGCACAGGAGAAATCTTTTACTGGCCCCACCTTGCAGGTCAAAGCGTAAAACATGTTAACTACTACGAGGGACGAACGGGTGCCGCTTTAAGGAGCTTCGCCGCTAAAGGAAAATGGAATTTTTTAGTTCTAACAGAATCGGACGGTTGTCAGAGATGTACACAGGCGAAGGTGGGGTGGGTGGAACACGTAAGTCGGAGACAAACGCATGTGGAATATGAGCCCGGTCGAGTATGCTGGAGGATGGTCTGCGGCGCCATGTCCAAACAAAAATATTCCCGTGCATGACACTATGCGCATCCAGTAATGAAAAATGCAGGACAATGCGTCGCAGCTCACGCGAATTCCAAGCAGACCGACCACATCCAGGACCTTGTACATCGCATCGCGTATTTAGCACACAGTTAAAGTCTCCAATTAGAATTACATGATGACCGTCTAGGAAAAAAAACATCCAAATTTCAAAAAAAATTATTAGACTGTCCGGTTTGTGCAAGCGCATACACACATAGTATCCTTATACGAAAAGAAAGGTAGGTACAATCTAGAACCATAATTCTACCGACGCCGTTATAAACAACGTGGTGACCTCTCAATAAAGCCCGATTAAATATAATGATGCCTACTCCCGTAAAACGAGCTGTAGCGAAAGAGAAATAGCAATATAAGTTTAAGTTTTGTTTAAAAGCTGTTACGTCGGATAGCGAAAAAAAAATAGTTTTCTGCAGGCACAAAACATCCCAATTTGTAGCACGGGCCACGCTAATCACCTCGGCCTGCTTTACCGGACTGCGAAAACCTTTTTCGTTGAAGGAAATAATATTCAATGCGGTAGCCATCGTAAACAATAAAGACAAATTTGGATACTAAACTCACAGTTCTGACAGACGCGAGAGCAGGTGCCCCGCAAGCAGCTCAATCACTTCTTACGACCAGGTGACCCACCGGAAGCGCGGGGCTTCCGGGGCCGCATAGAAGTCCGCAGGGGACGTCTGTCTCTGCTGGGGGCCTCCGAGTCGCTGCTGGATATTCGGTGGCGCTTGGTGCCGAGGTTCTTGCGCGAAGATGGCACAAATTCGTCTAAACTGCCCCGGCTGATTTCACTTGGAGTGCTGTCGGTGTCTATCTGCAGGGCCAGGTCACTCCTAGTGCTGCTCGAGTCCTCGTTGATGGAAACCTCGTCACCATAGAGAAATAAAAAAAGGTTAAGAGTGGACACTCCCATAGACCCCAGCGGCCCAATTGACCCTAGCACACCTGGTGGTTGGTGAGAGCAAGTGGCGTGCGCTTCTTGTTTCGGTTTCACTGGCGCAAATTTTGAATTATTTTGCGTAACCGACGTTTGGCTTTGACGAAAGTTCATAATTTCACACCACATTTCATCGCCCAAATGGATAGTTTTTGTAGGTCGTTTTGATTTAGAGATTTCTTGCTTTGTTTTGTTCAGTGGTTCGTGCGAATTGGTCGTGACGCAATTTTTATTTCGGTTAAGGTATAATAAAAGACATGCTGGTAATGATAATTCACTACGGTTTTATTCATCGCGCTTGTGTTTTTCTTCTGGAACAAGTGATCAATGTATATATCAGTCAAAGAGACATAGTATCCGCAATGTTTTATTCAAAGCCAAGGTAGAGTCCGAGAATATAAAAAACCACAATATGACAAAGGTAGACAACAAATGTATCTCGACTTACAAATAAATTGTAACAAATATTGTAACAAATACAGAGAGACCACAGGCAACGCACACATCGCTAGAATTGGCAGAAGCCGAAAAGCTGGTGAAGTATGACACACCGGGCCAGTGGGTAAGTAAGGATCTATGGCAAAAACACAGCGCACAATGCTGATGAAGAAGGAAGAAGTGACTTATACACAGCAATGAAGTCGCGAATCACGCCTGGGGTTAACCGAAATAATGCATAGAAAAAAGAGCGCACAGAAACCAAACAACACAATATAGCAGAAAGGCAAAGGCGCAGTGTGCTGGCTGTGCTAAGGAACAGCTAGCCCAAAATGAAAAAAAAAGCAGACTTGATGCCTGCTTGTCCTCAGAAAGGTAGGGATTTGCAGCTTGATCACTACGTGAAAGAAACTTTATGCTACAACACTGGCAGGTCTTGTGGCTCTTCTTATGCGTCGCCTTCATCGAAAACTTAAGATCCCAATTGATTTGCGTGTGTGTGTTGCTGTGACGCTTGTGAGCTAAAATAGATTGTAGTCATCACTTATCCAGAATTGTGGACCTTAATTGGTGCTACGAGAGCGGTATTACAGGGCTAATAAATAGCAGAAGAAAACCACTTTGACTGATTATTTTTCACAAAGGCTCTACATCGTACGTTATCACTCACAAGGTATATAAAAATAAAATGGCAGCATCCGCAGTCCCATCAAACGCTACAAGTTTGGGTATTCTTTTTAAAATTTTGATGGGCGAGATGAGGAGGTTGATGAGAAGCTAAAATAGGAAAAGCGTGATAACGTGAACCGTGCCCACTTCATACTGTGTTCCTTACCCACTCGAAGACATTTCAACAACCGGTTTTGTTATCGATATATTACTTGAGCTGGAGAGATAAAGCATGCACAGTGACCAAGCGACCCACAGTAAAGTGTACAGTTCGCCCGCATTTGCTACAAAAATACAGACAGGATACCCAACATTCTTTTTAAGGTTATTCAAATCACTTCGAGCGAATACACAGTGTCCCTACTCCTCATAGTGGGTAACCAAAACCATGTATGCAACGAAGGAGTGGTTAGTCCAGTTGAACTGAATATAAGCATATAAGACCATAATGAAGTCTGCTGTAACGAAGTAATAACATAACAAAGCTATTGCAGGATTCGGCTCAACTCGAATACTTTAGTGTAAACCCGCCGCTAATTGCTAACCTTTGAACTTGTCAAGCTGTATGCCTGAGATTGAAGACTGGAACCTAACCCTATCTAAGTTTCGGTTCACAAAACGCACATGCCAACATAAACGAACCCGGCAAAACATTTTCAGAAACTTCGCGCGACACCCAGCAGAGCAGAAATGAAAATCGGCCAACACTTGACAGATGGTGATACAAAACATCGCACACTTTCAGGTGATGTGCAGTGGCCTCAATTATGGCAAGAAAGTGAGATTCAAGTGGTTGTACGTATGCAAAAGCTGCTTCTGATGGCACAGTGAGATTCCCAAAAAGTTTGCTGGGGACGTGGTATGCTTTGAGCATTGTGAAATACTGGTGGGTACCCTTAAGCGTCTCACTGTCGTCTTTCAGTAACTATGGGCAACTGCAACCGTCACATGCATTCCGATGGAAGTGTTTGATGAGAAAACCAGCTACATAATATGCAGTGGAGTCCATCGATAATATGGGAGTGAATGTTTGGTCGCAAGTTCAGAGAGATCGTCTAGAGCGGGAAAGTCGTCAGGCTGTGGCTGTGCACACTCCCTCATTATCCACAAGAGACGCACTGGTGAGAGAGAATGGTGAGAGCTGCTCCTGGAGGAGGTCACATTCATCATCCTCGACATTTCCGTATTCTGACAGCTTGAAGAGTTTTCTTATGCAGATGTGCTTCAGGCCACAAATAAATTGTGCTACATTGGGGTTGGTGTTGCAACCCTGTTTTTGCCTAATGTGGCCAAATATGTTCTCCAGAGGATCCTGTTGAAGCCTGCGTGTTAACAGGTAATCAAAATTGTAATTTGTGGAGAGGTCGTCCCATACTTGACAAATTGTCTGAATTGTAATTTGCCAACCTACGATGGTTTGTGGTTGACGTCTGCCAACAAACTGCCATGATGCAATCCAGGGAAGCTGGCCTCGGAGGAAGTCAATCAGCTCTGAATCATTTTTCATGATTGCATGCCGCAGCTTTTGCGAAGTTCTTTTTTTACTCGAGCTGTTCAAGGCATCGGAAAATCCTGTCCATACGATCACAAAATTGAGCTGTAGTGATGACCGAGGCAGGCAGCAACTTCGCATACACCATTGCCATGATAGCAATAGAAACTGATGCACTGAGGACCTGAGTTGCTCTGTTGACCTTCATATTAGAAAAAGGTTTTTGATGAACGTGCCGTTCAGTCAACTTTGGAGCCAATCGCAACCGCAACTCATGTGAGGATTGGTAAAGGCTTACAATGTGCGACCAGTTAACGATGTCATCCCCAATGTATAACTTGTGTGCTTAGACATTATTGCGCATTGTTTTAATTAAATGCGGAACATCAAAAATGTAATATACCCACTCACCATTACCTTCAAAAAAGGTTTTGCTACAGTCACTCTTAGTTGGTTAGCGAGACTTACATTTGAACTGCCCTGGTCACAAATGACTGCTTTCTCTGCAATATTAATGCTCCTAAGCTCCAAAATGAGTGACACCAGCAAGTTATGCATAACAGATGATGGTGTTGATGTGTGCCCTATAGTAAAAGCAAACCGGTTGAACCCACTTTCTCGAAACGCCAACAAGAAGAAAAACCAGTGCTCGATCAGTGATGGTTGAAGTGCGATGAGTGCCATCATCTGTAAAACCCTGGACAACGTCTCTTGCAGCATCATAGTACAAATTCTTTTTGAGTGCTATTTCGTCGAAAACTAAAGCGCACACTCGGTCCCGTTCATTCCAAGCTTGAGTATTTGTTGCAATGGAAGAAAGGATTCCTGGAATTATGCCTGGAGTCATCTTTACATTAGCTAGCCACCTCCTTAATGAACGCCGGGAGGGCAAAGAAAAATATGGAGCCAGAAATCGGTATGCTCGCGGACCTCGGAAGTTTAAGTGAAGAGCGAATTTCTTGAACACACGGAAACCGCTTGCCCTTGCGTTTGGGCCTCAAGCGAACATGTGCAGAAGAAGGTGAAAAACCTCCTCGGTGACGTGCGGTCGGATAACTCAAGGGCC